>JAFBJR010000180.1:2330458-2906375 GCA_016785285.1 Brachirus orientalis | reverse complement strand
ATACTGTATATATAAGTACACAAGAAGCTTGAAAAAATTCCAAGGGCTGAGAGAGGAGCTAAAGAAAATGTGGGGAGTAAAGGCAACTGTGGTCCCAGTGGTGATAGAACACTAGGAGCTATAACGTCCGCTAAGATACTGCACAGAACCCTCAGGCTCCCAGGACCCCAGCTTGGAGCCGCCCAAGTGGGTGAGTGGGGAATTATATATTCCCCATACATATATATATATATACATATACAGTGTATATAATAAATTAATCCTTCAAATAGCCTTGTACAACTTTTTTAAAAATCATTTCCTTTATACTTTAAGTGAAAAGTGGCAGAGTTGTTTGACTTAACTACTGGAACAATTAAATCTAAAAATGGCCCATACTAAAATATCTCTCTATAATCTTGGCAGACTGTTCATGTCTTATTCAATAATGATTCATTGTCTTAGACAAATTACACTCTGTTATAAATTAATGGATGGTCAAAGTCTAATATGTAGCCTCTCTTTCAATTTAATTTAATTCCATCCACTTAAAAACTAGAAAGGAAACCGTTCCTTTACTGGCTCCCTGAGGTTCTACTGTGTTTATGTAAAGCTTTGCTTCACTCTAATCACTTTTTTGTGCCCCGAGTGAATCCAAGTTATTTACAAAGCAAGTGCTTTGCAGTAACTCTCATTTAGGAATAAATCGGAACTGTATTATCAATCCTAGCCAGCAATCAATCTAGGTTCCAGATTGCGTCTGGAGATTTCTATTACTTGAAGATTACTCTTTATAACAGTGAAATTTTGCAACATATGCTAACTGATTCACACAGTTAGGGGCTCGCAGAAAAAAATAAAACTCTACAGGACTGAGTGACAGAACGGATGTGCCGATATTTAATTTTTCACCCACAGACTGTACATTTTCATCTTTTACTTTCTTTAGCTAAAATAATGGTATCACAAATTTCTCAGAAAGGATATTCTGTTTATTGGCTTATTTTGCAGTGTATTTAAAAGTGACAAATACAAGTGCTTTTGTGTTGGAAATATTCCTCTGGTATGTTGACTCTTATATCTCAACTAGAAGCCACAGTTCATAATATTAAATAATTGGGGGAGGATGCAAACGTGAGCATCAGTGTATAAGAACTTGAACAAAGCAGTCATATTATTATAACTCAGATAACAACAGATTGGTGTCTTTTCCACAAAAAAGTAAAGGAGCTTGACTTGCAGGTGATTTCTTTAGTGCAGAGTCCCAGTTTTAAGTGGACTCACCAACAACAACATGTCTGTTATCTTGTAATAATAAAGCTTTGTTGTATTCTAAACAATGCTGTATGAGTCCTGCATTTCCCTTGAAGTGGTGGAAATTGATCATCGTTGGATGGCAGCTGCAAAGGTTCTATACATATAGAAGAAATATCACCGACACATTTTTGTTTTCAATGAAAGAGCCAAAGCAGTGACCTTATAAAACAGGAGGATTCCAGGAAAGTTTCACCACTGAACAAAAACAATCATGCTCCACATTGTTTTCAGCAGTGGAGTATTCTGTGTGCCTCTCAGAGGCATTTTACTGCTGGGAAAGAAGCAATAAATCAAGTGGAAGAGGGAATGAAACTTTTCTGGCTTAACTCTTCCACTGTCTTGTTACACATGGACCAAATCTATTACTTTGTTATATTCTACACTCTCCTTTAGTGTGCAATGACTTTATCTGCTTTCCTACCATTTTAAAGGAAGTAAAGGAATGATGCACCACGATACAGTGACATTTCACATGTCCTCTGTTGCAGGGGTATTGCTACTAACAAAAAAAAAATCTATTTATTTTAATGTATTTCCAGCCATTGTCCAGTTTATAGTGATTGATGTAGTCAGTCTGTATGGACAGGCTACAGCATCAGGACATCAAGGTTATACTGTAGGAAAGAATATGAAAGGAATGCAGCTGCTATACGGTACAACAAAAAGGTAATATCCAGAAAGGACAAGGGAAACATCACTTTAGATCAAGTCCAACTTGGGATGCTGTGAATCGCAAAATCAAATGTCTTGACTGTAGAGCAGCCAAAAAAAAGAGTTGTGTAGACTCTACATAAAGAATCACAGAAACCGTTTCTTGTCTATTTGCCTCATTAAATCATAATGTTGTAAAAGACATACTGAGCAACATCTGCATGTGTCTGTGGTACCCTGAAGTTCATAGTGGCTGATCAAAGGCTTGGGATCTATTTGAAGTTGTAGTGAAGGACATAATAATGTATTTTCAATTTCTGATTTCACAGCTCTATTTATCCCAGTGATGAATAAAGAAGCAGCTTTTACTAGAAGTTTGCTGTAAAAGAGGATTGCACTCCAGAAAGAGCCAATATCATTTTTAATTTATTGTATTTTCTTCTGTAAAAGGGAAAGAAAAAAAATCATTGTGTCGCTTGTGAGCAGTGTGACTACCACCTTTCTTGATATAAAATAGACATTCCAAGAGAAATGGACTGAAAAAATCTTTTTTGTCACAGTCCACCACATTTTCAGGTCAATGGTCCACAGTGAAGCACAGGGAAGGAAATTGTCCCACTGCTTGTTATCTCTTCCTGCTGCATGTGCTGGTGGCCTGGTGAGTGAAGCCAGCAGAAGCTATCAAAAAATGGGCTCTACTGACTGGAGTAAAAGACCATTTAAAACAAATACAGAGTTCCTCCTCTTCACAGATTAAATATGTTTAAAAAATAACTGTGGAGGAAAGAATTGTGGAGTAAAGACTGGACACTTTTTCTCTCCAGTCCAGGATCTTTTAACCGTGTCTAAAAAATATGGCTCGATTACACAGGGGGACCCAAAGAGAGAGAGGACTGTCACTAAACCAGCTCTCTGTTTGTGTATAATATGTTGTTAAAATGCAACCATTTTAACAACATATTTCGCTACATGTTGTTTCTCTACATGTTCATGTGTAGTTTGATATTGGTGCTTTAATATTTTAAGGTGACGACATGTTTTAAAGTCAGGCTGAGGTTAAGATTACGGTCAGAATTAGGGCACTAGTAATTATGGTTAAGGTTAGAGTAAGTCTCCATGAAGTGAATGTAAGTCAAAGTAACATAATGCAATGCAATTCCCCAGTGAACACAAAATGTTGCAGAATTTTACATGAATTTAAACCTAATTTCTTAACACTTCTTAACACACTGTGTTTTCAGGCATACTGTTTTCCGCCTATTCTTGCTTTACTAGAGTAATGTTGTTGTTGCCTCTGTCTGTCTTGACATAATACAAACCGTTTCCTGCGCACAGTTATGCACTATACTTAAAGACTTACACAAAAGGATAAATGTACCTACATACAAACTGGCTATATCTAAGAAAAGACTCCACTAATGGACAACGACTTCTGATAACAGTTGTTATTTTGGTTGAAACAACAAGCGTCAGTACCATGGACAGCTCCATCTCCAGTGGCAGCAGCAGGGTCAGGGTTTCAGGCACACCTGACGCAAGTGTGGTTACAAGGCTCTGTGTTATTACAAGACTAAGTACTGAACTCATAACAAAGATAATAGTATAAAGCTGGTCCCTGAAAAAATTACCCTGCCTGTTGCATCATCAGCGCAAGGTCTGGTTGCTCAAAATAGATGTTGTTGCTGAGCAAAAATTAACAAACCCTGGACTGCTTTCGTCTGTGTTGTAATTTTTCAGCTTGTACATTAAACTTGGCATTTATCAAGTGTTTAATTATCCCTGCTGCCCACAAACTTCTGCAAGGATATTATTCTCCTCCTCAGGAATTAAAATGTCATGCACTGTCCTTTACAAGTGGAGAAAAAACATCAATAATAAGATAATTATGCTCATTATACATTTACATGTCCCTGTAATTATAAGCTACATCATTCGTCAGAAGACTACTCTCGAGTCTCCAACAATTTTCATTCATCTGCTCCACCTACGTATAGATCGCACATAATTAACAGCATGCTTTGATTACACATACTCATTATTATGACAGATGACTAACGTTTACTCACACAGTACAACATCTGATTAATGTACAAACAGAAGAAAGGCAGACGCTCGTACTGTTAATGTGGACAAGGTGAACTAGCTGTTGGCAGACCTTCGTAAATTATTATGATGCTGTCATTTTTTGAGATGGACAGTTTGTTTGAAGAGTGAACTGTACATTAATACTTAATTCAGTATTGATTGAACCTGCAGCAGGAACTAGGCAGCATTTCTGTCATTGTTTTCTCTTTAAACATTTGCAAATTTAGAGTCAAGTAGCTTGAATCAAGTGGTTGTTTTGCAAGCAGGTGGGCTTGCGTCTTTCTCCTCTTGGTGAAGGATCGTTGAACTTGTCTCCTCTCTTCGCTTCTGTCTCATAAGAATGTTGGCAATTGTTCAAACTGAGAATTACAACAGCGCACAGGTTGTGTGCTCTTGACAGCACAGCACACTGAAGTCAGTATAACAAGTGGAGAGAAAACTCAGAAATGTAATGTTCCCATGAAGAAATAACATGAAAGAACAGGCAGTCAAAACTTAAATGAAACAAGATGTTTGTGACAGATGCACAGAGACAGGTAATTGAAAACAGCTGTATAAACACAATAAACTCATCATTCATGCACCAAATCAGCTCTCGCTGTAGAAAATATCCTGTAATCACAAAGACATTTTCTAATGTACTTTCTAGTTTTGGCAAGAAGTTATTTGAAATGTCCATGTTCGAGTTCCCTTGGCAACTGGCTGTTTGTAAATCTATGATGTGTGTTAGTAAGTACAAGGGTTTTTTTTAAATTAACAATTTCCTAAATGCACATCCTATTGACAGTTGGTATATAATGTCAGTTTAATCTCCAAATAACCTAATATTAATGTATGTCTCTGAACAAAATGCTAGAGTGCCTTCATTTGAAACAGGAACTGGACATGTTGAGTTTGTGGCATATATAGATGCTGAAACTGTGAAGAAAGATCATTTTCACTGTATATATTTGCATGTGACTCTTTTTGGAAATAGACCTTTCACCTATTTTACTGTGAGCCTCTAGTCTCATGTGTGGACATCACTCATCACTTAACATATGTGCCTAAATGAATTGATATCTGATACCTGGAGAATACGATTATTTGTTCCGGGCATCAACAAAGGATCATGTAATCATTATTTTTCCATGAGAGCCGCCGTCCACATCAGGTATGTTCTTTCTCCAAAAAGCGGTGCTTTATATTTAAACATGCAGCTACACCAGTCAGAACTGCCCAGAACAAGCCTGCTTCAGTTTGACCTGAAAGTGAGTCTTGTTCAATCTGTGACTCTCAAGCAGATGGTCCAGTGCAGTAATCAAACTGTTTTAAGAGTTTTATGAGTCCAAACCTTTCACTGGGCACAAGCACACCTGAATTCTAGTAAAGGACAGGCTGTTTTCTCTTTTAATTTCTAAGAAGTTGTTGTCCACAGTTGGCAGGGCTTTTGCTGGGGTTCACTTCTCATTTGTATAATTAATGGGCCTGGGTAAATGACTAATCGCAGTTTATCATGCTGTGGTTTCTATGGAAATTCTCCCAGAGGATTATGTTCTCTGCACAATCTAGGTGCGTTGGGCACAACAGCTGCAACAGCTGAGTTAATTCAATATTCCTTGAATCTGCGCATTTTGTTTTCACAATTGCAGTGAGAGGATCATTGTTTATAGGATTCCTTATCTCCAGATTAAGTGACAGCCTCTGTGACTCACAGCAGTCTGGAAAAGTCCAACAGACAACAGGGAACGTCTGAGAGTTTGAAGATCATGGAGATCATAGAGATTCCCTATTTGTTGCAATAAGATTAGCAGTGTCATTGCAGTGCAAATTGTGGTCATTCATCTTTCTATAGATGCCATTCCAGCCTTACCTGACTGCCATAATGGAGGCTGTTGTACTTCATTGGATCTAAGCCCTACATAGCAGCTCTGTTTGCCTTGGCAACAAATGTTACAAGGACAAAGTTCAACCTTCAAGACACTAAACACGGCTTGTCCACGTGGGGTTGTGTGGTGATTTTCGTGCCATAATTTAGATTTAATGGAGCAGATTCCGCAGTAAATCAATAAAGGTTGATATAGAAACTATACAGCTAGGTAATAATAAAATTACTTTTGAACATCTGAGTTGAACGCTGTGCTGAATAGATAGCTGGGCTTTGATTCTAAGGCTGCTGATGGCTGGTGTTTCAGTAAATCATAAACCAATTACATTAAAACAGACAGCTGGCTTGGCGCATGGAGGCCATTGGCTGTGGTTATTGTGCTACCATTAGTAGCGGAGCACTGCTGCTCCAGCCTGTACAGTCTCACCATGTTTGTCACTGTTGTTACATGAAAGCAAAAATCAATACCAAACAGAGTAAAGTGCATAAATAAATAAATGGAGGGGAAATAAATAAATAAGCAGTCCAATAATTACACTTTGGATTTAATGTAATGGGATTCTGATGACATTTTGAAATTGGAGGAGATGATTGCATATACACCCATGCAGTCCATCACCACAGCAATATCAAAATAAACCGGTGGAAATCCTCTGTTTCCCTGGACTGAGAGATGCTCCTGCTATTTCCAGGCATCTCATTTTCTGTGTCAGTTTACAGTAACTCAGTAAAAGGTCTCATGCTCCAGACCCAGGACTGAAGTGAATTGCAATGAGCCTATACTGGACAAAATGGAAGCTAATTGCCTCAGCCTGCATATGCCAGCTGAATCGGGTAATTGCAGAATGTGCTGTACGATAAAAGGCAGAAATGATGATGAAAATTGATTGGATCAGCTCCAACAGAAAGGAAATGTCCAAGCTGGAGGTTAAAAGGGTTAAATTAATATGTGACTTAGAGTAAGTTGTTTACAGTTTTGTTTTTGTTTGTTTTTTGTAGTTGTTGTTTTCTCCAGGCTTACTGAAACTGCTAATAATGGAAACATATTTCCATAGAATGGCGTTAACAAAGGTGTTACCCTCCATCAAGCTGTTCTCTATCACCGCAGAAAAAAGCTGTTGATATTTGTAGTCAGTTTCGCCTGCACATGGCAAGTTTTTCAGCTAAATGTCATTTGCAATAACAAAATTTGATATTTTTCAGTGTTATGAAACACAAAGAGGCAAATCTGTGTCTTTTGGGGCCTTTGTTCCCTTAATACAGTATATGCAGTAGAGCTTATACAGTTTATGATACATTACATTACAGTTCCTGGTTTACTGTGCTCTTCAGAAGTCTTTAAACCTGCATGTTGTTCATCTTTGCAGCATGGATGTCTGTCATGCACCAGAAACAGTCAAGAATAGTTTGCATCAAAGCTGTGATATCACATCCTTTTTCATGACAGAGAATGGGACACATATTATTAAGTATATGCAAACTTTGCACCAAATATTGATTGCTTCTTAACTGAACTTGATGGAAAAAATGACATGATGCAATATTATAAAATTTTCCAAAGTCTTGATGTTGTATCACCACAAGTGAGACTGAGCAAAGAAGGGCTGAGCCCCAGACAAGAAGTTACTAGTTGTGTTTCACTAGTAAACACAAAGGATCCAGTGCTGATAATCACATAAGTAGCATGAGGTAAAAAAATTGCTTTGTTTTTACAGTAGCCCACTATGGACAAACTGAACATCTTTTACGTTTAGATGCGAAGTAAAATCGTGAGGGTGAGGTGTGGGATGTTCTGCTGCAACATGCAACTTCACCAATTTACAGTGTAAATTTACAGTGTACATATAACGCAGCCCCTTGGTTGCAGTGTTGCTGGTTGTTCACTGTCTGTTTTCTTGAATAGTCACTGGCTGACCACAAAACACACAAGTAAGAAGAATCACCTCTCATTTGGTGTAAATGCATCTTTACACAGTGCGGTCGTTTCAGCCGAGTTGATTGTAATATTGTGAGGTTTTTGTGCTGTAATGTACATAATTAAATTAGAATTGAATTCTTTTTCATGTTGAAGGTAAGTAAATAGCAGCCCTGCTTCCAAAAACCATTGGTAGAAATGAGATCTTTAACTTGGATCTGTTTTCCTGTTGTCATTAATTTTTAAGTAACCAACAGACGTACGTATGCATCGTAAACCCCCGTGCTGGCTTACTAACTGCTCATTTCATGACAAGCTGCATAGGAGCATGAGGTGAAGATCCACAATCAATCCTAACTCTAATGACTGTGAATGTTGTGGTGATTAGAGATTCCCCTCGGACAAAACATGCCCCCACAACAGATGGAGTCACTGTAGCCTTGGGAGGCTTCAAGTCCTGTTTAAACAAATTAGCCAAAGGCAAAACCTTGAATATTTTACCGTCCACTGCACAGACATGTTGATAAAATCATCCATATCAATGTTCCTGAGCATGAGCTGTTTCTACCAGATGGCTCCATTCAGTCATGGCCAGACAAGAAGACTGCAGCCAGTGTTTGATGATTTTGCTCAGTAAAAGGTTCCTGCTGAGATGCCAGTTATTTATAAAGTAATGATTTATATAAAGTCAGTGAGCAAACACATTTTTACATGGGAACACTCTTCGTTGATGGAGCCAGTATGCACAACAGCTGTTTGTGCAAACTAATGACTTTACACTGGTAATGGTTGTGTTTGTCATTTTGCTTGAGGGCGTTGTATGCTAATATAATCACAGCTTCAACACATGCACAAGTTTGTGTTTTTCCTGGCTCATTTGAACTGGGGAAAAAAAAGTGCTCTGAAGTGCACACACATTTAAAATGTGTTTCATTACTTGCTCAAATTTCAATTTGTTCAAAAAGTTCAATTTGCTAATTGACATTTAGTTGTAAAATTTGCCAATTTGCCACCTTTGAGATTTCAACAAAAGCCTCTGACAGAACACCTCAACTATTATTGTAGAACATACACTCTATGGCCACTTTATTAGGTACAAATGCCCCGTAAAAGGATTGAGTAGTAAGAGCGGTGCTTGGTGTGGTCTTTTGATGATGTACTCATCTACTTTAATTATTGATGTGGTGTGCATTCTGAAATGGTCCTCCATACTGTGGCTGTAATGAGTGATTATTTGAGCAAATTATGCCTTTTTCATTTTAGACAAGTGTGGCCATTCTTCTGCTGGCATTGAAGGCATTTTCACCAAGGGAAATCAGTGGGTATTTCATCTTCTTTCCTGACCATCCTCTGCAAACCCTAGAGATGGTTGTGCATGAAAATCCCACCAGCAGGTCGTCTTGACCATGTCTACATGCCTAAATGTATAGAGTTGCTGCCATGTAATGCGTTCATTAGATATTTGTGTTTGCAAGCGGATGAACTGTGTACCTAATAAAATGACCATTGTGTGTACAGTATACACACCATCTTCCTATAAAAGCAACAGTTTAACATGAGTTGAAAATGCAGTTATGGTGTCATGTGGGCAAATATTGAAATGTCCAGCTACTTATATTATAACATGCTTTAAGTTATTATATTATATTATTTCTGAAATGCACAATGCACTGACCTTGCATTTCACTTACGCAGACAAACAGTCTGTTCGTGACATGTAATGTAATATATTGTTGACAGCAAAACATGTATCATGACTGCTGGTGACTGTGACTACAATGTCTTCCTGTGGCTTCTGAGTCATTAAATTTATGGTTCAGGGGTCACAACATGTCAATGTCATTGTGCTACCTGCAGCAGAGACAGACAGAGACAAAAACTCTCTGACAGAAAATAACTGCAGGAGATAAAATAAAGCCATAAAGACACAAATACAAATATATTACCATTAATGATGTGATCATAATGAAACTTTGTTTCATAGTGATCACATTTTAATTTAAATGGTGTGAGCTAAATCACTTTCAAAGTTAGCCCAGATTAAATCAACATAGGAATGATTTTGATGAGTCAAACTTTACATTTTTAAGACCAAATGCAGGGGAAAAATAAATAATTCTGATTGTATAAATAAAACCAAATAATGATCAGTGGCACTGTGTGGCCCACTTTGCATTATCGTTATGAGAAAATAAATACTGTATGGTCTTCAGATTATTCTTTCACTTGCATTGGAAGTTGATTCAATCAGAGTTACTAAAACATGCTCCTTTTAAAATGTGACCATTGCCTGAAACAATCTATGTTAGCATTATAAATTAAATAAAGGTTTGTACTGGACTCCAGTGCAACTTGGTCAGATAGGTTTTAATGATTGAAAAATACTGTATGTGGTTAATAAAACTCCCAGTGTCCATTTTCAGCCCAGCACGATGTCACAGATCAGACGCACAGTCAATGACATGAAGAGGAAGGACATTTTTAATGAACCCAAACCACATGTCTTCTGCTAATGATCACTTCCACCATCTGAAGTGTGAACATGCAGATATTACAAGCGGACCAAGTGTGTTTTGTGGTGAGGATGTGTTTCTCATTGATAACTGACCGGAGTTGCAATTGCAGTAAGTAGACCTTTAAAGAGATTTTCATTTGAGCTTATTTTTCTGTTTTACTGCGTGTGTGAACTATTTTAACTGCTTTTCTGAGAGACGGTCCTGTACAATCAGATTTAATTTTATTTCAATTTTTAAAGAGGCAACCGGAATCAAATAAATTGGCTGCACATTTCTGGTGTAAAAATAATCTAAAACGGAAATCTTTCCACCCTGATTTACATCTACGGTTTTAATAAGAGGGTCAGTTAACTTGATTAACTTATCAACTCAGAAAAAGCCGCCTTTACACCTGACCATCACATAAGGCGTCCTGGGACAGGTAAACTGTGCTAAAGGAGGAAACCGATTAGTGATTGGAACAAGGCTGTGAAGAATTGTTTGTTCTGATGTAGGTTGGCTTTTCTTTTCTGGAGCCGTTTGAAGTTGTTTACATCACGGGGAAACAGTAAAATATCAAACGAGGACCTGACTTAGATAAAATGGTTGAGAGGAGTCTGCGATTGAGAAGAGGAAGAGGAGCTAAAAAAGATCATGGAATATGGTTTAACACGTAACATTGGCTTTTATTTGACCTGAAAGACGTGCTTGGTTTGATCAGATAATGTGTGAAGCAATATGTATGTAGAAATCATCAGCCGTATTCATCAGTCAGTTCACATACAGCAGCAGCAGCAGCAGCAGCAGCAGCAGCAGCAGCAGCAGCAACAGCAGCATAAACATGGATAAAGATAATTGGTTTTCATCTGACACAGGCTGCTGTATGTGCCCCTGGGGAAATTCTGTCATGTAACTTGACCACATGAATAATTGGATGTCATGGGAGTTTCCAAAGACAGGTCTGAAACTCAGACAGACAGACAGCTCACTCCTTTGATTTTCTTGTTTTCTTTTTTTATACCCAATAAAAGTTTTTTATGTGTCTTTTAACAAGACACTATATGATGTGTGGATGATTCAACAGGACTTCACATAAATCACCACCCATATATCTGCAGTTACAGGGCATTCAACATTTTTTTTTTAAAACTTTCATGCTCAGCAAATGATCATATGAAGGTGAAACAGCAGAGAAGTGTCAGACCTGTTCGCTCCCATCTGTACAAAATCAAAAACTTGATTGTGGAAATGGCTTGTGGCTGAGTGCAAGAAGACACATGGAGACGTGTAGCAGGTTATTCTGTCCTCCTCAGTCTGCTTCAGCCGCCAATGTCGGATGATTTCTAATTTTGACTTTGTCACACAGTCCAAGAGACCACACACCTTTAGATGACGTGAAATGGAAAAATTCCCTATTTTCATCTGGACTACAGATGTGCTTGTGGACAGAGACAGAGATGGATTTTCTGTCCACAAGACAAAAGTGCAAAGCATAGTTTCTTGAACAGCAAATATTTCACATTTTAATATTTGAATGATGACCCTTTATTTATATAAACTGTATTTATACTGTATAATAAAAGGCTACATTACTGTGTGAACAACAAAGTGAAACTGAAAATACAACAGGACAATGATTCAAATCAGCCTTTATAATCCATCATGAGCTTCTCCAGAAAAGACAGTCTGAATCTCATGGAGCATAGATCTCTAACATTCTGTGCAAGAAAACACATGCCTAAAAATATCTCATGACCTGAAGTGATCAGCAGGAAGAGAGAGTGTGAAAAACTCAAAATGAGAGAGATACAATCTTTAACTCGCAACCAAAAAAAAAAACCAAACAGCAAAAAAGCATAATTTGCCAATTAAATTATTATTGCTTTATTTTGAGGGCTGAGGGCTGTCAATAGATGAAGTTAGAATACTTAAATGTAATTACAGTTTTTTGTTATTACAGAGTAGCAAAAGTGGTTATTTATTGCCTGCAATTTATTGTAGCCACACTCAAGGAAGAGGCCTTTGAGTTTAAAAGGTCACAAGTTTTAAACTAAAGGGGGAACAAGTGGCTAGAGGGCCATACATAAATCTGATTTATTGTACATGTGGACTTGAATGTTAAACTTGTGATAAAACAAGCCACGCTGTTAAGATTTGTCTCTTATGGCTGGACTCCAACAGGCAGAACACTTGGAGTCAAATGAAGGTTTAAAAGATTTATCAAGACAAATGCGAATGTCAGGAACGTACAGACTGAGTAACCAACGTTCTGACCCACTACTCGTGAGAGCAAAAGTGAGGTGAGGTGAGTCTGAGCAGGTGTGGAGTAAGTTTCAGGGTTTCAGGAGGGACAGGATTCAGGTTGACAGTAAAGCAACAAAACTGACAAGGCAGGAGGTGAACTGAGG
The DNA here is from genome assembly GCA_016785285.1 of Brachirus orientalis. Lineage (NCBI taxonomy): Eukaryota > Metazoa > Chordata > Actinopteri > Pleuronectiformes > Soleidae > Brachirus > Brachirus orientalis. The sequence continues at coordinate 2,893,658 of JAFBJR010000180.1, read as the reverse complement.
CTGGTAGATGAACCTGATGACCAAGCTTTTACTGTCTGTTCCACTGGAGATAAATTGGCTGTAGTGTTATGACAACGAGCCATTGAGCTTTTAAATTTAGCCAGTGCTGTTATATGATAATGTGAGGGTGGTCACTATCATGTGAAATCCACTATCAATTACACCAGTCATGTTTTAAAGCATGTAACTAAAGCAACATCATGCAGAGTTTGTTTTTTGTTTTTTTGTTTCGTTTTTATTTTTTATTTTAATAACGATAATTTTGACAGTACATCAATTTACAGGGTGAATGACATCCCATCTAAGTCTGAGATGACAGACTTGTTTTTGCAACCAGCTGAGTCGTCCCCACCGATGGCCATTCGAGAGAATGCAGGTTTCATGCACTTCCACATTGGCTTTATTTTCATGACTGATGGCCTGTGTACATTTCTTAATATATATTATCTCTGGTATTATTGATGCAACAAGTGAGAGTTGATTTAGAGACTGAAGCTCAAACTCAGGTGTGCCGGGTTAAGTGGCCACGGAAGATATACTGTGTACGCACTGAACACAGACAAGACAATCAGCAAAAGGTATAAACAAATTGTCCACAATGCTAAAATAAGCACTCACAGTTGTCCTTAAGTGTGATTTATTACATAATTTAACTTAATGCACTCTGCTTTTTATGATCTATTACAACTTATTTTGACCTATAACAGAAAGTAAAAGGAAAAGCAGGGTAAGCATTCCATTTCTTTCACCCCAACACTGTAGTGGAAGATTTATGAAATAAATCATCTAATAATATGCTTCTTCTGGCCCATAACAAACTCTCCTCTCTCCGCTCCACTCAAGCATGGACCAAGACAACAAGGAGAGCTCCTAATGGCATAATAATAAATTGGTGTTGTGGCCTATTGTCAAGAATACAAATTCAGCAATAATGGGGTGTGTCGTCCATCTTTGTAAAGTGACCCTTTTTCTTCATTATGCCCATACAGTAAACAGCCCTTTGTGTAACAGAAGTCAATCTCAACCTTAAGAGTCACCAGGTTAATGTCATGAATGCATCACATGACATTGTTTATAATCATGTTAAGGTTGAGGCCAGAGAAAAATCATCATGATATCAATATCACCCTTCCATAGTTTTATATAGCAACCAATTTCCCTGCAAAAGAATTTAGAGTGCTAAACTTTTTAGCACTTATCAATTCTCAGACACTGACATTGTGGGTCAAACTATGTAAAACAGATTGTTAATTGATTCTGTTTCCCATATAGATTTGATTTCTGTGTTTACAGCTCCATATAGTTGGAGTGGGTTTGTGTTTGCAACCATCGTTGACGATTGATTTTATGTCCATTGATCTGAGGAGGGCGTATCCACATTGTAAACAAATTAAAATGATCAATCATAGCAGGTTAATTCATTACCATAGGTTGGCTCTGCTGTCTTGCAGTAATCATCAAGACACGCTTTGCTGTAAAAACAAGTGTGATGAATATGCTGATAAAAAAAAACACCACAGGGTCAGACCAGAGTGTCCATAAATACATAAACACACATAGTTCAGTATTGCTGCGTTGCATGCCCATACTTTGAGACGTGATTAAACATGATTGATCCTTCTACAAAAAAAAAAAACAAAAAAAACAAAGCTTCTGGTTTAGAGGAATTCCATGGACCCGCAGCAACAAATTCAACACCTATAAAAGACCATATAACTCACATTTGCTCTAAAGGTCCAGCTAATCAGATTTCTCCTGCTGACTCAGTTCTTACAGTCCCAGGCCAGACTGTGGCACCTACTCATTTATATGAAATGTGGCTTTAACTTGACGTCCAAAGCTGCACAACAGAACAAATGTATCTTAAAACAACACTATCACTATCAGACAAACCCCATATTGCATGTATTATGTCCAGTGTCAGTGTTTCTCAGTATGTTTTCTCGTTATTCTAGCTTCATGGAAAGGTGAAAAAACTATACACGAGCAATCTTCAACACCATTTATATACCGAAACTGAGTAAATGTAAAATAAAGTATGAAATTAAATATTCTAAGTGAATGTAGGGACATAATTCAGAAGCAGAAGACAGAGAGAGCTCACATCTGTCCCTCTAGTCTGACTGATGCTTTATTCCAAAGGAACTTAAGTGGCAAATCAAAAATCGAAATCAAAAGTCCTCTTCAAAGAAAACATGGATGGTAGTTTGTGTGTCAAGGTTTTGAAACACCTGTCCTTCACTTTAATGATCTTCACCTACAGCAGAGGGTCTTGCAAAGAGGATGTATAAATAAAGATATATTAGGATTACTACGGTCATACAATTAGTTTAGCAGGGAAAGTTCAAGGCATCAGGTGTACAGCTTGTCTTGTTGGAAGGTTGTGGTGGGTAAAGAAAAAGAATATTAAGTTGGGTATGACTTATCATCCATCACAATCATGGAACTTTGCATTTAACTAACTAGACTGTGAATACGAATTTGCTCATTAGGGAACTGCCATTTCTTGCTGCAACTAAACATTTCCATGTATTTACATACATGTGTAACAGTACTTAACATTCCTATCAACATGATTCACATTCCTGGGTAAAGCTACTCCATTTCTCTCTTCTCTCTCAGTGTGTGTCTTGGAGAGCTGTCTCCAGTGTCCGTTGCAACTGAAAAAAACTCAGCGCACAGTTTGAATGTGTGCAACATCAAATCTTGTGTAGGAGCTGATCCGAGTTCAACACACACCAGACCTTTTGTACAACCTCTCCTGTTTTCTCACACTCTTGTGAGAGATGTTAGACTGATTGTTTTGTCTATTACATCTAACGTGGTCAATATATTTGTTAGGAACAGCAGGTGCAGTGAGAATGTGTCCAAAAGACAAATGTTCGTTCTTTGGTTGAAGTGACAGGAAGGTCTCCAGACTGTATTAAGGATGGTGTTTTTCCTGGTATTTACAGATTCACTTTGAGCTGTGATTTAATTTAATCTTTGATGTTTTTCCTTGCCTGATCATTCCTCACTCAGAACATCCACCGTCTTGATTTGCTCTAGCTTCAATCAAGTTGATGTGTGTCTTAGCACATAATATTTTTGGAGTACTAACCCATCGACGGAGACTGTTGAGGCAAAGCAGGCGGCAGTCGCTCACTAGTCTAAATGTGATACTGCTGTCTCAGAGTGAGACAGCAGGTTTGCGTCTGACAGTATTGAGTTGACTGGCTCATGTGTCTGTACAGATTCATTTAACGAGAACACACTCTGTCTTTCTGTGTTGACACAAATCCTATTTTAACCTGTAGCAGATTTTCCAAAACCACGGAGAAGAAAATCTATTAAAAAAACAGAAGATCAATTTTATTGCTCTGCAAAGTGTGCAGGTGAAATTGTGATCAGTTTGGCATTGAGTCACTTTCATTACAGCATGTGTGCAAAGATGTAATTAAAACCCAATCTGATTACATTCAACAATACTGAAACTCATTGTTTCAATCATATAGGATTTTTTTTTTCTTTTTTTATAGCCAGATCTGGAGCAGCTATAGGGAACATTTATATTGTAGATACACAGATTGCTGTAATCACTGGCCAAAAGAGTGTCGTATAAAATGTCTGTACCTCTGTGACAGCAGCAGGAGCCGCAATGTGCTGCTCTTCACAGTTTAAAGTGAGGTGTAAGGAAAATAATCTAACCAAACTGGTAAAGTCTGAGGCAAAGGACCCCCTGAGAGTGTTCTTACACTGAGCGGTGTTACTTTGAAAACAGATCATCGTCCATCAGCAAACTGATCCTATTTTTAATCTAATCATGTTCATTATAAACATTAGTATTTTTAATGCAACCTTAATGTATGATGATGCAATTTGCTGCATGTTATATAACAATAACCTTTGTAGATCAGTTATTCTGTTTTTGTTTTTTTGTTTTTTTTACACTTGCATACTCAATAAATCCTAAGGGTTGTGGAACAAATTAACTTGAGTTGTCATATTGTTTTGGTTGCTCATACAATGACTCATCCATTTGGTTGTTTCTTTCATTTGTTCATTTTTATTGTGCTTTCAGCAGGAGTACAGCAGACAACAGCACAGCAGGCAGCGTGAAAATAGAACAACAGCTTTGGTTAACGACAGGTAACATCCACATTACATTCCCCTGCTTGCTCTTAACGTGCACATCCACATGCTGAGGCAGGACACAAGTGGCCAATGGAGGGAGGTGGGATAATTCCTGGTGGGGTGGGCCGGTAGGTGCTTGAGGCACAAACACATCAAATGTTCCAACTTTTTTGAGGTTCGAAAGAAACATTGTCTTGTAATTGTTCGTTTAAGGAGAGGTCAAATTAAATACTCAACACTTTAGCCTTTAAAATATGTATTTTTTCCTAACAGCTTTCAGTTTTGAAATGCTGCATGTCCTGTGTTATGGTCATTATAGCATTTCTAAAACAACAAATGTAATGGTAAGACTTTTTCCATAGTACTGTATATTAAGATAGACTTCATATACATTAACAATCAGTTGAACAAGGGTACACTATAGAGCAGACAGTGAGTGTGGGCTGCTCTGAGCTTGAAGTCCTTCAGCCGAAAATAAGCCCCCCTCCCTCTGTCCCTGCTGTGAGGATGGGCTCTTTTTGGAAGAAACCCATCAATGTGCATGTGGTGCAGAAACTGTTCTCACACCACGTGTATCTATCTTCTGAAAATCATTGTTACTATTCAGAAATATTACAAATCACATACTTTTTCAGTCACATGGACTCACATGGTCGGGCCCTGATGTCCTTGGCAGTGAAGTTCAGTATTACAATCAACATCCAAATCCTTTTTTCCTCTTTCATGTAATGGATGTGGCTCTTCGGTTATTTTGTGCAGCACAATTTTTTTTTTTTAGGAACAGAACAAGAAGCTCTTTGACGACCCAGCACACAAAGCCATCTTGTTATAAATAATGCACTCTAGCTTTCTTTTTTCTTTAACACAAAAAACAAGAAAGTTCACCAAGTTTGACACAAGTTAGTTTATACAAGTTTGTACAAATACAGTATCAGAAAATCATAGATTCCTAAATATTCCCTAAAAAATTCTTTCTATGAAATAGTCACCACAGATTCCTAATGAAGTACACCTATCGTACTACATGATTCCCATTTATATAAAATATAAACACATTTCATGACTCACTTCATATCACACTTTTTAAAGCAAAACTTAGTACATTTATCTTGAGCTAAATCATCTGTCTCTCCCACTTATTTAAACAGTCTACTGTGTTTCCACTTGCCGTCTTACTCAGCGTTCACCCTAATGTTTGTCTAATGTGATATCAGTGTTTGGTGTTATGCTTCTTTGCTGGCTGTGACTCATGGCAGTTTCACGTCAGAATATTTTTTTCTAATCAAAGGATAAAAATTCTCTGACTGCAAATGCAGGGACTTCTGGGAAACAAATGAAACTCCAGATTAAGGCAGACGCAGGGATCATGGTGCAGGTTGTTTGCTCCCCCCACCCCCCCCAGGAAGCACCTCAGAGAGTAAATAACGGATACGATACTTTACCTCGACAGGGTCAGGAGCAGGGGAAACATTGCCTCCTGCTCAAGGTGCCAATGCATCCATCTTCTCCACATTAACACTGTCAAGTTATTTCCTTACTCAGGAGTTACTCTATCCCCACTCTCTAATCTGGGGGACTTCCTTCGGACCTTGCTTTAGACAGGTACATAGATCCAAGGCAAACAGCAGACAGAGTAATTGGTAACTTTCTGCTTCATCTTAACATGCATTGACAAAAAGGAGAACAGTGTGACCTGCTGTGCTGTAACACATTTTATCTCAGAGTTTAAATAAATAGTTTATTGTCGTGTTGCAAAGGTAACTAAAATATAATACTATATTATAAATTAGTCTGGAAATGTGAGCACATATTGGCATTCATGCACCCCAAAATAAAAATGGATCTTTCTTGGTGTGAAATTAAATTTCACGCTTTTTAAATTAGTTTACACTCACTTGTTTTTGGTCCAGTGTTGTGCAGTTTATGTACCACTGTGTCTGCCTTTTAAGTGGAGTGGAGTGCGTTATTAACAACACTTTGACTTCCTAAGAGGAAATTTCCTCACACTCCATGAGTGAAAATGGCAAAAAATACGCTTTAATTTTTAAAGGCAAGAGCACACAGAAGCTACTTTTGCTTTTGTTGATGTGATTGGTGATTTGGCCAGCACCATGTCCGTTTGCAAACCAAAGTTCACAGGTGTCACCTGTAATCATGTGTGTTGGTCAAAAACAGCTGTTGGTCACACTGGTGTCCTCTTATATGTGCCGTGGTATATCATCTACTTTCCTGTAAATAAGAACACAGTTTACAAAACTTTAATCATGTTCCACTGAAAAAGGCCTAACATTATCAATAAAGGTAATTAACACCTCAGGAAAATGTTTACTGGCATAAATCAAATACGAAATAGGCTAATTTTCCTTATTTTCATTTAGCAACCAGCAACGTCGCCCCCTGGTGGCAATAATATTACTCCCAGTTTTGCGTCAGGGAGAAAACCGAAAGACTATGTTTATTTTATACAGTCTATGATAAATCATAATTTAAGCTACATTATTCTTCAGTGGGGCCACATAGTGGAGCAATGGCTCACATCATTTCCCCACCTGCATTGTTTCCTCACAGTAAGAAGGTCGCCAGTTCAAATCCCAGTTAAATCAAGGGTCTTAAATGAATTAATGGTTGTTTGTCTCTGTATGCTGGCCCTGTCCAGCCTGTTCTCCGCCTTCTGCCCTGTGTCAGCTGGGATTGAGTTAAGTCTCCCTGTGACCCTCATGTGGAGGATAAAGTGTATGACAGTGACAGTGTTAAGCTGCAAGAATGCTTCTCAAGATTAGAATTATGTATTAATTATCTATTGAAGGATTAGCTAAGTGATTTTCTATTCTATGGTATCATTTCATTATCCTATGCAGGTTAAAGGCAACACACACAAACCTATGTCTGTGAAGAGTGAACACATTAACCAAATTATAAAAACACATCTAACAGTATGCGAAAAATTTAAACTCTGTCTATCACATACAGGCAAGATACGGAAAACAGACTGTGTAAGACTTACTCGAGCTACATGTTTCTCATCATGCACTGCACCCAGTGAAATAAATAATGTATGGCTATTTTATTTCAGTGTTTTTTTGGACTCTTTGTACGCAACCCAACAGTTAATGATATTAAACTGACTTGTCTCTTGTCTGCATGTGATATTAGATATAATTGTAAGTTGAAATGTGTAACATAAGGTTGAAAGTGTTTTAATATCTTGCTGTAAATTAGGCTTGTGTAAGTACGTATATCAAAAACTTAAGACAAAGTTCAGACAAAATTACAATCGTGTTGCTGAGGTTATTAAAGTAATTAGTAAAAATCTTTATTATGTTTTATAAAAGCATTTTAATTGGTAAGGATCAAGCTCGACTGACTGTGCTTTGCCCTAAGGAACACAATTCATCTACTGCTTGATTATTGGCTTCATCCATCGACTCTGAAGCGTCATGATGCCTCTTTCCTTTTCTCTAGTGCCACAACAGCTGCTTTGCCACTTTTAGTCAAATAATGTGTTTCTGTAGCTGTCAGGTCACAGCAGCTGAGGAAACTAAATGTGATTTCACTCATCAGTCCTAACTTCTCTTGGGACTGTTAATTGGATTTTTTCCAACTGAGAGCTCATGTGAGATGGCTTTGTTATTGTTTCAATCTCCAGCTTTAAGATAACCTGATTCATTTGTCAGTAAACCCAGCCAGTTGCTGCACCTCTTCATTTTCAGAGTTTGAGTCACTGAAGCCATTCAGTATCAAAACAATTGTTGCTCAGCACACTAAAGCATCATGTTACGGTGACAGTAAAGCTTGGTTTACATTTGCAAGCATTTACCGTGTATCTGTGAGCTGATTTGATTATAATCTCCGCTCTGCAGGTGCTTTAATGGTTTTACCCCTCTGACCACAACAACAGTATATTTAATGACAATTGTCCTTTATTTGACAAAATCTAATTTTCCAGCCATGAGTCATATAAGAGAAATCAGTCAGAATTTACAAAATGCCTATGTCAACGTCGCTGACCTCTTTTGAAATGCTCTTCTGGGCAAATGTGTTCAAATAACTGACCACTAACAAGATCGACAAATGCTTCCTCGGATGCCTAGAAAAGCAGAAAAATGAATATTACCCAGAATCACTACATGACTAATTGTGCTCCTTCCCTCCTCAGCACAGAGGCTATGAGAAAAATAGTGATCTGTGTTTTTCATTTCCTAAATTAGACTGTGACATGCAGACTGTGTAAAACTTACTTTCACATATGTTTCACTGTTTCACAATGAACCAAAAGTTGTAATAAATGTTAAGAGCTTTGCGGGGGGGGGGGGGGGGGGGGGGGGGTCCGGACCTTTTGTGAAGACCTTCCATGGACATTACTGACCAACACAGCAGTTCTGACTAGTTTTTTTTCCATTCCATCCAAAGAAGCACTGCAACATTCAGACAGGCGTTCCTTTTGCTCATACCTCTATAAAAATTAAAACTGCACAAGATTATTAATCTGAAGGTCACCCACAATTATCATAACTTTTTTTTTATTTTTTATACCCAACTCAATTTTATTTGCATGGCACCAAATCAAAATATTAATTATCTCAATGCATTTAGCAGTGCAAAGTCAAGACTGTAAAAATGAGGGAGAAACAAGAAGGAGAAACCCAACAAACCACACAATGAACAGACTTTTGGCAAATGTAGAGACATAGAACTCCATTTTAAAAATCTGCCTAGAGCGGTGCAGTTTAATATTGTGATTAGGGACTGTCAGAAATGTTGTTGTAATCACAATAATAATTCTATTACCCAAAGGTGTAATGGTGTTATCAGTAATGATGATAATAATAAATAATAGCTATAAATGTGGCAGATTTGGACCCTGCAGCTACTGAGGCAGAAATACTTGCAAAATAATGACATACTTTACTTAAATAGTGCTGTACACAGATGGAGCTTTTATCAGCCACGAAGCAGGTTCATTTATCCTCTTTTTTTTGTAACCTCTCATTTACCCACAGTAACTTACAGATCAAATAAAACACAGTACATTCAATGTTAAACTCAAGTCTTTCCTCCTGTAAATAAACTGGGTCGTGTGGGACAGGAGTTAATGGGTTCAGGGGTCATACAGTTTCCCCTCAGGTAAAACAGTCTGCTCAGTCAAACACTGGTTTACTTCATCAAACCCACAACATCCACAAATCAAAGCTGTTTTATTGTTGAAGTTGAGCACTTATTTTATATCCTTTGGCTTAATCACACTGTTTAAACTGAGGTTAAATTGTGACAAAACACTGTCTTGCCTGTTAAAAGCTGTCATTTTGATCACAACACATGACACTTATCCTCATCAGCGGCTTTGCAGGAAACGCACACTGGACTAAAGCCTCATTGGTTACACATAACCATCTTTTTTTGGCATTTCAGTTACTTCATGTTTGTCTGTTATTAGAATCTGCCTGACATTGAATTATTCATAAACATTTAAATAATTGCAAAAACTGCTCACTTGGAAACCAATTTTCCAATCAATTAACCTATAATTGACCAGTCAGTACTTAGTGGGCTATGAATGCACAATACATTTCCTGTATGTCTTATTTTTACAAAATTCACAATATAAACTAAAAATAAAGAAAAGCAATGGGCAATTGGAGTGTATCTTTATAAGTTTAGATGAGCAAAAAAAATAGTTTTGTGTCTGCTTTTTTTGCTATGAAATGAGAGCATCAGCATCACTCTTCAAGCTTTGCCAGAGCCAGAAGCTGTTCAGCTTAGTGCAAAGAACTGAAACGGGAAAAAAGTGTGCCTTGCCAAGTCTTAAATATAAGGCTGCCATATATTTTAATTATATTGTGTTTGTTAATGTAAAAAGCAACAAATTTTGATTTTACAGAGACTATGTCACCATGATTTAATTCTACAAATTAAACTCAGACATGGTCCGAACTGGCTTGACAGGAAATATTGACTTGTACCAACAGAAATGGCTGTATCCTAAACAGCAGTAAACATCTATCCAGGGTTGGACTCAACACTATTGCATCTTAACCCTTTTTTGTTCTTTTTTTGTTTTAGTTACAGTTACAAACTCTCAAGACTGACAAACATAATCTGTTTGCATTTCAAGTCACTTAACGCAATTTAAATCAACTGCTGCTTCTTGTTGCCATTTTTGGGGACAGTCACAAACACATTTTACCATGTGACCCATCCTGTGTGAACAAGATGGTCAACACTGAATATAGATGCTATTGAGTGCAGACGGGCTCCAGTAAATGCAAGGTTTCTTTTTTTAATGTGAGGCGACACATTGAAAGCATGTGGGAGTGGGAGTTGCAGCTTAGTTGATGTTTATATTCAAGACTTTTCCCTCAGATTATATTGTTCTAATGGATGATTGCACACATTATCAAGCAGAGAATGTCATTTCTTAGTCATCTGTAACATAAACAGCAAAAATCTTTTCGTGTATCCTTTCAGCTGTGTTGTCAGACACTGACAAACACTAAAATCCCAAAGATGAGGGATGATGTTGACTCAGTCAGACCACACTGGGATGCATTATGGTTTAGCAGTTTAGAAAAAAAAAAATCAACGCTTGAAGAGTCTTTATTCATTCACACCAACATAGTAAATAGAAAAAAATTAAGAAAAGAAAGACCTCTGCCAAGGTCCAACAGTTAATTCAGTCAAACCTTACAACTAAGCCAACTGTGGATCCACACTGAAATGTAATGGTTTCTTTCTTAGTGTCCTTCCTAGTTTTTCTGAAATCCTGCTAACTAAAAATCAACACACTTTGGCAGAGACAACAACAAAAAATGTGGTGATCAGTAAAATGCAAACAAGACTAGATGGAGGCCACAGCACTGTAAAAGCACTGCAGCCTGAACTAGGGAGACATCTCCATCAATATCCACATGTTGAAAGATTTGTGGGACACAATATAGCTCAAATACAGTTTAAATAAGAAAGCAGTTCAAGGAAATCTTTAAAAATAAATAAACAAATCAAAAGTCAAGTGTGTAAAATTTAATGCTAATGAATTATACTTTTTTTAATGAGTGTATTGTCATGAACCAAGCAGTCAAAGAGCAAAGTAACACAGGATGATGTTGGGGAAAATAAATAACAATCTTTATTTTCCGTACATCTCAAAGGTACAAATCAAAAGTGGAAATTAGAAATCTGGGCCCAATAAAAGAGGTCAACCTAACAAAACTTTACTCAAAAAATACTGCCATCCTAATACAGGACTAACTCAACAACCTGACCTGACCAAATGAAACAAAGAGGGAACATATACATATATACTGTTTGATCAGACCATTTTAAACCAAGAGGGGACCCCCCCTTGCTTGTCAGTTGTTGGTTTGGTCCAATTTCCAGGGCCTCTGCATTTAGCCAGGCTCCACCCTTAACCACATCCTTTGGCCAAACCAGGAAGGAGAACTGGGCTTCATGCATGGTAATGCAAACAAAGAAAAAGATGAATCAAAATAGTGTACAAAATTTAGTAAACTAAATGTGCCTACTTGATTTAGAGTACTGTGAAGTATAAAAAGTAGAAGTAAATATATGTTTGTTTTTTTTATACGTTTTATACGTATGTTTTAAACTATTATACTTGTTAATTTGTGTAAATATTAATGGTAAATATTACTAGACTTTATGCAATTGTTTGGCTGTGGACTCAGCCATCACAGTATAATCATCTGATTGTATAAATTATTATTTTTCATTATCCCAGGTCTATGGAGGCTGCACATTTGGACCCACTTGTGCCCCATTTTCTACGACTAAAGGGCCTCACCATATTAAAAAAACAACATGACACCATCTTTGCTACAATATAAAAGCTCAATTCAGAGGTATGTTTTATTCTTATCCTCCGGTTTAATTGTTATCATTTCAGGCCTACAACCGCAGCATGTCAAAATAAAATCAATGCACCAGCATTATAACATATAATCTCAATTAAGAAATGGTTTCAATAATTTAATCAACAGAAAAGAAATAAAGGCAAAGAAAGTTGAAACACTCAATATAGCATTTTGGCAGCAAAGACTTGGACTGAGAACAAAAAAAAGTGAGGGGCAAGTTGCCAAATTGATTTTAAATTCAATTTGTTTTGATTTCATATCTGGCAGGGGCTGGCAAAAGAGGGCAGATTTGTTTTGACAAAAAGAATTGGCATTGTTAAGTATATATACTTTAGGCTCACCCCAAGAGTGATCTTTTTTTAGAATACAGGAAACACTAATATGCTGTTGTAAGGATAATAAGGATAATATGAATTCTGCTGGAAGACAAAACAAGATCTTTAACCTAGGAGAGTCATTTCTACATGACAAACAGTCTACTAAAGAGTAGACTAGATTGTATTATGTATGTATAACAAGATTTTGCACAGATTGAAAAATTGTAAAATAGGCCAGAGAGACCTCATGTAACCTTGTGGGCAGACAGTGAGACATTGTGCAGGCTAAACATTGGCAATTTGAACAATCCCATTTTTAGACGTGCAATTAAGGTGGATCTCCACATCGGTAACAAGAAAGTAAATGCAACGCAGCTAGTGATGATTCCATTAATAAAAGTGATCACATTTTTATTAATAATGACACACAATGAAAAGAACTGCAGACAAGATGATAGGATCAACATGCAATATTGTCAGTGAAATTACATCATTGAGATATCAGTGACTGGCTGCACAGCATATTTCTTGTCACTGCTCACTGTTGGCTGTGTTACCACTGGCTGGCCCGAGCTATTTACTCAAATATGACTAAGTGCTGCAGAAGACTGGCATACAGTGTGAAGGCAAAAACAAAATTAAAAAAAAAAGTTGGCATTTGAACCCACTTCAGGTATATACCGTAATACTGCCAGAAGAACCATTTCATCCAACTGACTGCTGGAAGAGTGGATGTGGCCACAAAATCAATTGCAAATACCAATAACAGAAATGCATTAGCCTCCCATACATGCAGCATGTAGAATAATATTAGTTTGTTATTGCAGGATGCAGTGATTCTGTGATAATGTGGTGACACATTAGTATTCATCACTAACTACACTTTGCTTGCCGATTTTATCTCACTAAATATCAGTGACGTTGGCTAATGTTTTGCTTGGAATATGTGTTTCGGTGTATAAACATGATCCTGGATGTCTGAGACACAGATGTGTATTGCTCTTGCATGCATGCGTCCCCAGATACAACACAGTCTACTCAAGATTAAACAATAATTTATTTTATATAGAACACATGTTGAGAGATAGTAAAATAGGCCAAAATCCTCATCTGACATTCAACTGCAGACAAGACAGACAGACAGAAAAACACTGTGGAGAATTTTTTTTTTTTTGGAAATGTCAGCTTTTCTGAGTCAAATGAAGTCAGATCTCCCCACTGGTAACAAGTGTCTGATGAAGCAAATGTTAATATAATCAAAACAATGATTAATTGTTAGTTAATAATGCGACCATGATGAGACAGCACCAACATCATTAAACTATGACCGTAATTATAAAAACATACAATATTAGTATCTTTAAGGAAGAGAGAATGTTACCTTTTTTTAAAGAATGCAGCATTTTTCACAGTTGAAAAATATGAACACAGTGGTGGCACATTAATCAGCGCCGCCAACAACAATGGACAGTGACACACTGTTTCCAGATTTTGTCTCACTAAACATCAATGGAGAATACAGTGATGTTGGCTGGTGTTTTGCTTCAGACAAGTGTATTTTGGTGTATAAACGAGGCCTTCGGCGTTCAATGGTCTTCAAGATTTTACACATAGTGAAACATTGTAAGATAGACCAGATATCTCATCCGACATTCAAAGGCAGACAAAGAAAAATGTTAGGGAGATGCGATGGTGACAGATCTCCACACTGGCAACAATGAGTTAAACCATGGAATATTTTGTGGCACAGAGAATGTAAATTAAATAAAAACTATGATCATGTTGGTTAATAATGACACAAAAACTCACAATATTGCTAATGAAACTATTTTGGCAAAAAGAAAATTTTGTTTAAAAAAAAAATCAACATTTATTTTGCTGTGAATTTAAATTAAATATAAATATTAATAGATGACTCTTGAATAAGACTAAGTCTCTCTTCCATTCAGACTTGTTCCACTTACATCCACCATCTATCTGTCTAATCTACGCAATCTAAATGGACATTCCAGGTTTCCCATAAAGGTCCTGTGAGGCGGCATTGGAGCTGCCAAATCAAAACATTAGCAAATTAAATCTGTTTCGGCATACATTTGAGAATTTGTATGGATTACACAAATCCTGAATGCTTGATGCGGGGGCCCCTCCGAGATGTTAACATCCACTGCAAGTTTGTTCTTTATGAGACATTTAATGAACCAGAATCTTAAAAACAGGATAAGGCTTCTGTAGAGAACTTCATAGTTCCAATGCGATTGATGGTTTGGTCAGCGGTGCAGTAACACCTGTGTGCAGCCGACCACTAAATTAAAAGTGTCACATTAGCTGGCTCACAATTAAACCTCATGTTTGTAGACCAGGATGGTAGAGACAAGGTGAGAGACACTGACTAATGGATTAGTTACTTTTATAAATGAATCATGAGCAGTCTCTTGTACATAAGCACAGACCACAGTAAAAGGAATTCTTGAGTCAAAGCCATTATATCCTGGCATATACTGGATCTATTTTTTTGATGACTTAAATTTCAAACAAAGATGAAGCTTTTTATCAAACTCATTTGCAATGATACTCACATTTATCTGAAATACGTGGAATAATAAATGGTATGGTGAGTGATCTTAAAGAATAGTTTTAGCAGCATCACTGAAGGAAGAGTGAGATATTTCTATCAAAACAAATGCATTGTTGATTTCTGTGACCATTTTCTCAAGGTGCAGTGGCTCGGACTGAGCTGCACATTATTATTATTTCAGCTCGTCAGAAACAAGAAACTTTTCTTATTGGAAAGAATAAATGGGGAGAAGGGAGAATGAGTCAGTGAGACAGTAAACCAGGTGCATGCTAACAGACAGTGGTGAAAATGAAGGATTATGTCTGAGGATTACCAGGGAAAGAAAAGTTAGAAGTCTGCCTTTCCATTGCTGTCAGACTGCATGGATCAGGCCACCAGTCCAGGAACATCTTTGTCCACAGTCCTGATAGCAGTCCAACAATGGTACAGTGACCACATTTTCCAAATTCAAAAACTAAAACCCTGTTCCACATGGTCAATAACTGGGTTATCGCAAAGCTCTCCTCGGCTCCTACACCTCCTCAGCTGTTCTCTCTTTCTCCTCCTCCTTCTTCCTCTCGGTCTCTCCATCTCACAGCTCGGAAACAACGATCATCATGGTTGATCTTTGATCGATCAATTACCCGTCACTTAATTCCACGTCAGCTGATTTTTTTCTTCTCCCTTTCTTTTTGATTCATAATGCAACTGTTTAGCTGCATTCAGGCTTCATTACATAACTTGTGGAAAGGCCTTCACGACACACTGAAGTTTTCTTTCCATTCGCTATCATCAAATTTATGTTCAAGTACAACTTTTTTTGGACACCATAACGTGTTCTGTATGTTAAAAACTAAATCATTGCTTATGATGGTGGTCCTTTTCCTCACAGGATAATGACAATGATCTCCACTAGAGACATATATTAATGTAAAATGTAATGAAACTGAGTTAAACTCCTATTTAGATTTAGAATGTATTATGCATCCTGACTCTGATACGTGTTGTAAATGAAATGGCTGAATGAATGTTCGTAGAGCTTCTTTGAATACCAATTTTTAAAAAAGGCTTCTTTCAGCTCAGGCTGGTGGCACAGCCAATGTAAAACTAAGAAAATACAATCTTAAATCTTTATTCTTGTTTACACATTATAGGAAGAACTTGGTAGCAACACATAAGACGTTTAATTTGAAATTATTTGCAAAAGTCAGAGAGCCCCACAGTAAGAAATAATGAATTAATAATGAAATCACGGGATATGAGCGCTAACAATGACAATGTCAGAATGCTTCTTCATACATGACTTTGTTGTTTAAGCACAATCCAGTTTTAACACTTTTTGGTTTGTCAATATTATAAAGTGGAGCATTCTGATGGCTTTCCATTTAATGTGATCTTATCTACACTGTTGACTTAGCTATTTATAGTAACAAAAAGGCTTTTTATTGAGGTAAAAAGCAATCATTCAACATGATTACCAATATTGCAAGGTGGCATAACAGAAAACATTTTAACCAATAGATAATAGGTTTAACTGAATAAATAGTAATTCACTATGGTTTGGACTGTGGTTGTGTTGAAAGCATTCATTTGTATAATTATTTTCTGGCTTTAAATATGAAGTTGGGTAAAATAACAGGTACCTGGACAATGAAATCTAAAAGTGTTAAATTATTCTAAAAACAAAATATGACCAGATAATTATTTTAGTTCTGGACACTAAGAAGTACTTTTTAAATATTTCACTGGCAAATATTTGGTTGCATTACATTATATTTTAGGCAATGAAATAAAAAAATAAAACAAATTTTAAATAAAATTTAATGAAATTAGACTTGTTGAGCAGGTTTTACATCAATTTTGACAGACCTTTTAAAAAGTACCATTTTGAAAGCTTTATTGGTCATTGACACAAAAAGTCATTGATATTACAAAGTTAAAAAAAAACAAAAAACAAATCCTTCTTCTGTATCAGTTTAAGCTGGACAGGATTTTAGCATTTCAAATTTAAAGAAAAGGCATACAAACATACAAAACTAGCAAAGCCAGCATAAGATAAATAAGAATAAAACGTATGTTCCAGTAAAATAATCAATAAAAAGATTCCATTTAAAATCATCTAAATGGTTCAGAGATATGATTCGTAAGAATACAGCTGATTGATGATGTTTGTGTGCTGGACTGTGGTACTTGATCTGCGATGGTGAAGACTTCACGTTCCTGCAGTGTCACTCCTGACTTTGACTGACTCAAGCTTAGTGAGGAGACCCTGGGGTCATTTCAATTCTTCTGTGGATGCTATTTTAAGAAAACAGGAAAAGAATACCAGTAAAATCAATACTCTGTACTCCACATCAATGAAGCAGCAGACAGACACTGGCCATAAGTAATAACTTTCTTAGAGTTTTCTTTTCATAGAGAATGGAAAAAGAAGTGCAATCCCTTCACTCAGTCCTCTTCTCTTTGCTTGATTAACTGAGTTGAGAAACCAAAGCGTCACCTGTCAAGTAAAGGATACTGCGGACCAAACATTTTGTAGACAAAAATATTATAAACACATTCACCCACTCAGTGGTTCTCAATGATTAAGCAACATCCAATTTTGTGACTAAAAGCTAACCCCAGGAAGAGGAGATTGACCGGAAATGTAACCGCCTGCCCCAATCCGACCTGATGTCCCATCCAATTAAACATGCCACCAATCAGAATTGCCTTTTCCAGACCACAGACAGTCATCAGAGATATATGTCTCCGTTTAATTTCCATTTGCTGCAGAGCAGCAGCACAGGGATTCAGAGATGAATCAGAGAGGAGGGGCATGTGATATTAATGAAAGATATGGCT
Organism: Brachirus orientalis; assembly: GCA_016785285.1. Classification (NCBI taxonomy): domain Eukaryota; kingdom Metazoa; phylum Chordata; class Actinopteri; order Pleuronectiformes; family Soleidae; genus Brachirus; species Brachirus orientalis. Next base: position 2,875,962 of record JAFBJR010000180.1, on the reverse strand, counting down.
TTGAGAAAAGGAAAAGAGTTTTAGGAAATTCATATTCCCTACTGGCAGCCTTTCAGTTGATAGATAGGAATCTGTTTGCAAGTGGGAGCTGTTAATATTGTTTCAATGTGACAACAAACAGCAACAAAATCAACAAAATCTGATCTCCATGTGTCAAATTGAGCCTAAATTATTTTTTGCCTTTTTTCTTTGAATGAAAGGTTGTGGTTGTTTTATCTTAATGAATAATATATAAAAAAGGTGACTCTCATCCACAGACCTTCTGGTGAGCAGAGATTTGATAAAATTTCAACTGTAAAGTGGGATCTGAGAAGTAAGGCAGAGGTGTGATTACACCTTAATACAACACAAGCTGGTCCAATAAAAGAAATGTGATTAAAAAAAAAAAAAAAACAATATCTGAATGCATTCCAGATATAATGGGGAATAATTAATGATAACCTTCATTCATTCATATTTACTGTGGTTTGCAACAATGAATGGATTAATTAATTACTACATTAATCGTCAACGTTTTTGATAAGTGATTCATCGGTTGGAAGTGCAAATGAAACCACTACATATTTAACTCAGTCTTGTCCGGGCTCTAAATGTTCCCAGGATAATTACCACATCTTGTCCAGACCTAATGTTCTCTTCGTTTTGCCTGATAAGCCTTTTTTTTTGACACCATACAGGACAAATTCATAGTCTGTGGTCTCCATGGAAACATTTCCTGTGAGAGTATTCGATTGGCATGTGAAAAGCTTGCGTGTCCTTAAAAAAGTGACTGTATGTGATGTTCTTTATCAGTGTTTGGAGTGGTATGCCTAACCCACTTAGCATGACCACAAATCTTAATGACATAGTTTTGCATTCAAACAATGTTTTGTGTTGTATCTACTAAGGATTTGATTCACATTCTCAACCATCTTTTCCACATTCACATATTCCATGCCTATCAGGGAAAAAACTTTTTGGAATTTTGGGGGATTTCTTTAGAAGCAATGCTTTGACAGAAACATTAACAATCCTAATAAGTAAATTCTATTTTTAAAAGAAGCTGAGAGTAATGGTTTGTCTGATTCAGTCGACAGCCTAATATTTGTCTTTGAAAGTGAAGTGTCCTAGAACCAAGATGATTAAGAGAGGAACACCTTCACTACTTAAAGCCCTTATAAAATGAAAACCATAATGTTGGACATCAAAATATAGAACAACAACAAACAGATGACATTGAGGCAAATAGTCAAAAGTAGAATTTAGAGGCAGAACCATTGACAAATGATGTGATTAGCATTGATTATCTTGCTAAAGTGAAGAGATTGGAAACAGTATTCTGCATCCGGTGTACAAACAGTCCTTGAAGCTGATTTGTTAGAAGCAGGAAAATGGGCTAGAATGAGGATGCGATTGACTTCTATAATTTTTCAGCAGCAGGGAAAGATGGAGAGAATCTTCAGTTCATGCCAGTTGATCACTGACCATCTAACATGAATGTCTTATTGGTGTCTTGTGCTTTGTTTTACTGTCTGTAATTCAATTCAGTCTTCATTACGGACTCATAGTCCAGTAAAAGAAAAAAAAATATATAAAGTAAAAGGAATATAAATATACAGTATATATATATAAAACTGTGCTAAATCTGATAGTGGATAGGAAGGTCCAGAATAATAGAATTAACCGATGCATCAAGTCAGCTGATTCATTTGAAACAAGATTCCTTAAAACAGCTTGCATAGTATTGACATACACAGACGCAAGCAATTCGCTGCATTGTACTGCACCCTCCAGTCGTACTCAGTCAGATTCTCAGAGTATCATTATGCTCCACATGAAGTCTCTGCAAGCTACATTTTTTGGAATTTGTCTACAAGTGTGCATAGTGTGGGTATAGAGGTGTACAGTATTCTTTAAAAAGACACATCTTCACACTATTAGAACATGTATAGGACCTACGTGCAAAGATGCGAGCTTAGACATACAACTTGATATTCGTATTATTGCTTTCTCACTTGCAGAATAGATTTTTGAACACACACCAAATTGTGACAGTGGATTTGGCCTCTGCTTTTAAACCCATCCTTATTACAAACCAGTCATGAACACACACAAGGCAGGGACAGGAGCAGTGGGAAGCACTTATTTTTGCTCAGGGAACAATGGGGGTGCCTTGCTCAGGGGCACCCCAGCCTATTGGCCCTTCCTGGGATTGAGACGGTGACCTTCCACCCATAAATATACTAATAAGTGTTCAGCAAATCTCAATAACTCATGATCAAGAGTGAGCTGTCTCACCTTATAACAGGGCTCTGACTGCATCTCGTTGAAACTGCTTCTAAATAAGGACCTGTGATACCTCTGTGTCATTCTGGTTATTCAGTAGGTTGTGATATATAATTTAAACTCAGAAAATAATTGCTTTTCCTGACAATTGGTGACCCAGTGAAGGGGACATCACTTATGGAGAAAGCTGAAATAATTCCAGTCTTTATTTATACCTTTTTCAATACTGCATGAAACTATACAATTGTTTTTTGTTTAAAGTCCTCATACTTCAATGTTGGATGTTTGATTACTTACAGCTGCAGCAAGTGCCTGCTCCAGGTCTTCAATAATATCTGCCTCGTCCTCCAGTCCCACAGAGAGTCTAATAAGTGTGTCACTGATCCCCAGCACGCTCCGCTCTTTCTCAGGCACTGATGCATGGGTCATAATTGCCCTTAGTTAAGAGAGGACAGCAACACCTCCATATGAGCCCATTACAGAAAACATCCTGATTTAACAGCGATTACAGCAGGGACTTCATAATAAATAAAAATGTCTAATTCAAAACAGTTTGTGAGGTACTGACACGAGTTTCTTCTTGATCTCTGCTGCCCCCGTGTGAAGCAGTTAGCTTACAGCAAATAAAATAAATATTCTCTTGTTCAGTTAAAAACTACAAAAATACAAAACCACTGAACTAGAATAATTTATGGTGGGATACTTACGGATGTTCAGCTAAACTTTCATAACCTCCAAGACTCTCAGCAACTGCAAACATCTGAAAAAAGGCAGTGAGAGCTTGAAATCATAGGGCAGGACATAAATACTGTATAGACGAAAACAGTAGAAGCCACAAATGGAAGATTGGTAACCAACAACAGAAACTGTCATACCTTAATGATGTTTTTATGTTTCTAACACTAACAGCAAGGATTTTCCTTAATTAACAGAATGAATGATATACAGTATGAAAGGATTAAAACAACTAAACATTTGCTGTACTTAAGCGTTTCTGTTTGTGAGTCAGTCAAATCAAGTACAACAGAAATTTAATGCCAAATTACTTTGAGGTTTTGGAGGAAAATTGTGGCATGTTCAAGTTTTCCCTTAATGTAGAAGGTGATCATCCCTGGACACCCGGTGCACTGTCTCTTCATCACTTCATGCTGGGGGTGAGAGGGCAGGCCTGTGTCAAGAGGGAGGGAAAACACAAAACAGGGTGAGGGAAGAAAACCAAATGAGTGGAGGAGTGTCCTTTCAAAGATCCAAGCTAATATTTTGTTAGAATGAAGGTCAAAGAACACCAAGCACATTTTGAAGCTTTTCTTGCCACAACCTGCAGGCAGAACGACACAGGCGTACTGAGTGTAAGATGAAAAGCAAGATTCCTTTCTTAGATTAAAAATAATAGACACGTTTTTCTCATACACGTAAAATTACAATAAAGCATGATGACAGGCCTCTAAGACAACAAATATGAATAAACCAATAACAAGGTGTATCATTTAACTAAACAGAAACCTCGTTTGTGTGTAACAGTTGTCGCTAAAATAACAATTCACAGACAGACCGTCTGCTTTTTACATGAATTATGATACACTAAATAGTCTTTAGTTACCTTTCATGTTTTTAAGACTTCCTGCTTAATTAATTGTTGTCGTAATTCTTTTCTGTTACTGCCTTGCACAACCTTACAATGACCTTGTTTCTAATTTCCCCATATGTCTTATCTCTTATAATTGAAAGCAATATATTAAATATGACACATCATTACCAGGGAAAATGACACGCTCCACCCTGGGATCAGCTTCGAGAAACTTGGCAGCAGCCATGGCATTCTTGAAGTGCCTCTCCATCCGCACATGTAGTGTCTTAAGTCCACGGTTGCACAGGAAGCAGTCAAATGGCGATGGTACGCAACCCATTGCTGAACCGCAGCAACAACACAGGTAAGAAAACACAAAGTTACAGAGTCTCCGATCTGGCAAACACTTCCTGCTGAAAAGTTTTTGAACCAATTCTGAACTTTGGCCTCAGGAGCATGTTTTGGTTCTTCAACAGTTGACTGCAGGTCAGGTTGGCAGAAACAGTCAGTCGGCCAAAATACAAAATAGGATAGACTTACTTTAGGTTATTCTGAGATTTGCTTTATGTTCAAAAATTACAAAAGCCAGGAAACATTTGACTTCTAGCTTGATAAATGACAATTTATCAACTATCAAGATATAACATTTTACTTTTTCCTTTCAGTTTGTCAGTTTATTTTTTTTTATATAGACAGGGAACACAAACAATTTGAGCTCATGTTTTTGCTCTCACCATTTTGCAGAAACTTCAGTTGCTCATAACAATCGTCTCGGCTTGTTGAAACCAGGCCCATCACCACATCACTGTGACCTGTTCAAAAATTACAGATAATCATAGGAGAGGTTAATATTTTAGGAAGTTTGAGTGTCTTTTAAATAACCCGCAAATGTTTGATAATAATAATAATAATAATCTTTACTTATTTATTTGTGAAGAAAAACCTTCACAACCTACCGTTCATATATTTGGTGGCTGAATACATGCAAATATCAGCTCCCAAAGCCAGGGGGCGCTGTAAGTGAACAAGACAAACACCTGAGTTAATCATTTAGCTATGTGTTTCCACATGAACTGGAATGTAATTGCAGAAAAAGGTTTAAGCTGCTCAAAATCAAAAGAACATTAAGTGTGTCTCACCTGGAAATAGGCAGACATGAAGGTGTTATCCACCACCACCAGTATATCTTTGTTGTGTTCATGGACCAATTCAGAACAGGCCCTAATGTCAACCACCTTCATTGTGGGGTTGGTGGGCGTCTCAATCCACACCAGCTGTAGGCAAGAGAACAGAGGGTGACACAGCTGCAGATTTAAGGTGGATGACAAGACTACAGTAAACAAAAGCTAAGAGGCTCTTGTACATTTAATATGATGACTAATTAAAGTAATCACTCAAAACAATTGGGACACACCCAGTGATAAACTGTAATTTTAAGGAAAGGTTTCATAGAACTATAAAAATCAGCTGGAAGGCAGAACAAACTATAAAAATAATTTGATGTAGACAAACATTAAAATTCATTCATTAAAAATTCTGTCACTCACTTTAGTGTTGGGCTTCAGTGCTGCCTTAAGTAGCTCCAGTTTTGTACAATCAACTAAAGAGATCTCCAGACCAAAGTTCCGGGCAATTTTTTGGAAGTAGCGATTTGTGCCTTGCAAGAAAAACAGTAAAAATCATTCATCAACTGCACAATTATTATGGGTTATAACCTACTTATGACAGGGTTTCACTTTAAAGTAACAGTGTACCGTTTGTTACAAATATCGTCAAATATATGTAAAGGTGATCAAGGTATAAACGTTCATGTCTACAGAACAAGTATAGTAGCCTATGTCATAGCATTTACACAAATACATTGTTTTCCCCTTCAATATAGTACAAATGAAAATGCACCCTGAATAATAAAAAAAAAAGCATGACAGTGCTGTAGTTTAGGTAGCTTGCATTTTCAGCCCTGCCTATGCTGTATAACCTAAACCTGTGAAGGAGGCTGTAAAGTAGAATGTTGTCGTTCTTTTTGTGGCACAGATTAAACCAGAAATGGCTCAGTTTGTACCAAAACAGGCAATGCAGACCTGCTCAGGCTTTGATAGAAGTGCCATTCGCCCTGTTGTAGCAAAATCATCTTGGAGACATTATTTGAAGGTAGAAATCCTACACTGTTTCGCTTTATGACCAACAACCATTTTGTACACGCGAGTGGGACAAAGCAAATTGGAAATATCCAGTGATGTAAAGAAACAGCTCATAAATAGATGCTAGTTAGAGAGGATTAGTTTTGTTTTTCACAAGTGTTCACGCCTCAGCAAGCCATCTCACCTCCATACACATCATCCATGCAGACAATCCCATCACCGGCTTTGAGCATGTGAGTGATCGTCACTGTAGCTCCCAGCCCAGAGGCGAAAGCAAGACCTGCAGGAAAGAAAGCAGAAGTTCTTTTCACATGATCTTTATTAATTCAATGCTACTGAATGTATATTTTACAACTGTTAAACTCCTATTAATATACTGCATCAAAAGTCTTATCAAAACAATGTGTTAAGACGGTGTTAAGCCTTTCCCGTCTGTGGAAGACGATATACGCCATGATCAACAAACTTACAATACTTTGCTCCATCCAGAGCTGCCACTGCCTTCTCAAGACAGTTCCTTGTGGGATTTCCACTGCGACTGTACTCAAAGCCCTACACAGAGACATTATTTGAGTTACCAAAACAAACATATATATTCAGACAACAGAAATCAATCTTCAAACTGCCCCAACAAAAGTGCCTTTGCAATGACTGTGACGTCAGAGACTGCAACTACTGTTTTTTCCTTTTTATAATAACAGTGTAAAGTGAGAAACAGCAAACACCTTCTAATTATCCTCCTCAGTGGGAACTTGGTGAGTTATATAAGCACACAGGGGAAAAAGGTAGCAAACATAAACTGAAATAGAGAGTTGGTGTTGTTCAAACTGACTTATTGTATATATTGACAATGTTTGCTGTTTGTGTGATAAAACATAAAGAGGAAGTTTCATCATTTGAACAAAATAACATATAACTAATGACTAATAAGCTTTCTGTTCAACTCAAACAAGACATGTTTGAACGAATGAGCAAACAGACATGTTTGAACAAAAACAAACAGCAGCCCAATGTGAATGTTTGTAAATTACTGTTCTGTCTGAGTCATCTGAGTTCAGGCGTAGTGTAGTGGATGCAAGCATTATGGAATCTGGAAAACAGGGTCAACAGGTCAGGAAATCAGCATGAGTGACTAACAGGTTAGGGTATTACTTTCACTCACTCATCTTCTAACGCTTTATCCTCAATTTTGTAATTTAATTTAAAGGTGCTATTTTACCTGTTATTGCTCAACATATGGTATGTGATAAGTCGCAAACTGGGAAACATTACAAACAACCCATTGCCTTCCTAAAGGAATGGTGGTTCATAAAACTGTAATGAGACCTTTACTCCCAACTACTTAACAATGGCACTGCCTGACTTTTAATGTGTCACCCACAAAACAATCATTGACACGATGGTACAACATATGTTATTAACAATCTACAACAATAGCACAGTGTTGGATGAAATGTACTTGAGTCCAACTTTGATGATTATACTTTGATGAGTACTCTCACGTTATTTCTATTAATGTTTACACAAAGCCACTGTTTAAAGGGGCCCTCACCTGTATGAGTAGCAATTGTATGTGGTGTAAAATGGCTGAAACTCATCGCACCTGGTTCATCTATAACACTATAGGCACTGATGCACTGATAGTGATGGCAATAATTAAAAAAAAAAAAGTCAGCTTAAGGCCCAGGCAGTGCCACTTTCTGGTGGGAACTTATTGCACACACCAACAAACAGTTTAAGTCTTGTGCATATGTGCATATGACTTAAGTCTTAAGACATAGGCACAAAAGCCAACAAGTTTTCAAGGGTGAAAATAGGAAGAAGAAAAGACAAGCAAATATGGAAGTACGTCAGTTTTGTTGAGAAGATTAAAAACATACTTCCTTATGTGTATTACGAGTACTAAAAGTTTTTATACTTTTCAGGTTTGAAATTAAATTTAAATTTACCAAATATAAAATATATATGCAGTATTTGTGGTCATCTCTTTTTGGCCACATTGGGAGTAGGGGGGCCAAACTGCAATCATGCCAAGAGCACCCATATATATGTGGGGCCGGCCCTGCTCCTTCATGTGGCATGCAGTATGGTAATTATTCAGTAACAAAGGTTCTGTTCTGATTCATAGCTAACATTTGCTCCTCGTCTGCTCTTGCCTGATTCATTTTTAAGAAAAATGTGCGTATGCATGCAGCTTTGAATGGGGCTGACTGGGACAACACTGCTGATAAGACCAATCGTAAAACTTCACTGAGTGTTATCGACACCATGGTAGTACTTGTATGATTCTCTTATTGAAATGACCCACACCGCTTGAGCAACGTAGAAACATGAGGTGGTTACTCACAGCGTGGTTACCAGGTCCGAGCTGTTTGAATGTGGTGGAAAGAGAAATCATTGGCACCACGGCCATACACTTCCACTGTTCCGGCTCCTGGCCGACGTGAATGGCATCCGTGGCGAAAGACTTATAGGCCGCGTGGAAACCGGCGAACGCGTCGCTCTGCTCGTCCTGCTTCTTCTTCGACTCCATACCGATAGTGAACCGCAGTCAGGCGATGATGAGTCTGCAATAACGACGTATGTTCCAGGAAGAATCCATTTAAGAGAGCGAAGCGCAGTACTCGTCCCTCTCGGCCAATCAGCGCTCATCAACAAGAAACGTAAAGCGGCGATTTGCTATTCAGCAGGGGCGTAAAATCCACGTGACACAGCACGTTGTTTGCGTTTCTCTCGGACGCTCTTAGTACCATTATAAGTGTGTTGTAAACGGGTGTAGGTGAATTCACATATGTTTTTTATAGTTTGTGGCCTTGAAACTATATTTTTCCGAAGCGTATCAAAGAGTGGGGCACGATATTCACTGCCGATATCTGCAACGTCCTTCTAACCAGTCAAAACTATAGTTACAACTTACATATCTTTGCAATTCAGTTTTGAACTAGTCCGAATAACGTCACTTTTGCTATTCATGTGTATGGGGTTTGTCCTTATAGATATCTACAATTCGGTAAATACAAGTTCAAGATATCTTTTAATTATACTCAATTGAAGATATTTACATTTTTATATATCTTGAATTATGTTGCAGATAGTAAGCGTGAAGTTGTGGATATCTCGAACTTGAATTGTGACTAGTCATAATGACGTTTTAGATATCTGAAACTGGATTTAGAGATACCTATAATTATCAAAAGATGAGATCAAAAGTGACATTCATGTGTAGTAAGCGAATTATGGATATCTGTGATGTCATTTTGACTACTAAAAACTGAACTGCGGATATCTAAAACTGTAGTTTTGACCAGTAACAATGACGTCACAGATATCTACAACTACAATTCACAACGAAATTATTATGAGTCAATATTACACCACAGATATCTGTAATGGTAATTCTAGAAAGTCAAACTTGGTGATTAAATGTTTTTTAAAAAAAGGCTTGCCATATGTGTCTACAGTCCTTATCAGAAAGTTTGGAGTTATGCCAGAAAGTTGTTGCCAGAAAGCTGCACAGTACACTGAGGTCACATATTCAGATGGTGATGCAGTGATCATAATCTGTAACCTCTGCATTTCTATGTCTGTGATGATCCCAGATATGTGTCCCAATTAATGTGAGAGGATGATAGAAGTACTGAAAACAGTTATTTTGAGGTTTGAAGTCAATATCATGCTGGTACTGTGAGGTCACATATGTGTGTTTATTTCACACATATGTGATTTAAAATTTTGTCATGTGAAAATCATAAAAATCTGTCATTTGAAAATGACAATTTTTCATAAGTGATTAAAAAATCACATCACAGACATGGAAACACAGAGGTCACAAATTATGTAACCTTCCTGTACTTTCATAATAATGACTTAAAACCTAAAAATAACTGTTTTCAGTACTTCCATCACCCATACAACATCATTTTAGATATCTAAATGTATTATAATTAGAGATATTTTGAATTGGAAGTGCCTTGTCAGAATGACTGAAATATCACACATACAATACAGTGTATGGAAACTATTCACACACCCACCTGGCAGTGTCCCCAGACCCCCCCCCAAACAACCCCTACCCCCCACCCCCGCGCATGACTGCCCTACAAGGTCATTCATTCATTCATGCATCTGATATTTTACTCATGGCATTTCCTAACCATCAACATAACAGTTGTAGTTGCATAACATGATAATTTAATGATGGCACACTTGTCAGAGAGGTGTAGCTGTTGATTCCATTCTTGGGCCATAGGGGCAGAAGAGCTCTGTGATGAACATTGGTCCAGGGTTTCATCCTGCTCAGTGTAAAGCATGTCACTTTGTCACACAGGTTTTGATTCTCACAGTTAAGTATCAGCGAGTTTCAGTTGGTAAGTATGGTATAGTTGATTTTTGTTGAAATTATTACAAGTTTTGTCAATTTAAGTGTATGGGGTAAAATATTTGGTATTAATTAAACTTTATTCAAAAAACACCCTATTAAATAATACAATCACCTTAATTTACATTTCTGCCTCTTACATTTTAATAATATTTGTTGTTTTTAACAGTGAAGAATGTTGATAATAATGATCCTGACTACATATTGGACTTTATATTGAACTGTGACTATAAACACACTGACGCTGCGACTAACAATCATTTTCATAATCGATTAATCTATCGATTATTTTTCTTGATTAATCTGTAAATTGTCAGAAAATGTCATCTGTCATATCATTGTTGATGATAAATGTAGCAATCGGTTAATAAATGATTCATCGAATAATTGTTGCATCGTAACTATTCAAGTTAAATATTCCACATTGGAACAATGGCCTTTTTTGACGTTTAAATTGCTGTAAAAACACGTTTCCACAGTTTTCTAGAAAGGACTATTAGATCTGACATCAAAATAACTCCGACTATGCGCATAGTGCAAATCATATATTTTTTTCTGCTGGCTGGTTTGACCACAGAGAAATAAGGGACCGACAACTTGACCACAAACCAAACCATAGATTTTTTTTTTGGAAAAATTGATGGGGAAAGTCTGTTCAATTTTCATTAATGATATAAATGTACCTTTTTATTTTTTCAATTATAATTTGCTCCTATGAAGAATGAAATGGAAAAAGCGTATTCTATTTGACAGATTATATTCAGTGGTCGTTATGGTTGTCAAAAAAATGTACTCTAATGACATATTCAATAATGAGTCAATGACCATTAGTAACCTCTCCTCAACTCTCGCGATACCATGAGGCGGAAGACATCAGGCGAATATCCCCGTACTCGTCAACTGGAGCCGCTTACGTTGAGCAGCGACAGTTGGTAAAAAACAAGAGGATAGCGGACTGTTTGTTTTGACTAAAACCCGGTATTGAACGGGGGCATACACTTGTTCGTGTTCGCTTCACACTAACCAGTGTTAGGAGCGAGTGTGTTCATGTTTTGCAGTTTTAGGTGCACGCGTGGACACTTCCAACTGGCGTATCGCATCAGTTGGCCCGGAGGGTCATCGTCCTTCGACGACACCCTCTGCTCCATAACTGTTTAGAAAATGACCGGAGAGAAGATTCGCTCCCTGCGGAAGGATCAGCACAGGCCGAGCAAAGACGAAGATTTACTGGAACCGGACGAGGAGGCTGCGACCGGGACCTTCACTGCCTCCAAGACGAACAACAAGAGCAGGGCGAGTAAAATCTTCAGCAATCACAAGTTGGTCAAGTCGTCGTCGTCCACACAACAGCAGCAACAACAGTCGCATATTAATGCTAACACCAACACGTTGTCGACAGCGAATGTTATCGATGACAACAATAAGAACCCAATCATCCGAACCGGGCTGGACTTTCCGGTACATGAATGTGTGTTTAAGGGAGATGTCCGGCGACTTTCCTCGCTCATTCGGACGCAGAACATCGCCCAGAAAGACGTGCATGGTGAGTTTATAATTACCGTCAAAAAAACGAAAAAACACCCATCGTGATCCACCCTTTTCAAGATACACTGAAGCTTAATTTTTCATCATAAACCACCAGTCTACAAGCAGCAGGGAAATAAGAGGCTTTAACCTGTCAGGCCTGGATAACTGGTAACTGAATGGTTAGATTCGTCTTCCTTAGCAACTTCACATCCAGTCTATTCAAGTCAACATTAAACAAAACATGAATTGTTGTTGGCACTTTTTGTTTGCCTTAGTGGTTTATATTACCAATATTAATCAGATCCCGGACTGCAAGTGACAATTGTTTGTATTATTGATCAATTCGTCAGTTCTGTATTCAACAAACCAGTGATGGTTTCCTCATGTAATGCCAGGAAAGTGTAAATAGTGTCCTAGTTTCCCATAGATCGAGGTGATGCCTTTAAAAATCCAAGCTCTTACACAGATCGATCATCTTTAAATAGAAGAATTAACAAATTATTTTTGTGAATTCAGAACTAGTCATAAACCAATACCTTTTCTTTAACTTACAGTTGATGAATAAAGGGGTGCTTTGCAAAACGTTGGGAGTCCCAGACTTACCACAGTCGCCTATAGGCCAAAGTCTGTTTCCAGTAAAGGTTGTTGTGTTCTGGTTCACTTGCTGAAAAATAAATGTACTCAAGTTTTGTGTTCCAACTGGAATCTGGTCTGTCCTCAAATCAAACCTCCGACATGGTCTAAAGACAGCAACAGTGGTGTCAGACAAGCTATTTGCCTGAGCTGATGTTGTTGTGCAACTTGAACCGGTATTTTACAGTGGTTTTACCGGCTGTGTTGTAAATTGGTATGCTTCAGTGGCAGCAGTCTGTGTTTACCCAGACATTAGCTTAGATTTTAGTACCAAAATATGTCCATGGATATAATAAAGCCTGTTTGCCTAAATGCCCACTAATCCAAAATGTGTGGTATTCCATTTTGTTACGTGTGTGAAAACAATCAGTTGACTATGAAATTAATGGGCATTTTAGCCACTTAATGGAATATTCAGTCATTTCAGAGATATGTTTTTCTTGCCTTCATAGAAGAAATGTTCCCTAACACAATGGAAACCACTGACTGCAAATTCTGGATGGTCTAGTGCAACCAGGCCACGGATTTAAAAAAAAAAAACTATGTCACATTATTGTTTATTTTTTAAAAAATAAATCAAGTAAATTAAAATGTCTCTGCAACTCAGTACTGATCTGGTGGTAGAAATGTCAAATCTAGTCTGTGTGCAGTTATGGTTTCAGTACTACAGGAAAGATACAATGTGTTGAGTTGAAGACTAGAACAGAAGAAGCAGCGTTGCCTCCACAGACCCGCAACATGTTTGCATTGACTAAATTTGACTTTAGTTATTCCACTTCACTTTCTTTACAGTTTCCTCACCTTATATTTTCATCCACATCAGGCCTTCTACAAGGCAGAGTCTCCTAAATTTGGATACTTGCCCTGCATGAGGAGCCTGAGCACGTCAGCTTCCTCTCCAGTGCTTATGAGGCACTTTTCATGTCCTGAGAAGAGTACCAGTGTCTTTTCACACCAAAGGATGAATATATATTTATTTCCCTCACTTCATTTCTAGGGTGCAGCTCTGACCATTCAGTGACTTAGTGTCTGATGACAAGGTTTGTCCATGGCTGTTTGGATCATCATAGTTTGGTGGTGCAGTAGTTGTTTAATTGATTGCTGTATTGCTTGCCATTGCAGGGGAACACACAATTGGCATTCACTCACCATATCATTTGGCAATTAAGTGTATTTTGCCTCCCAGTTTAAACATCAAATTCTCCTCAAATATGTCTGTCCTAAAGGGAATGTGCTTGTCCAAGATCTTGAGTTTATTTTTAAGACAGCCAGTAAATTCTGTTTTCATTTATTCTACAGGAAACACTCCACTGCATCTTGCTGTCATGATGGGGCACAAAGGTGAGAAATGTTTAAAAATACACCTCCATGTTGTTTATGTTTCTGGCCCTCACTGCGTTTGTCTCAATGCCTTTTCTAAATAAATCTATTGTGGTCTTCATAGCGTTTATTTGTGTTTCCGTTTATTCCTGTGTGTGACTGTCTGTTTCATTTTATGTCCCTCTCTTTGTGTATGCATTTGTCTGGTCAAACCATGAGTCATTTGGCACAGAAACATCATTAAACAACCCCAGAAAACAAGATGCAGGAATGCATGCAGGGAAAGAAGAGGTTATGTTTGTGGATTTGTGCCTGGACAAAAGTGAAATTAAGCAGTGTCTTCTTTTTTACTTTAATACACCCAGAGTATTAGGAACATTATAATCAGTGGGATAATGCACACTGATGACAGTGCAAGAAATAGGATCCTCTTTGTGGCTGAAGTCCCTTGTTCTGATTGATGTTCCAGTGCTGGCTTAAAGACTGAGAGTTTGACTGTTGCAGGGGAGAACTAGCTCTGATAAGATATGGCATTTTGAATATTAGTTGCTTAGTGTGTTGTTTTAATATGTGTGTAGCATTGTTCTATAAATCATTCAGAACTTTGACTGAACTTGATTGTGTATCGTACTGAATTGTGCTGGCTGGACTGAAAGCATGTGCACAAAACATTAATATGCTGCTCTGTTGGTGTGTTGATGCTTACATTTAATTTCACAAGGAGACCTTAGAGCATCCTATTGAAAAATGAATACCTCCCTTTGCGCAGGTGGCTGTCAGTGAACAGTTCAGGCATAGGGTTACTTATCCTGGACAGTCCCGTTTGTTTAGTTTGTCATTGGAACCCATTGGAGCATGGGTCTCAATTGATTTCACCTTTGTGAAGTACAAGACCTGTCACCAGGGACCCGTCCAGGATGTACCCCTTCTTTCGCCTGTGTGGGCTGTGATTGGCTCCAGTGACCTGCGACCCTCATGTAGAGGATAAATGGACAATGGATGAATAGTATACCTGTTGCCAGAGTGAATACCCTGCCTCTGCCTTTTAGTAATTTAGAGAGCAGAGTGCTAATTTGTGCCAATGGATAAATTGTTATGGAAGTGATTGTGCTCTTGAGGTTGCCTGTTGCTTGCCTGAGCTGCTGCCCTGCTCTCTGGGGATGCCATGACCAGACATGGGAAAGGCTTCAGCATGAGATCATAGTCTGGGTGTGGCTGCCCTGCTGAGACTGAGAGGACAAGGCTGTCTTTTTGTATATTGTGTTTGTTTCTTTATTATTTATGATAAGTAATGGCTGTTATACTTGTTATACTTGTTCTCCAGTCCATATTTGTAATTCTGGAATAGGATGCAAATGAAATGCTCAGAAAGTAGTGTTGCCTTGAGCAACTACATGCGCAAGGCTACATTAACACTCACCCAAATTAACATGGAGTGATTATCTAAATAGTTGTTAACTTTGTGTCAGTGGAGACCGGTTGTTTAAATTCTTGTTATGCAGGAAAACACAAATTGAAATGGAAAAAATAGAAACTGATAATTTGATTTCTGATGTGTTTCGTTCCATTTAGGTAATGGTCAAATCACTGACTGATTATTAGTAATAGGGCATGAATGCATTTCTTGAAAATGAAACACTACACTACACCACACTGTTTCCTTTTATGTTCTGTCAAAGGATATTTAATGACCATTTTTTCCATTTTGGTCATTGGCCATGATAATTGTTTCTATGGTAACAAGGATACAATTTAGATATTTTAAAGTTCCTACTGATTTTAACATGGTCAGATCATCAGTAATAAATAGCCACCCGTTAAAGTGAGAGAAAAGATGAGGTTCCCATGATGCACAATCCATAAACATCAGTTTTGTCTGGAGAAAAACATCACAGGTTTGGTTGCAAAGTGGAAAAAAGGATGTTAATGTGTGTGTTTGATGGAGAGGAAATGAGCAAAAAAGAGTCACATTTTAGATGTACTTGGCCTGGGCAGAGTGGGGCAGGGGTTGAATAGCACTGCCTTTTCCAATCCTGGTCCTGTTGCCCTGCTACAAGGTTTGTTACAGCAGGGCAACATCTAAAACATACAGGACAGTGTGCCCTGAGGACCATGATTGGGAAACACTGGAATAGCCCATAGAGCCTGTTGACCAGGGTCCTATGTGTAACCAATGCATATTGTTTAGCATTAGATTAGCACTTTTTCCCCCACTCTGTTCTGGCTCTCTCAGGGTTGTATGTGACTCAAGCAGCTTCTGCACATGCTGTTGAATTAGTACTAGCACAACCTCATATCAGATCGAATAAACCAACTACTTAGGTATTGGCTGAAAGTTAATTGTTGATTTGATACTAACAAATTACCTGAACTGGTTTGATTATTTCTCACCACATGCTACAAGCAGAGCAGGACAGGACTAGAGAGTAATTAAATAACTAGGCTGTAATTTTCTGACATTTTTAATTAACAGCTGTTTTGTTTTACTTAAAGAGAAAAGACATATGTAAGATTACTATTACTACTAAGATTACTATTACTATGTAAAATGTTTTTTGACTGTATATTTGGCGAATAACGAGACAATGAACACATGGTTAAAATTGTGAAAAATAATTTTTATGTGGCCTTTAAAGCATACAGTCGAGTCTGCTTTAGTGCCTCTCTTCTGGGGGGGGTCAGCCTTCAGACAACCTCCAGCATTTATCCTACAGTTCAGATCAGTGCGAACTGGGAAGAAATATACTAAAAAAATGGATTTATACTCATTACTACTGGTCTGTCTTTGTTTATTTTGGTTTTCTTTGCCATGCCTCCACCTTCAAGTCGGCCGTACATTAAAGTGATGCTGTTGCCGATACTACTGTCTGTGGAGGGAAAAGGTGCTTTAGGTTCTGTAACAAATCTGCCTTTTCTCTGCAGCTACACTCTCAGGACTGCCCTGTTCTTCTTGGTTGTGTGGATAACATGTTTAATTAGATAGAAATTTGAAATGTATTGCTGTGTGTTACACTTTCTTTACTCTTCCTGGTTCTAGGCACCAGGGTGAATCTGTGAATGCACCCCTGGAGGCAGGGTTTTTATTAGTGTTCATCACGGTGGTGTTTAGCAGAGAAACAAGTCTGAACTTGAGTGCAGTAACCAGTTGTATTGAGCTTTGATAAGATTAAATAATCACTGAAAAGGTGAGTCAGGCAGCCCTACTTGTACACTGTTAGCTGTTTGCCTCTGCTTTGCATTTGTTTGGTTTGCTGTTCACAGAGGTGACAGCTCTTGCTCAGTGGTGCCACAAGTAGATGGCAACAACATAATGAATGATGTCATGACAAACCTTTGACAGCTAAACCAGAACAACGGAGTTCATTTTTTGCCTGGCAGTAGTTTGTTGACAAGCTGTCCAGAGAGTGGAGGGATTTTGTGCCACACTTACCATTGATTTAGCCACAGAAAAGAGATAAGACTTGTCTGACTGGTTTCCTGTTGTTGGATTTCAAGCACCGCTTTGTGGGTCACTCTACATAGTTTTTACTGGTGAGATTATTTTACTGGAGAGAAGCTCTCCTCATTTTGCAGCATTATAGAATAGGATGCTGAGTCTTGTGTAACTGTAGGCCCCATATGGCTCTTCAGTTAATGGGTCAGCTGTCAACCCAGTCCTACACACAATCTGTCCCTCTATAAAACCTGGATTATTTTTAAATCTGTGATGACACAGGACGCATCTCTGGGTTTTTATAAAGGATGTTCAGATATCATTTGTTTTTAAATTTGCTGTTAAACGACTGGACAAGCTAAATAAATTAGATTGATTAGATAGAAAGCAACATTCATTTTTAGATGCAGACCTTTGAACATTTGTTTATCTTTTGTTGTCATTCAGGCAGAAAGCATTCATCCTGTGAATACCTTTTTTCCCCTAATTTAAACATGTCTTTGTCAGTTTTTCTTGCTTGAAGTTAAGCCACATCTGAATTTTACATTGGGTTATGTGTGCATGTTCACCTGCATAATGACCCTTTTTTTCTTTCAAAAAATCTGAAATTAAGATCAAAAACAAACCTTGGTTATGGGAGCAGCTGTGGAGTTCCTCTTTTTTTTTCCAGTTCTTTGCACTTTTTTGGCATGTACTCTGTGTTTTTTTGTGTATTGTTTATCTTCGATGTGATTCTATGATCCAAATAAAGCATTTAATAATGATGTTTCTGTCTGTTTGGACCCCATGTAGAGTGTGCCCACCTGCTGCTGGCCCACAATGCACCAGTAAAAGTAAAGAACGCTCAGGGATGGAGCCCCCTCGCTGAGGCCATTAGCTATGGAGACCGACAGATGAGTAAGTAAAAGCATCTGAATGGCACTGCTTGGCAATACACTGAGACACAGACCTTTGAAACTTTCTCAGCACCGCTACTACAAACAGATTATCTTATCAACAGGTCAGTCAGCCGACTCATTCACTGAAGTAAATGCTGCTTCATTGGAGTTTCACTTCACTGGCTTTCCTGCTTTTGCACTTAGAGAAAGATGTTATGTTCCTTAAAGCCCCTCTGGCTTCAGAGTACTGATGAAAAGCAGCTCATTAGATGTTTCTCTCTTCCTTCTCATTGGCTGATTATACTCAGGCCCCAGTCTTGGAATATTTTTTTGTTTATGCTTGAAATTAATATGCCCTCAACTAGAAGAATGTTTCTAACACATAGCATGTGAAAATGTCACTTATTTTACTGGATGTAAATTACAGTATTGGTAAGAATACAATATGATTAGGGCTGCAGCTATCGAATATTTTGGTAATTGAGTATTCTATCGAATATTCCATCGATTCATCGAGTAATCGGATAAAACATACTTTTATCCTATTCCTCCTATTATTTTTGCTTTGCTGCGTTTGCTCATTTTCGCTGTATTCACTGTTTTCGGCTCCGGCGTCTGCCATTCCGTGCCACTAAACTATCCACACACGTTCCCCAAAGCCCGCTCCGTCTTCTTCCGCTTTGTAGGGGAGGCATAGCCTGTGACGTAAGCACGTTGTGTCACACTAAAAAGAATCCGTGCGAAAGCTTTAAATTTAATTAAACAAGGCTTCGGGGCAGAGGAAATTCCTCGATCATTTTTTGTAATCGAGTTACTCGAGTTACTCGTGGAATCGTTGCAGCCCTAAATATGATTGCATACATGTATGTCAATATGTGGTGATGATACAATATGATTACATACATGTATGTCAATATGTGGTGGTGATACAATATTTAGCGATTTATTGGTATACTATAATATAAGCAAGGAAGTATATTGTCACTACATATCACTATATTTTCATCAGTGTATTCTTACACCCTAAATAACAGCAAAATGCCCTCTGTACACTGTTTTTCTCTGGTTTTAAAATTGTTGAATAATAAATATATATATTTATTTTTAAAAATAATCTTGTGCATAAAAATCAGCACAAGTTTCATTCTATGTGATGAATTGTCACGGTTAATTTATGAGACAGCCAAACTGCACCACTGAAAGGCAAATCATATTAGTCTATACTGGTTCATGACAGTGAAAACTATATGAATAATAGAAGAATTACAGGATGTAGTTACAGTAAGTCTGCATAAATATCATGTGTACTGGCCAGGTGGCACATCAAAGCTTAGTTGAATGCACATCTTTGAGTTGAACTGATTCCAGAAAATGTGTTTGGTTACTGTACAGACAATGTGCAGAGAATCAGGACAGAACTTTGCCTGGCTAGAGCCCTTGAAGCCTTTCAGGGGAGTTTGCAGGTGAGTGTCTGGTCAAACTGCAGACTCACAGTACAGTAGGTCAGCTTACTGATCTCCTGGGTCAGCTGTTAGTGTTTAGAGGTAAGAGACACTGTGATAATTAAGTTACTGAGGGAAAGACTTTGACTTTGTGAGGCCTGTAATATCTCATTGAATGAGATATGAGGGTCTCTGGTGTGACAGGGCTGATATTGAAGACTGAAACTAACAATTATTTTCAAAATCGATTCATCTGTAAATTTTTTTTTACAATTAATCAATTTTTTTGGTCCATGAAATGTCAGAAAATGTATATTTGTGTTCCCCACTCATCTAAACAATGGTGCTGTCAAATGTCTTGTCCACAAACCAAAATTGTTTAAAAAAGTGATGATCGTAAGTGATTAAAAGGAGCTTAATCCTAAATCAGTGCTGTTCTTGTGGTATTTTAAATGATTCATTTTCACAGGTGTCATGTTTGCTGCTGATATTTTGATGTGTTTGTTGCCTGAGTCACTTCTTTTTTCCATTTAACCAAGTTGGTAAAAATGCTGTCATGTGTTTTGTTTACAAAGAGCTATTTCTGTGTTTACTTGCCTTCCACAGACACAGCTGTGTTGTCAAACTCAAGAGCTTGTTAAAAGGGCTGCCTCAGCCATGTTGGTGTTTATTAGATGGAAAACTGCTATTCTGTGTGGGTGTCAGACTGCAGTGGTCTTTATAGTTGGTTTTCAAACAGAGGACCAGACTCCAGTTTGCTGCAGATATGTTTTGCGTGAGATAATATGCAGGTCAAAGGTTGAGGCATGGCAAAGACAGCTTTCAGATGCTATTATTTTCATTATACATTCATGTGTTGATTATTTATTGATTAATCGATTATTTGTTTGGTGCATAAAATTGTGATGAAACTTCTAAATGAAGACTTTCTTTGAATGTCTTGTTTTGTCTACAAACCAAATATATATAGTTTACTATAAAAAAAATAAAATCACATTTAATGAAATGAAATGAAATCTCAAAACACACTCGACACGAATACACTCACACACACTGATTAATTAATAAACCAAATTGGTGGCAATTAATTTAGTATTATTTATTCATATTTGTTACAACATTAGCTTCAGCTCATGTAAGGGTGTTTATCCATGTCATTCTCTACACTGTCTTAGTTTTGTTTTCCTGAACTCAACTTAAACACAATCCTATTTTCCAATAGTATAATGTGACCTTACTGTGTATATTTGTGATATAAAGGAAGTTTTGTTCTTTTACAGTTCAGGTGTTGCCATCAGTGATAGTGGTCAATCTATATTTGTGGGGAAATGTCCTTCCAGAGGCCAAGGGACAGGAAATAATGGTGGTCCGATTTCATGAAAGATTTATTGCCACTCACAGATCTTGCTCAAACCCAATAAGTTTGGCATTTATTTCAACTAATTAATTTAAGAATTGAACAGCCAACCATTTAGGTTTCTTTGAATGAATAAAAATATATTATGTATATAATATATAAATATAAAATGTATTTTTTATCTTGGGACGTATACAGAACAAGGGGCCTTCTGCAAGGAGTTTGCATGTTCTCCCCGTGGTGCGTGGGTTCTCACCGGGTACTCCGGCTTCCTCCCACAGTCCAAAAACATGCAGATTTGGGGACTAGGTTATTGGACACTCTAAATTGCCCGTAGGTATGAATGTGAGAGTGAATGGTTGTCTGTCTCTATGTGGCCCTGTGATGGACTGGCGACCTGTCCAGGGTGTACCCTGCCTCTCGCCCTATGTTAGCTGGAGATAGGCACTGGCGCCCCCCACGACCCCTAGTGGATAAAGCGGTAGAAAATGAGTGAGCGTATACAGCACATCTAAGGTTTCAAAGCAAAATGAAATGGTCTATTTATAACACAACAAAATCTACTGTAAAATCATACTAAGTATTATAAAATATTAAAAATAAGGAATTGTGATATAGAACAGTTGGCAGCCTCAGTGTATCTACAGGCGTAAAGCTCAACAAGATTGTTTTCCCCTTTCCCACTCCATTCAAGCAGAAAGCAGTTCATAGGTTTCAATCAGACATTAAGAATTCCCCGCGCATGTGTGTTATCTTCAGTTAGTGGGGTCACTGTCAGTCTTCTTAGATGAAACTATGTGTTTGGATAGGTTCAGTTTTCAGGTATTTCACAAGTTCAGTTTAACAGAGCAAAGAAATTTTAACACAGCTTTTTAAAACATCTTTTATTTTGGATACTTCTATTATTTGATTTTGCACACAGAAATGAAATGATTTCATAAAAACCAAAAACTGCCATGGTCAAAATGATTAGCCCCTCTGATTCTAGTAGTCTCTGACACGTCTCCTGAGGAATCCCAGCCCATTCTTCTTTGGCAAATCTCTTAAGCTCCTCCAGATTTGATGGCCTTCTGGCATGGCTCTTTGTCTTCAGTTCACCCCATTTTCAGTGGGATTTAAGTCAGGACTTTGTGCAGGCAAGTCAAGAACATTCACTTTTTTAGCATCCCCACAGCATAATACTTGCACCAATGTGTGACATACACAAAGGACATACTTCCAGTCTGCATAACACATTTGCTCTTTTTAACAACAGTTGGGACATACCTTTTAAAGAGGACATTCACTGGAAAATCAAATTTTTTATGTTTTTTGGGGTGTTCCCGTGTCCTTCCCGTATCTAAACATCACTAAAGTGTCACAATAAACACTTCAGCCACTTCTGAGAAAGAAGGGAGGAAAGAAGTTTTGAAAAGTCGAGTTTAGTTATATAACTAGCACATTTGCCATGCTACGAACCCCCCCCCCCCTCCAAACAGCTACTCCCGTTCATGGGTGTGAACATTCAACCTGAAGAATAAGAAGCACTGCGGAGCAGTCAGTCAGCTGGTAGCTGGCCAATCACAAGCGAGTGGGAATGCACTTGGTAGCTGGTCAATCACGAGAGTCGGTGTTCTGGGACCGAGACAGAAACAGAGCGCCTATTCAAATGCTGTCAGAGATGAGCAATAAACTGGCTTAATCTGAAGAGACTATGAGGTTTTTGACCATAAATATTATTTATTTTATCTAAGTAGAAGTCAGTAATCTCTACTTTTTGGTTCAAAAAGACCATTCTATGTGACCTTTAAAACTATGAAATTTTCATAATAATTTCATCCTCAACTGTACCTGTGTCTGTCATTATCAACAGAAGGAGAGCAGCCAGCAACACGTGTCCAGTTAGATCAATTAACTAATCGTTATAGTAGCAGTTTGTGGTGTTCTAAATGCTAACTTATTCTGTCTCCTTCCATTAATGTGAGGAGGTGACATTACTGAGATCACACACCTTATTAATGTCAGGGAAGTGGCCTAATGACAATCAGTAAGAGTGAATTAGTGTCGGTATGGAAAGTCAGTGTGGTTTAGTGTTGAAGTAGTCAGGATTGTTTTCTCAGTCTGTGTTGGCCGGGTTGTCTGTAAGCAGATGGCAAGATTGTACTCCTTTCCTTATGCTGCTGAGAGGCAGTAAGGATCTGGAGGAGCTTTGTTCAAAGTCTTTTTACCATCAGTAAACAGTCAGGGGGAAAAAGACACCCCTTGTTCTGTACTTGTGCCCATGTTCACATCTATGTCATCAACGTTTATTTGTGTGTGTGTGTTTTTTCATTTGGCCTACTTTTACTATCAAACCCACACTCTACCCCCTTTGCTTTACTTCATGGGGAGTGCTGCTAAGACATAATGAGCAACATGTTTGTTTATGTTGACTCACCACATGGACATTTAGGAGCATAGGCTTCTGATGATGCCACAGTGTCCACTGTCACTTTTAGTAATATAAAAACAAAGGGTAGTCCGGGTGTCACCAGCCAAACATTTTTTTTCACTTTTTTCATCATTGTTTCCATGAATTGAATACGTGGCACAGTCGTGTTGTCATTCAATCCCCTCCTCGCTCCATAAAACCACCACAATTACGTCAGTGAGCAAATGATGCTCCCATTTCTCTCATAAACCGCAGCTTACATTTAGTACATTTGCTGATAAATATCATGTGTGTTACATGATATTTCTAAATCCAGTTTTCTTAAACACATAAACAAACAAGTCCCCTGCCACCAGTGTGCTAAGGAGATTTGAAAGCTTTTTGAAGTAACCCACCCTGGTTTGTATGTGTGTCGCTTCTCCCCCAGGTCATTAAATAGGTTAAAGGTTCAGCTCATCAGCAGGTGGTCTTATTTCTGCAAGGCTTGTTTCCTTTGAACTTCCTGGAGCATTTAAATCCCTGCAGGTGGTGTACAGGGTTGATTGGGTGCTACTGGGAGGGTTCCATGTGGCTGCAGGAAGTCAACATATCTCTAAAGGCCATCAGTGCCGTAAAGAACGTGCTCTTTGCCTTTCACTTGTTTCGTTAGTGGGAAGAGTTGTGCTGAGTAACATTTCTCAAGATAATGGTAGTGACCTATAGAATACATACTCTCAATTCCCTCCCCCACCCCTTTTTTACACAAGATCCCAATATTGCCTCCAGAAAATCCATATTCACTTGTAATTTGTCCCTTTATTTGTCTTTTTTCTTCATTCTTCAGTCACAGCGCTGTTGAGGAAGCTGAAGCAACAGTCCAGGGAGAGTGTGGAGGACAAAAGGCCCAAGCTTCTCAACGCCCTGAAAGAGGTATGTAGTTCTTAGCTGTGTGTTCTGTTGATGATCTGTTTTCTGTCCAGTGACTCTTACCTTCTCATCCTGGCTACCTAACATCAAGTCATGTACATGTAATCATCTGACAATTATTGTTTTCAGATCATGGAGAAGGTCAGGTAAGAAGTTATCTGGTGGGGAAATACAAGTCAAAAAGTTGCAAACTATCAAAAGGCCATGTGTGTTTTTACCATGTCATACCATAGGCCAGTTTATGTGGGTTTTCACCTTCAGTCTTACTTGAAACAATTGATATTGATGTCTCAACAAGTTGCCTGACAGCTGTTACAATGTTCACTGTTACTTGAAGTGAGCCTTCATGGATGATGAGGCAGAGTTGCGAGACATAATTTTTCTGTGTCATCGCAGCTGTCAGATAAAGTGCTGGGAACTGATGATCCTCTGACAGCCTGACGTCATCAGAAAAGGATGGATTGAGATGAGATCAGTGCATCTAAGCCTCATACTTCAGAGGATATTTAGGCTTTACTGAGCTGTGTCATTTAGGCTTGGCACAGAGTCCTTTGTTTACTTGGCCCATCTAAAGTAAACGGCTTTGGCACTGCATATTTCATGTCTGTTTTACAAAGATATTGAGTTTATTGTTTTTCTTTATTGTTTTAGTTGTATACACGAGCGCAATTATTGATTATTTCTCCAAAAAGAGCTTATATCTTATTTGTCTTTGCCATAGTCCTCCATTGTTGTTAGGGAGTGTTAAAAACACCCGTGAATAACTCTATTTTAATTTTTTACCCATTTAGTTTTAAATGTAATTCAATTTTTTATCCTCTTTTGCAGCTTGGAGACTTTTACTTGGAGCTTCACTGGGACTTCCAAAGTTGGGGTGAGTTAAGTTCTGGTGTTTCATAATATTAATTGGTACAGACAATGCAGTATTACCACAACCATTATTCACTCTGAAAACTAACCATGTGTTCTCACTGGGAAAGTCTTACGAAGCATTAAAAAGTATTAGAGATACAGATAGGAAAATATGATGTAATAATCATTGTGTTGACCTTATGAGGGAAATATTTACTGCCGGAGTCAAATTACTCATCCTGTGGAATATGAACTGTCACACCATCCTTTAATGTACAAAGTTGGTCTTGTATGTTATCAAGCTTCTTTTGGAAAAAAGTGTTATTTTAAAACTGCATGCATGATTCCTGTATTTCCTGGATGTGTTCCAATTAAACTGTATAGTGGCCTATGATTTTGCACAGTACTGTAAATCATTTTTATGTAAGTGTACTGACCGATTAATTCACTTGAATGAATGCTGAGGTCTATGCAGCAATGAAACAGCAAAGGTGGCTGTCTTGCTGTCATCACTTTAAACCCGGTGAAAACTGTGACTTATTAAATATCTGTAGCTACAGGAATGCATGTTATATGGCTCTGGTCTACAGTGCTATATGATGCTATATGATGCTATATGATGCTGAAGCTTTTAAGTGGATTGTTGTCTTCATTATTGTCTGAGGTTCTAACTGAATACATATCCAGCATGTTTTACATGTTTTATTTTGTTTCTTCATCTTGCAGTGCCTTTGCTTTCCAGAATCCTGCCTTCAGATGCATGTAAGATCTACAAGCAGGGCATAAACATCAGGTAAGTTCTGTCAACAAACGTATGGCGTTCATGTAAGATGTGTGATGGCATCAAATTAAACAGTAAATTCTTTACTTTTAGTTTCACTTCATTTGCTCCGAGTTCATTTTAGGATTGATTTTAAAATCCTTTTATTTGTTTTAAAATGTCTTTATGGTCTTACCCCTCAGTATCTGTCTGACCTGCTTCAGCCGTACGCTCCCTCGCGCTCTCTCAGGTCAGCAGATCAGTCACTTTTAGTTGTCCCTAAGACAGAGGAAGCTCAGTGGTGACCGTGCATTTTCTGTTGCTGCCCCGAAACTATGGAATGTACTGCCTTTGCACATCAGACAGGCCGACTCACTTTCTGTTTTTAAGTCCTCTTTTAAAGTGCTTTTTTTTTCACTTTGGCTTCTAACTCAGTTTGAGATGTTTAATTTTACTGTTTTATTGTTGTTTTAAAGTGCTTTATAAATAAAATGGGATTGGATTGGATTGGATTGGAATTACTTATGTTTCTGCCATTGTGCTGCACACAGCACAACTGCTCTTTTTTCTCTTTCTTCTCACTCTTACCTCTGATGTTATCTCCTCCGCCTAGTTTGAGTAACTGAGTGAAACAATTTCCTGGCAGTGTAAGGGAGCTTGGAGGTGAATCTCTCACTTCTGTGTTATGCTTTGTATCAGATCTTCACAGAGGAAATGTTAGTGCAGAGTTGGAAGTGCTGCCAAGTTCACTTATAAAGGGTGTCAGTAAAAAGAACTCCACACACTTTGATGCAGGTGACACATATAAAATCAATGAATGTACATAAACATAGTGCACTGTAGTATTTTTGTTTTGAACAGAACTAGACTTATGTCTAACACACATAAATATAAATATATATAAACACACTATTTTTTCTGTTTTCTGTATCTGTCCATTAACATATCAATTGAATATAATAAAGAATGATCTAATTTCATAAAAGTATGTGTTTTTGACTCTGTGTGTGCTGTTCTTGTGTGAGAAACCCTTGTTGCATGACTTATTTTCTAAAACTGCTCTTGGCTGTTGAATGTGCTATTTAGAATGCTCTCTTCTAAATAGCACATTCAACAGCCAAGAGCAGTTTTAGAAATGAAAAAAAAAAACCCTGTAAGTTAATAAACATTCTAGTGCTACAGTGTATCAGGTCTGTCATTCTCACTCATAGCACTTACCACTTTGTTGCTGGTCTTCAGTAGCAGATTGGGTTGGGTTTTTTTGCCTGTCATGCTTCAAACCAGTATGACTCGTTGAAATGTGTTGCTGTACTCCCATGACACATTGACCTCAATTTTTAAAGCAATGGTGTGATGTCATCACAGCTTTTTTTCTTCATTTCTTTTGAGTTTAAAATCTGTGTCTCTTGGTAAACTCAGTCTTGATTGTTGGCTCTCGTCCTCTGTTTATTTTTATGTCTTTCTCCTTTCATTTATTGCATGTTCCCACTCTGATCTCTATTCATTTATTTACATTAATATAGATTGGACACTACACTGATAGACTTCACAGACATGAAGTGCCAGCGCGGCGACCTCAGCTTCATCTTCAACGGCAATGCCATCCCTTCCGAGTCCTTTGTTGTGCTAGACAACGAACAGAAAGTCTACCAGCGGATACATCACGAGGTGTGTCTGCATGGAATTTGCATGGTTTGATAGAGAAAATGAGTTAGTATAAACAAACATGCAAATTCTTTATTATTACAGCTTTATCTACTGTGGAGATAAAAATGTGAATTTTTGTGCAGATGATAATAATACAAGTTTTACAAGCTTCTCACGGTTGTCGAGCCGAGTTGTCTTTCACATTGCTGCTGATGGCTGTACCAGCAGCATGTGAATGGGCATGAATATGATGTGATAGAAAAAATTGGTGACAAAGATGAGCTGTTTGAATGTGTGAGTGAAGGGGTGTGAATGAGTGATTAACACAACTGTAGTGTAAAGCAGCTTTGAGGGGTCATCATGATACTAGGAACGGGCTATGTAAATACAGAAAATTTGCTTAAAACAAGGAGAGGAAGTCCACACAAGTTTCCATCATTAATTTGTTTTCAAAAAGGTATTACATCAGTAAGTAAGCCGTGTGTGTGTCAAGAGCTTCTGGGAGAGTGAAAAAAAACAGCCTGGTGTCAAGGCCAATTATTTCAACAGAGCAGCTCCTCCCCCTCAGCTCTGCAAGAAAACCAAAGAGGCCATCACACCAGCTAAAGCTGTGATATGAAATATAATCGTTTTTTAAATTCACAAGTGAAAACATCATTCACATGATAGATCTAAACAAAAGGTTAACCATTATTGATCTTGTTATTGGTTGAAAATGGTCAATACAAATACTGATGATGGAGATGCTCACTTAATAAATTGCTGTGCTAAACTAGTGAAATCACTGGTTCTGTTAGCTCCCATCTCAAAATCCTGTGTCGATTGGCAGTCCTATAATCCTTGTTTTTAGCGCCTATTCTTCCATCCTGTGACCCCAGTGTCCACCCCCCCCCCCTTTTATGCCTATGTCCTGCAATTTTAGGAGTCAGAGATGGAGACAGAGGAGGAAGTGGACATCCTGATGAGCAGCGACGTTTACTCCGCCACACTCTCCACCAAGTCTATTACTTTCTCAAGGGCACAGACTGGCTGGCTGTTCAGAGAAGACAAGACGGTTGGTGTCAGTTTTTGTACTTGATGGTGTAACAGTATTATTCCCACTGCCTCAGCTGTTCCAAACACTGTACTGGGTCACTGGGTTCCAACTGCTTTTGGGGGATTTGGAACCAGGGGTTTCTGTGGAACTTCTGGAATTTTTATAGACAAAACTTAAGAATTTGATCATTGCTTTGGGAACAGCAGGAAATGGACGGGAAACTACACACAGTGGACCCAGATACAGATACAGTATGTCAGAATGTATTGTACATTTACAGTTGCAGTATACTGTTTTTTCTGCAGACAGTTAACCCCTGTATCTGTAACTTCTGACCTCAAAAACATCATTAACAATCAATCAAACAAACAATGATAGGAAATTCTAAGGTCATGGAAGGTTTTTGGCCTAGTTGTGGAGAAAAAAAATGCTTGTACACTGCTAGTGTTTTTTTGTGTTTTTGGATTCAATATGTTTATAAACTGTGGCAAAATGTAAAAACTAATTGGTAAATTTTGGGTGAAAAAAGATATAAAATTTTGGCATGGGTCACATTATATGTGGTATATTGATTAAAGACCAAATCAAAAATTGTACAATGGACAATAACTCCTTCAGGCTTGTCTTAGTGTACTAAGTGTAGGGTATAATGGTGAACTGTCACTGTTATGTTGTACTTGTTGGATGTGTGAATGTTGGTTCTCTGGGTCTCTGGGTCCACCCTTGACTTGCTCTTCTGTTACTGAAACTACAGTTCAGCTGTTCAGTGCTGTCAACACTCTCAACTGTCCTGATCTTATTTCCTGTGCTTCATCACACACACTAGCAGTAAAGGACAGTAAATAAATGAGAAGAGCAGCAGTGATAAACCCAGGAAGGAATCACAGACGAGATATGTGAGAACTGCCTTGTGTCCTGTTGCTCCTTTGTCCTTTTGACATGTGTGTAAAAGGGAAATCCATGGCTCAACGGGGGAACTTTTCTCACTGTTTTTCCTATCTCCAGGAGCGCGTGGGAAATTTCCTGGCAGATTTCTACTCTGTGAACGGCCTGGTCCTTGAGTCCAGGAAGAGGCGGGAGCATCTGAGCGAGGAGGATATCTTACGGAACAAAGCCATCATGGAAAGCCTGAGTAAAGGAGGAAACCTCATAGAGCAGAACTTTGAGGTGAGTCTGGCATCCAGTCTGTTTGCCTATGGCCATGACACTGATAGTGAATTGTCATTTTATTAGGGCCTCATTGAGCAAGGCATTTACCCACCACCACCCTTTGGTTAGGAGGGTTAATGTCCATTTCTGTAACAATCAGAACATTTGAAATTACTTCACACAGTGAAAGTCATAGCTATTTCTCTGAACTCTCATGTGAATAATTGAGTGAAATTCTCCAGTTCTCCACACAGACTCTGCCTTAAAATGTTCATAGCTATTCCCATTTTATCATGATATTTTATTTCTCAACTTTGTGTGTCAGCTAGTTATTTACTCCAGCTTTGAGTTTAAACATGTGTATAGTTGGACTTGGGCTGACATTACATTTTACAACCTATACCAAAATTTTCTGTCTTTCACAGTGCTCTTTAGCTGATTTTACATACACTATTATCTTTATGTCAAGGAAGCGTCCACCACAGTAAATTATAACCACTACCAGTTCCAGGAAATAATGAACAGGGTGTGAAGATTCCACACTAAGTCCTCTGTTGTTGAGGAAAAAAATGAATTACACACAGAAAAGTTACAAATTTGTCCTTTTTAAAATTTATTTTTGTGTGACTTGTGTTGAGGTTGAGCATAAGGAATGAAGAAAAAGCAAAAAGGCTGTGGATTTTGTGGTTCTGTTTTACAATGAAACACAAGTAAATGGTGCAATTTGTAATTCTCCGTTGGGTAAATGGCTGATTTACGGTGACACTAGTGTCTCCCAAATGTTTATCTTCTGAATGAAGTAGATAAAAGAAACTACAGTGGCCACTTTCATGACCAAGCAGCAAAGTTCATTCTTGTGTACTCCTATGCAAAAGATTCCAAACCGAGAAAAAAGTGCTCATGGCTGTTAGCTTATAACCTCTGCAGCATAATCGCCAGTGCAGTCCTGAAACTGTTCTGTCCCACTGGAAATAAAAAAATTAAAAATAAACCTCTCACAACTTTCCTGCTGTATCAGTACTAACCTGTAGAACCACTATGGACTTCCTGCCAGACAGCCAATCATTTTCCATGCTTTATAATAGCATTGTTGTCACTTAAATTTTGTATCTGCTCCCATAAAAAAAGCTGCTTTAGTCACTTAAGTCATGAGGCAAATTTACTTACAGTATCTACTTTGTATGGTTTTTATTCCCAGCACGGCCACCTGTCAAAGGTTACAAACCAGCACCTTGTTCAAAGGGGCAAGTCTCCCATCCACCACCTCCCCATGATTCAGACTTTGCTTAGCAAGCCCTTCTCCGAACACTGAGCATAAAGCCAGTCACAAAGTGAAGACAAAGCCTGTGAACACACAATAGATGCCTTTTAACTGCTCCTATTTTTGTCAACACCCCTGTGTTCTGTGCTGGACTTTGGCTCGTCACAGTATTCTGTGTTGGTTGTCAGTCTGTTGATATAAATTCAAGTCTACTCACATTTTAAGTAGAAAATTTCAGTTTACCTTGCCGTGTAGATGTATAAATACCTTCCCCTTCCTTGCTGGTGGGAATTGATACAGGGAAGTAAAAAAGAAGCTGCTGTGACATACTGTGTTCGTATCTGAGTTCTTTATCACAGCAAGGGAGATGCGGTCAACTCTCTCTGTGCCTCTCGACACAGCGAAGCGTGCGGGGCTTGACACTATTGATCATACAAATGAATGTTAAAATTGCTGGTGCTATGGAATGATGGTGGGCGGGAGCAGCATACCAGCATATATTGGCCTCCGCAGGCTGCGTGCACTCTGACAGAGTCTCTCCTTGTTGCGACAACATGCCGAAGTTTATACACAGAGTGAGAGTGAGCTCTTATCAAAGTTTAGACAAAAAAAGTCCAAAGCATCTCTGTGCTGACCCCACTGTGGTGGGAAAAATAAAGGAGAGCAAAAAGTCTGTTTAGTTTCTCATCCCTTGCCACAGTTGCCTTATTTCCCACAAATGAGACGTCAGCTGTCATGGTTTTTCCTCTTTACATTTTTAAACTGAACATTGGCAACTGAACAGCAAGTTCATCGTCAGAGAAAGTGAGTTTTAAGGAAAACAGGTTGGAGCTCATCCCAGTTCCAATTCAGTTTGAGCAGGGAAAGACTGTCCAGTCTTAAAAAATTTATCTTAACACTAGTGTTTATTACAATAGACAGTGAAAACCAAACTCTCTTCACTTCGTTGACAGAGGCAGAGATACAATTTTAGCTCTCAGGAAGTTAATATTATAGGATTTGCGTTGAAGACAGTTGACTTTGCCTGTGGGCAAAAACATCAGTCAACAAGCTGATCAAACAGACCGGTCGTCATCTCCAGCTGCAGAATGTAGAACATTGAACAGGTTGGATTGCATCATGAAGGCTAAACACTGTAGATTACTGTGCACACAGTGTAATATTTGCATGTTTTTTTTTTTCTTAAGGGTTTTGATCAAATAGGCTTTTTAGTCTTTCCCATCTTCCCATGTTCCCATCTTGGCAAACATTCACACCTTGAGAGTGATACAATTCAACAGACTGTGATTTGACCTGATACATTTTTACTGAATGAACAAATGATAAAGATAGTAAAAACAAGGTAAAACAAGGTAAAAACAAAAAAGAATGGCATCACCTGTTGTTTGTTTTTTCTTGCTTCTTCATATGTGTAGTAGTATCATTGACTGTGTGAAGCTAAACTGAGGTTATGGATTTATGATCCACTGGGGCCCCCTAGTGGCTTCTGCGAGTATTAAAATTATTTTCTTAACCAGGTCTTCCTGTAACATTAAGTGTCTGTAAATTTGGCAGATACTGTATCTTGGTTTAAATAAATGACTGTTTTTGTCTTGTCTGCCCCTGATGTGTCTTTCCTTATGTTCAGTCTGCTAAGATTTAGTCCAACCTTCACATGTTTTATTTCTCTCTCTGTCCTCTCTCTGCTCTTTAGCCACTGAGGAGACAGTCTCTTACTCCCCCGTCCCCCAACACTGTCTCGTGGGAAGACTACATCACTGCTGACAATGGAAAGTAGGTGTCTGAACACATGAAGACATCACTGTCTAGTACAGGGGTGCCCAAATTCTTCCCTATAATGGGACAAAAAATGAATTCTATGGATGGGCTGCGGGCTAAAAACAAATGTTCCAAGTTATGTTACTTTACATTTTATTGAAATGTGTCATATTTTTATATGAGATTATCATTAAACTCAAATGTAAACGTTTAAAGCAGTTAAACACTTCTTTTTTTTATGTTTACAGTACCTTTATTCATTTCATAAGATGACAGATCCATATGGCCTTATTTTAAGAGGTAGAAACGAGATCGATCACGTTGAAAACAGTTGAATATGGACCAACGTGTGTAACAAGTTGGAATGGACTTAATATAAAATTTGATTAACCATAAAATTAATCAATAACACATGCCCTTGTAACACCCTGTACATTTTAAGCAACTTTAAAGCATTTGGGTGGTCCAACTTGTGAAACCAGAGGGAATTTACTTGAAGACTGAATATGAAATTAGACTGAGTCATGAGTAGAGAATCGGACAATGCTAACTGAGGTGAACGTTTGCTTTTGTAACGACGATGAATGTTGTATTCTTTAAAAACTGCCACTCTCTACTGTCTACAGATGAGGCACACTGCGAAGGAAGCGATTCCAGTAGAAAAAAATATTCATTTTGCCAACTGTTTTTGAATTTTATTTTATCCGTGTGCCACTGCCTGACACGACAGAGCTCCACTGTAAGCTCTGCCCCTCACTCGTGTCCTGAGCCTGTTGACAGGCAGAGCCAGGAACTCAACAGCGCCCCTCTTGTCCCCCCATATAAATCTGTGGTCAGAAAGTGAACTGCAGCTAACTATTGGGAGCCGCTGGGACAGAAATTCCCAGCGACTGGCACAGATGAGAAAAATGAGGCAGGCCAAAAAAAAAAGGAGCCCAGGCCAAATGTGGGCCCCAAATTGGGCACCCCTGGTCTAGAATTTTATGCAAGAAACTAGACCATTACAAGGACATACTGTACAGTATTTATCCTGATAGTAAGGTTGTACAATTTTTATTTGAGTCATTTTCATACACTGTAGTGATATAGTATTCTTTATACAAATGCTGCCTGTCCATTTCCTTTTTATATGAATCTTTACACGCACATGTCTGTGTTCTTTCCAGTCACAGACGTTAAACGACATACTGTCGCGCTCATTTTTCTGATAACTGATAAAGGTCAGTCCATATAAAAACAAACAAAACTAGAATTAACCAAAGACTGTGCAGAGTAACATTAATCCGTGTCAGCGCTTCCTCGGTGAGTGGCTCATATGAGAAAATAATCTGGTTGTTTCCGTCTCCTCAGAGCACCTCATCTGGGAAGAGAGCTGATCTGCAAAGAGAGCAAGAAAAACTTCAAAGCCACCATAGCCATGAGTCAAGACTTCCCTCTGGGCACTGAATCGTGAGCCTTTTCTTTAATTTTGCATCCAGACAGTTAGCAGATTGAACAGAAAAGGTCAGATTACCTTTTTGTAGTGTGGATTATGTGGTTTATATTTGTTAAATACATGCATGTTTTAGACCTCCACATCTGGATTTTAGTCCCAATGCTGTTTTATTAACCATTTGTTTGTCTTGTTACCTCTCAGGTTATTAAATGTTCTGGAGGTGATTGCACCCTTCAAACACTTTAATAAACTCAGGGAGTTTGTGCAGATGAAGCTCCCTCCTGGTTTTCCTGTCAAACTTGGTAAGTAGATGTAATTCAGAGAAGCCATTATAGCATATAATTCTCCAAAAGGTCAGGGAGTCAGTAGCAACTGGCCTTGTTGATTTGTTGAAGATGAATCCAGGAGGCTTCTACAGTCTAGACAGTTTTAGTGGTGAAGCCCAGGGATGCTCACTGTAGCTCCGGGGTGAGTCACACACCGTCAGTGAAGAGTCGACTCCAGTCGTTGTTGGCTCCAGGTTGTTCACGGTCATTATTACCTGTGGAGTCAACCGAGGTCACACGGCACCCGTGTTGTTTCTGTTGTACTGTGGTCACATGAGGCTAAAATAAAAAGTTGTGAAGAGATGAAAGGACAGCATTGTAGGTGAGAGATGGTTTATAATTTGTATAATAAGTATAATTTAGAATTCTGCTCATGCTTTTTTATTTATTTTTTATTTTTTGCAGACATCCCCGTCTTTCCCACAATCACAGCCACGGTGACGTTTCAGGAGTTTCGCTATGACGAGTTTGATGAGAGCATTTTTACCATTCCCAGTGAGTATAAAGAAGATCCTAGTCGCTTCCCTGACCTTTAACCTTGCACCCTGGAGTAGCACACACACGTACCACAAGGCAACATTGTGCTACAAAACAAACTCTTTTTAAATACAAAAGGAAAACTAGAGGGAAAAACTCTAATGAAAAAGATTCCACAACAAAGATAAGAGACGTGGCATCGTCGGACCTGATGGAGGTTCAGTAACGTCAGTATCTGTTGAGTCTTCATCGGTGAAAGGGCATTGAAGTTAAAGAACTGATGTGGTTTTTCTATAGTTACGTATATACAGTTAGTCATGTTTTTGTTTTTTGTTTTTTTTTTAAAGCGTCTGCTCAACTGACATGTAGTAAAGCACTGATATTACTGTGTGGGTGGTTGGGCAGGATTTTTTTTTAATAACAATAAAAAAAATCAAGGTGCAAAGCCATTTTAACTTTGTAATACTGGATATTAGGTCATCAAAAAAAAAAATCAAACCTCTTAGGATGTTGATGTTGTGTCTAAATTCTTTAGTTTTATTTTTTTTTTTAAATATTAAACTGCCACTTATTGAGCATTATCAGATATAGAAATGTCCCCAAAGATGAACACTGTTAAAATATTTAAAATTCATTATTAAATTGTCTAGTTGTTACTTTTGTATGTAA
Organism: Brachirus orientalis; assembly: GCA_016785285.1. Classification (NCBI taxonomy): domain Eukaryota; kingdom Metazoa; phylum Chordata; class Actinopteri; order Pleuronectiformes; family Soleidae; genus Brachirus; species Brachirus orientalis. The sequence goes on along the minus strand of JAFBJR010000180.1, from coordinate 2,840,335 downwards.
GCAAACTAAAACTTTTTTTCCCTCACTATTTTTGTGAGGGAATTCCCCTTTAACTCTGCACACGTTAAAAATTGTGTGTGTGTGTGTTGTTTCCATTATTACTGACCTGTTGAGCACTATTTAGATCCACTACAGTGACTGCATTTTTAGTTGACTTTTGAAACTCAGCCCTGGATTTGAAATATTGTAGTTCCATGAAGGTGACACGAGATAATGCTGCAGATTCTCAAGGTACCAGAGTTTTCTCTTTGTGTGAGCGGTGTTGAATGTACAGTATGACAAAGCCTTTGTTTGATTTCTCTTTTGTAAAGTAAAACAAATTGTTTGCTAATGGAAGAGTCTTGTACAAAAAGTAGATGTTACAGAATGAGAAGATTCATGCCATTTTCAGAGGGCCAGGCTTATTTTGTGCACATTAAGAAAAAACAGATTTTATGAATCATTACTTTTTTATGTTTTCTTTTTATTTGTGCTGATGAGTTGGAGATGTCCAATACCAGATGACAAGTTGTGGGAATTTATAAAAAAAGTGTTTCATGGAAGTTTATTTGGTTATTGGTTCGTGACATGGTGGCAGTTATTTTTGTACATACTTGTGTTTCAAAGAAAATACTGAAGCTCTTAATTACTCCTGTCATTTTTCCCCTCACCCCATTTTATCTGGGGTGAGGAATAGGTGATCTGTAGGATGTTATGTTTGTTTTGTGGCTGTCCACCATCTACAATACTCGAACATGTTTGTTTATATCCATATTTAGTACAGCAAAAACTGTTAAGAGCATGGACTCCCATGTTGTTTAATAACCCTAATTATTACAAAGATATTTGTGCTTTAAAGTGGCTTTCACTTCTCTGAAGCCACAAATCCATCTTCTATTGGAAAAACTCCATGTATTCAGTTCCAATATCAAATGCCTTAATTTTAAAATAATTAGATTTGCCATCTGTTTGAAACTAAAAAATGTCCAAATGTACTGCTGGCCATGAAAAAAACATTAAAAAAAAGCTGCAGCATAACCAGAAACAGCCAACAGCTAATAAAAGCTCAGCTCTGACAAAAGTCCCTTTATCTAGACCACTGGGGGGAAAAAATGTCATATCTTCAATTTAATTGTTACTGAAACAAATTTTTTTTTTTAATTTTTTTATTCTTATTTTCCCACAATGTCAAATTTCTTCTAAGAAAGGAAACAAACTGACGGTTCGATCCATTTTTATTTGTTTCCTCTGGAAAACTTGCAAACTAAGTATTTCAGTCTACAGTGTACAATTACAAAGCATTGTCAATCGGAAGTTAAGCTGAAACACGACTGGGCGGATTACATTTAGAGCAAAAATGGTTCAGCAACCCAAACAAGAGCAAGAAAAAAAAAAAAAACACAAAACAATAAAACTCGTATGAAGCCAGTGCCGAGTGGTGCATAACTAACAGTGTGACTGAGGAAAGGGTTCAGTCCTGACAAGTAAAACATTTACAAATACAGCATTTCAGAGGAAAATGCTGTATATTCTACTGTCAGAAAGACAACATTTGAACACAAAACTGAAAAGATCTTAAAAAGTACAGCAATGACAATTAAAATCACAACTCATGTTATCCCAATTTTAGGTCTCATTTTCCCCCCATCTTTACAAAAAAATTTCGGCCCCCCCCCCCCCCCCCAAGTCTTCTACCGTTAAGACAACAGATCTTTAACAGAGTGATCAGGCACAGATATGATGTGGCCGATATTAAAAATATAAAAGGACAGCGGACAAAAAAACGGTCTGGGGGATGTTCTTAGTCACTCATCTCCATGTCTTCCTGATGATGATCATCTCCGTTTAGTTTTGACTTTTTGGGAATGTGGCCCTCAGATCTCTCCCTCTCCTCATGGCCTTTGGGGGACGAGGCGGAGTCAGAGTCGCTCTTCCTCTCGTCATCCTCCTCGTCTCCTTCCTTTTCGCTGTCATAACCTTGTTCCTCCTCATCATAATCCCGGGTCACCTGTTGTCATCGCAAGTTAATGCTGTTAATATCAAATTACAGGAATTCTGAAAATTGTTGATAGCTGGAAACTCCTCAGTGTTCCCAAAGAAACTTAAGCAACATTAAAAAAACAAACCAGCTGTACATACCTTTACATCTCCTTTCTCACTGTCAGACTTGCGGTCTCGTTCACGTTCCTTATCCTTGCTCTTCTTTTTTTTACTAGTGGAACGTTCCCTTTCATCCCTACTCCGGTCTCTGTCCTCTCTTCTGTCTCTATCCCGATCCTTCTCACGATCCTTGTCCTTTTTCTTCTCTTTCTTGTGACTATGAATATTTTAAATTCATGTTATTTTTTAGATTTTTACTTGTGTCTAAATTAAAAGACATAATGCCAATCACTCATCTCACCGTCTGGGCGATGGAGACCTGGACAGCTTCTTCCTGGGGGAACGAGATGCACTTCGGCTTCGTCTGTGCCTCCTGAGAAGGAAAAGTAATAATAATCAAAAAAAAAAAAAGTCACATTACAAAGTAAAAAAAAAACAAACAACAAAAAAAACTGTGCTCTCTGGATTTAAGTTGGCTTGTGTTTAATTCAATTAAAACCATAAAAGTGCAATCCCAATTGAGTTGTCAATGTTAACAGAATATTAACTGAAACAAAGTGAGATCATTACATAACAGACCACAGGAACAAGTAACACTGTACTCAAATCACTCACCGGCTGATGCTTCGAGATCTCCTGGCACTGCTGTAGCTCTTGGGGGGTGTTTTTGACCTTTTCTTTGACTTTTCTTCCTTTCTCCGGTCCCTGCTCAAGAGGCAAAGTCAAAAATGTTGCAATTTCCAGCACATTATAGTAAATGTGGTTCACCAGTTCACTATCAGACTGTCAAACTAGGCTGAGGAACTATAGTAATTGATTATGCAATTCAAAACTATGCTTTTTGCAGATGTATTAATACCAAATTTAACAGTACATTGTTACTACCAAAAACAATTGTCATGTGGAATTAGGTAGAAATGCAGATAGATGGAACTTTAAATGAGAACAGTTTTAACAGGTCCTTTTTTAGACTTTATTTTGAAAGAAAACCCAAATGGAACTGGATTACAAAACTGAACTGAATACAAAATTTAAGTAAGTAAATTTACATTTACAAGTAAAGTTACAAAAGTAAAAAATTAAACTAGGTGTACTGCATTGTGATGATCACAAGAGGTGCAGTAATTGCTGCAGCTGCAGGAAGTCATAAAATAACTACAAGACTGGTACATGTTTTAAAGCTGCTGACCTTGATCTACTGCGGCGGCCTCTATCCCGGGAATGGGACCTCCTCCTTCGTGGACTTCTGGACCTCCTCCTACTCCTTGAATGGGACCTCTTCCGAGATCTGCTCCTTGAGCGTCTGCCAAAATTATGCCAAATTTTATGAAGCATCAACACTGTTTTCAGTGTATATATTTTGCACGTGGACACAAAGCTCATCACTCCTCTTACTAACAGCGTTGTCTTTACCTGTGTCTTGAGCGAGATCTAGACCGTCTGCGACGAGACCGTGAACGGGAGCGGGAATGCTTACGCTTGTCATCTTTCTTATCTATGAAAACAATTGCACAATGTTAGATATCAACCATGTAATACAGGCTTAGGACTAACAAAACAAAAAATGACTCAATGTTCTGAAACCTTCTAAATAAAGCAAAAATCCTTTATAAACACAGTATCGTAAAGAGTCCACAATAAAATTGACAGTTTGTATTGTGCCTCGTGTGAGGAAAAGCTAATTATTTCAAGTACTGACTCATAAATGCAGAATATAACATACCAGCTAGACCGAGACTTGTCTTCCAAAGCCGGCGTGTCTATGTTTTTAAGAGAATATTCCCAACCACTACATACAGTATAAGGTAACTACTCACTTCCAGGTTCAATGGCAGCAGAGATCAAAGACTGAGCCTCTCTGACTCTCTTCATGGCCTCTTCAATCTCCTTGTTAGAGGCATCGCTCTTAAGCCCTGGATTCAGGTTCAGTCCAGCCGCCAACGGATTTAATCTGCAAGTACCGTTGATCATTTAGATTTTTTTCCACATTAATTCACTATATACTTATATACATTTAACCACACCACTCTCTGAATGAGACACTATAGTTTCTTACTTGGGATCCATGGACTGCATGAGCTTCAGGAAGTCAGCAGACAGAGCCTAAAGGTGACACGAGGGCAGTAAAAGTAAATAAAAATATTTGACATTTTTGTTTATATGCTGCAACTATTAATGTGCATCACATGCTCACCTGAGGGTTCATGTTTGCTCCTGGCATTCCCATGGCAGCCATTTGCTCCATGTTGGGTGCTCCAAGACCTCCAAATGGTGTCGCTCCCATCTGGAATATTGGACAAGGAGAGTTGAAATACAAGGAAAGCACTCACAAGCAGCTAAATGATGAAAAATCTAATAACATTTGCATGCAATAAAACATTCCGTATACAGTGGTCACTTCTATGAAGGGCACAAATTGATGCAAATACTAACTGATGCCAGTGGATTGGGTGTTGGAAGGAGGCCTCCACCAGGCATCATTCCTGCCACGGCATTGGCTGGAGCCAGCAGCGACATAGCTTTAGATTCATCAGGAATGACTCCTGGAGGAAAACAATATATCAGTGCATGCTCCAAGAAACATCGATCAACACTCAGACTTGCAGAAAAGCCACCTCAGTCTAACTACTCTGTTGTGAAAAATAAAAAAATAATATATCCACTTTGTCTCATCTGTAATCCTTGATCCCTGACTTTTTTTGTCAAAGTATGATTGTAGGATTAGCAGCTAGGAATTTAAAAGTCACAATACACACTGTGGTCAACACTGCCAAGATTTTATCACCTGTACTTGTTTTTTAAGTCATGAACCAAACGTAAGCAAGCACAGCCAGTTGTCCCGTGGGATGTGCTCTCAACTTTCATTAGATGTTTTATGAACAATCGACTCACGCCGGCTGCTTCGCTATAAAGCACACAAAAACATTGAGATACAGAAAACAAAGTTCATGATTTTGGTGTAGACAAAAAGGTACATTTCAACATAACTTACCACTATTAATACATAACACAGAAAAGGTTTATTCGTGTTACCTTTTCTGGGCTGATCATGGTTACTTACAATACAATACCACCACGGGAAGAAAAAAAAAAAAACTACTTACTTTACAACCAGATAAAATACTCTTAATTAATGAGCTACAATACTGATGTTAGCCAACAGTATGTCATTAAGTCAATTAAAAAAACAAAGTCCAAGATAATCTACAATAAACACTTGCAGCAAAAGCCGTGCTAAAATCATGAAAAATGTGCCCAAAGCTGAAGAAGATCCAAACAGTAAAAATCAAAAAGGAAAATCTTAAGGAGATGATCATCCGCAGTTGTGCAATCTGAAAACAGGCTACTTTAAATCTGGCATTTTGACATTTTAAAACGGGGAGAGAGAGAGGGGGGAGAGGGAGAGAGAGAGAAAATAAGAGGGGGAGAGAGAGAGAGACACACGCACACACACGCACGCGCGCACACACACACACACACAACAGAGAGGACACTTGAGAAACAGGATAAGGCTGCAGAGGACAAAACTGTTGGTGGCATTTTCAGCAGGGCCTGGTATATAGGGCTGGCTGAACCAGGAAAAAGAACTGTAAAACACAACAACAAAAGAAACACCACTGTTAAATGTGAGATTCACTCAACTCTTTCAGAGTCATGTGTGGAGAGGGTCAATTAAGAAATGCATTTTACTGCAACATCAAGCAGAGGCTTAACACTAATTTTTAGCTTGTTAGTGGAAATTTGGAAACACAAATGCACATTCTACAACACTATAATGCTTTGGCACATGAAGCAAGTATAAGCCAAAGGCAGTCTGTGCACTTAACATGATTAATAACCAAATTATATGGTAATCAACTTCCACTGAAAATAACAGTAGATGGTGGCACACTTTCAGAATCTAGACTTGCATGCAGATCTGATTAGTTCATCTATCTTGCATGCTTTGTGCTTGGTGTAGAGAGGTCCCGAACATTTTCTTTTTGTTTTAGTTCTGTACAAGGTCTGCTAATACCAAGTCCAGATCCAGTTTTTATATTTTTCTTTGTGTTGAACTGTATACTTGGCCTAAATAAACCAAAAACAATAAGTGCAGTTCTGAAGAAATATGAATTAAATAAAAAGACGCCCACAGGTTTTTATTCTCACTCGTCTGGCTGATTATACCTCCTCCCATCAGTTTGAGCCTTGGTCGTCGTCTCATCACTACGTCAAAATGTTATAGCACGTGTTAAGTTAGAACCACTTGCACCTGGAGTTTGGTGACCTCAGCAACAACAGCCCTGCTTAGCATGAACCTAAAAATAGGTATAATCAGCCAGAAAGTGAAAACACCCTTGTGTAAGTGCAGTGTATTTAATGTTGCATAAAATATCAGCAGTTTATATCATTATCAAATTAAACCCTCTCTTAACTACATATCTGCTGATGGTGAAACTTTAGCCTTAAGGGTTTTTCCTCAAGCAAACAATGTTATTGTGGATCAAGGACCATTTTGGTGACTGATGCAATGAAAGTAGAAAATTATTAAAATATAAACTAAGGATAGGATATGGTTCAAGCCTGACAATAGATATGAATTTTGTTTAAATGTGACATGATGCAGATCTGCTCAGGGCATCCCTACTTTGGTGCATGCCTACTTATTTACATACATTCAATTTGCAGGATTTCAAGATACTTTGAGTGAGGAGTTGAAAATGCACTTAAGCCTCTCCCCAACTCCCTTATTTTGCTTAAGAGTTGAGTGGCTAACTTTTTTAAGAAATGATGCCTTGAACAGAGAGAGAGAGAGAGAAAAAACAAGTTAATATATTACTGCTGAACAAGAGAGAGAGGGTGGCTTGCGAGCCTGGTGCCATTATTTTTTCTAATCTCCTGATGGCAGCAGAGGACCACTGTCAGCCAGCAAGGAAGGGGCTCTCTGCAAATGACTTGTCCACTATGAAAACCACAACACAAATAACAGAGAGAGAAGTTTACAGCTAGATTGAAAGACATGGACACAAATGCACATATCCCTTGTACATACCTATAGTACATATGCCAAGCATTGAAAAGCTTAGCTAGCAGATTGGTCAGGAAAAATTCACAATTGCTCAGATAGTGTTTTCAATGCTGATAAGTACACTTATGCATTGTGATCTGTGTTCAGAGATTGTCATGTGAGTGACATAAGAAAATTAAAGACACCCACCTTCAGCAAAAGGGACCACAATCAAAGCTCTGTCCACGAAGACGGTGTTCGTCAGGTGTTGAGAAACCCCCACCGATTCAGACTCAAGGAACTTTACAAAACAGACACGTGAAGTCACAGGCAAGGGAGAGTCACTGGAAAAAAATACAGATATGTTGTGCAAAGAATACAAACAAGGAGACCCAACATGTCATCTTTATGTCCCCAAGGACAACTGAGATAATGAAGGATTATGAGAAAAGCAGCATTTGCTGATGTGTCCTCTGCTAATAACATTGTATCACAATGAATAAAACCAACAAATCATAAATAGTTTTAGAGCACTGAAGTTATTTTTTCCACTCTCTTGAGAATTAAATATACAACTAGTTTGAGCATCTTCATCTCATTGGATTTGCAACAAGAGTGTTGCAGCTTAACTGTTTTCATTTTGATGTGCTCTCTAGATTTCATGCGAAGCAGTCTTAAGAGATCTCCTACCTGCAAAGTGACCAGATGTCAATCATAAGAGAGTACAAAGCAGAAAACAATTATTTTTTCCTGTAGTCTATATGAAAATGCACTGACTGATGCATTCTGCAGGGATCTGTGAAATCTAAAGGAGTCCCTGATATTGACGTTTAATAAGAATAATATTAACACACAAGAAATGCTTTTCTAATGCATTTTCTTACATTAGAATATTTCCTCACCTCTTCAACGCTTCATGCTACACTGACTGTTTACTACTAACATTAACATAACTAATAAAGTCTTTAATATCTACTCACACCTTAAGATGGAGGATGTCAGGAATTGCCACAGATTATTTTAGTATTAATTGACGAGTCTGTTGCTTACAACTCACCTCATCTTTAAATTATTGACAAATATTACATTTTGTTGATCAGTCAAAATAAGAAACATCACTTTCCTTTTTTAATTTATAATCTGAATGATTGACTAAAAGCTACTAAATCATAGGCACACATCTGACCAATATTGTGATATAACCGTCAGTCGCAAAATGGGGGGTTACACATTTATTAACCTAAATGCAGAAGTCTTAAACTTGTGGTCCATGGGCCATGTGTGGCCCGCCACTTAATATCAACTTATGAGTAATTTCTGCGATCACATTTAACAGGTAAAACCACTGGTGATCATTTTATTCGTCACTAACTTAATAAGAATGTAAGCATCAAACATTTACTGTGTGAAACTCAATAAATTTAACGGTGTCTGATTAAGGCACGAGACGTTAACACACAACACTGGAAGTGTACTAGACACACAACGTGTTGTAGAAACCAGGTCTAATGAAGTCGAACTGTTTAAAACATTAATGGATATTTGAAGGTAAAATGGCCGGGGAATGACTCAAAAATTAAGAAGACAGAAGTTACACCATAATAACGGTGTGTGAGGTGCGGGACTGAACTGCAGCTCAGGCAAGGCGCGGGCAAATATACCATTAGCTTTAGCGAGCTATGCAGCGAGGCCTACTCTGCGCTGCAGGCCCAAAGAGGAACACACGGTAAGCAGAGGTGAGGGATGTCCGGGTTTAATACAAAAAAAATACTCACTCAGGTGGAAACAACTTCAGCTCTTCTATGTTTCCGAGGAACCCGAACAAAGTCCTCATTTGCTCGGACGTCGTGCTCGGGGAGACATTTGTCACCTGAATGACGTGCGTGCTGGAGCTCATTTTCCGACGGGTTAGCAATTTGGCTAGCTCAATGCTAGCAACGTGCCTGGGGGTTACAATTAAAAAAAAATACAAGCTACGAGACTTTTACGAAAATAGTGACATTAAGCGAATAGGAAAACTTTCATCTCCCCAACGAAAGACAGCGGCTGTCGTACACTACGACTGAGAATAAGATCACTACCGCTACGAGCCGAGGGAGACAATGCCGCGGCCGACACTGTCTTTAGGCAGGAGGGTACGTTCAAGTACAGCACATCAAGACAGATACCAAGAGGCAAGCACTTTTAAATTTTCTTCAGAAACGCTGTCTTCTTCATGTTTTACTTTTTAGATTATTTGTAGTTCATGTTATTTTTTTAAAAATCTGGAAGAATGTTTAGTCTTTTCATAGCTTATTATCATTATCCTTTATTTATTGTCACTGTGTAAGAACAATTTTGACGTCCAGCTCCTTTGAAACGTTTCACATTATTTCCAGTTATGCACTTTGTCCTGCATTTTTAACATCATCAAAAACGATGAGTTATATACAGTAGTCTGCATATGAAACAGTTTACACTACGGCATTATTGCAATGACATAAATATGATTATTGCTCAGTAACAAATATATATAGTACCACTAAGAAACAAATCCTCACATTTGGGGAGAGGAACTGTAACCCCAAACATCACGTTTGTATGTTTAATGCTGACTTTATCTGCATAAAATGTAAGTACGTGGGTAGTATATAGCACCAAATGGAAATATCTAATTAAATAGTATTACCCCAGTAAATACAGGTGGTTACTTTAGATTGATAAGCATTTGGGAAATATCTAATATAAACATTCCCCAATTCATTTTGGCTTTCTGCTGAAGGCGTTAAATGTTTAAATGTTCCAACAAAAATATTCTCTGTGTTTCTACCCTTTTTAAAAATTTATTTATTTATTTATTTAACAGCGCAGTTGTTTTTCCGACACCACCTAAAGTTAACACGACTTGGAGGGGGTGTGGCTAAGGCCGTGTCACACGATTTTGTTGCTAGGTTGCTGCTCGGCACTGGTTCCTACGGCTAACATTACTGCAGCCTTACCTCTCTAAATCGATGAGCTGTTCCGCGGCAGTTTTAGTACGACAAAGGTATGCACACATATGTTTTTGATTTCAAACAATATAATGCAAATTAGGCGTCGATGGGCAAATCCACGATCCGCATCTGTCGTCGTTGCTTGCTAACTTAGCATCCTCGCAGCCAGACGGTATCAACAGGTTGCAGCTGCAAGTGTGTGTTTACTGCGGGTATTTTGATTTTTGTGTGAACGGTTACTGTGCCGTGACTGCCGTCACCTCTCAGGTTAACCGTGTTTTAGAATGATGCCAAGCTATTTCCGTTGTTTTTGCACCGTAGCACGATAACTACAAAGCTGCTCGTACCTGGCAAATTCAGCTTCCTTAAGTCACTGATCCAGAAACTGGAGGGAGAAGTCTAATCCACGGGTAAAACGCTGTCGCGATGTGACCAACTGCAAGTTGCACCCTAGGACAGACAAGTAGATACTTCTACTGAACAATTAAATGATCTTATGTGTGAGCATGATTAGAAGATGGCATTTTAGCGGGTCAGAGCCCAAGTGAACGGCGCAAGGTATGAAAACTGATTAGGGCTGCAACGATTTTTTTTGATTAATCAATTGTTAATTGATCACTAAATTAATCGTCAACTATTTTGATAATCATTTGGAGTTTTTTTTTTTTTATTCAAAGAAGCTTTCAGATGTTTCAGCTTCTCAATTGTTTTCTGGTTCCTTCGCTCCATTTAACGAATTAATTGTTAAAACGGAATAAGTTGAATAAGTTAAATCAATAATAAGTTGAATTAAATGGAAATTTAACGTTTTGTTTGCAGACAAAACGACATCGAGAACATCACCATTTTTTAGTTTTTGGAAACAAGATCAGCATTTTATAAACCAAGCAAGTACTCAATTACTCGAGAAAATAATCGTCAGATTAATCATTTTGAAAAGAATCGTTAGTTGCAGCCCTAGACACTATCATGAAACCACCAAGAAATACCTCAATGTATCTCAATACAGTGATTCTGTGATGATCAATATATTGCAAGGCAATCATATAGTTATAGGTCATTATATCTGTCTAACTGAAGAAAACAGTTAGACAGGATGTTCAGGATTTCTGATATTTATTCACAACATAGAGAACAAAGTGCATGAAGTCTATGTATTAAATTTGAATGGGGCATCTCTTAATGTACACTGGCTTCCTCCATTATCCTGCTGTAAAACTCCCTTTAGTCTATGGAATGGGAAAAAATGTCCATTATAGGTTTGCAGAACTGAATCTAACATTAACCTATTCAATTTAATGATGTATGATAAAATGTGGTACATCTGCTTAGTTGACAATCTGTAATATGCGTAATATGCCTCTTTGTTTCACGATTTTTGCTTGACTAAATAAATAACATTCATCAAGTTAAGTTGTGGAATTATAGTTCTGTGAATCAAATAATTTATTATTTCAGCTTTATTAAAAAAAAAAAACATAATTGAACAGTTTCCCTTCTCTTCCAGGAAATGCTGGCAACTGAAAAATAACCATGTACCAAAAGGACACAAAATGGTGAATGTTTTCTCATTTGCCTTCCCATTTTCATGAGGCCAACAGTAAAATATGGGCATCCTGAGACTGGTAGCCAGAATCATGGGTAGGATCAGCACATTTAGATCCTATCAGTTTGTGCTTCTCTTGGCTGCTGCACTAGCTGTTGTAGCTTTTTACTACTTTGGTTCAGAGAAGCAGAACTTCTCCAGCACTACCAAGAGGATCAAGCAGACCCAGGCCAGCCATAACATCAATGGAAATGATGCAGACCTGACTGTGGACACTAGGCTCTCACATACAGCTGGCTCAGAGGAGCGAGGACAGGAGGATCAAGATGTAGTAGGTGAGAGCGCGCGTTTTGAGACACACAAAAGGGACAGAAAAGCTGCTGACCAACACTACCATGCGCTCATGATGTTCACCAAGGTGGACAAGAGTCGGAGCCTGCAGGACAAGTTCCGGGTGGCCATGTTATCTATGGTGAAGCATGGACGCTTTCTGGAAGGCGAGGTGTTGGTGCTTCATTTTGTGAGCGACCAACCTAGTCAAGAACTGGGAGAGAGGATGCTGCAAGAATTTCTTCTTGACGCCACATTCAAGTATGAGGTAGGAAGTTAAAAATGTGTTGGTGGTGCTGCACTTTATTATCACTTAGCTGTACATTTCAAGACAGAAACTGTAGCTTTGACTTTGTCCTAGACCTAGTCCACATGCATTTTTACATATTTTCCTCTGTCATATTTTAAAAATAAACCTATCCAAATTAAAACTCAAAAACATTTAAGTACTGTCAGAAGCACACAAAGTCAAGTGGTGGCAAAGTAACTATAAAGCCTTGTTGGCCAGTCAGCGGTTAGGCAAACAAAATGTCATTGTTTGTTCTTGTATGCAAAAAACAATGATTTATTGCGACAAAGGAGAATTCTTTGGGCTGACAACAAAGTTGAGCAGTACTTCATCATTACACTGGAACCTGCCAGTTCAAGTATACGAATATACTTAAACCTTTCCTTGTTGCATTCAACACTGGTGGTAGGGGTCGTTTGTTGTCTTCCAATAAGTGGGGGTGGGGGAGAGAGAGAGAGACGAGCATGACGGATGAGAAAAGGCAACATCATGGCCTTTAAGAACCAACCACAATAATTTCCAAAGGTCTCTATTTTTCCATTTCCATACTAAAATGAAGCCCCAGAGTTTTCAAACAAAAATAGATGCAGCACACTTGTTTTGTGGGCGACGGGTGTATACAAAAATGGAGCAGTGTGGATGTAGCAATAGACGTCTACACAGTGTGTTGCAATCTCTTTTTCTCCCTAAGCCCAAAATGACATACTTTTACTGTTTTATTTGACCCGAAGTCTCCAGTTTACACATATGAGAAGAAAAATCATCACATTTGAATACTGTTTATCTGCAACATTTGTGAACCATTGCTGGAAAAAATGACACTATGAACTCAATTTATTGACTAATTATTGCATCCTACATTTTTAAATATATTCTGGAAAATCATTATAGTGACTAAGGACAAAAAGAATAAGGGTAGAGAGATGGGGCAAAGGTGCCAGTGCTCAGTTTAAACTCGTATCATGGCATCCTATAACAGAAACACACACTGTAGATGCAGATTAAACTTGAAACACATGGGGGCAGCGTTGGTCTGTAAAAAAAAAAAAGGCATGTGTAATGGGATGTACCTCTTCCACATTTTTCTGCCAAAGGAGAGGATTTTGTCCCCCCCTTGCTCTTTAATCTAACATGCAACATCCTGCCTAATTTCTCCAATTTTGTATTGTGAATAGAGAACCATCACAAACTTAGTAAGATTACACACCACTTCCTAATCCACCTTTTTTTCTCAACAATGCCTCATCATCTACAGCAACCTGTATGAATGTAACTGCTTCCTGTTAACATAGACTGATACCATACCTGCTTTAAATTGGCGAGAGCTTCGCTCAGTTTGCCATGAGCTTAGCAGCTTGGAGCCTGTGTGTTGGTTTGCTCACTCTTCCTTCATTTTACTCTCTGCACTTACGTTTGCACTTGGTTTTGCAATGTGAAATGTTGGACAGAGGCTTATTCTTGACATCTGAAATGAGATGATGCAATACTATGAGACAAATGCAACATTAATAAGACGTGTTAGATGGGAACAGAAGCTCTCCATCAAAAATGCAGCTCACATAGGCCTGTAGAGATTATTTTCTCCCCCTTCATTTAATGTTTCACTAGCTGGTACTAATAACCTATAATTGGTAACTAAATTTAGCCATAATGTAGACAGTTGTCACAGCATTAGAAATTACAAAATAATTTGAGCTCTTTCTTAACAACCTTATTAACAAATAATTCAACATTTTGGCACTGAGAAATGCATACTTCAATCTCATTATATTTTTTTGTAACTTTCAGGCAGAAAAATGTTAGAGAAGCATCAATTAGAAGCTGAAACATATTACCATATTAGCTGGGCAACCACAGAGTAGTCAGAAGTCTCTCACAGATTTTTCTATTTTTTTTCTTTAAGGCCACATGCCATAAATTCATAGTGTCCCAGTAGTCATCCTGCCGGCTTGAGACCCACAGACCTTTTTTAAGTTTTTCAGTCCACTGTTATTCAAAATGGTTTGAGATAATGACTTGTGGAGTAGATTGCTGTCACCACTGACACTGTCTCTTGATGTGCATTCACATAGAGGCCCTGTCAAAATTATAGATGACACAGGGACTGTCCAGTGGCAGTGCGTTGACATCTCTGTCTGCGTATCTCTTCCAACATATTATCTTCAGAGGATGATTGTAAGATGGTTCACACTCAGGAACGCAAGTTTCCACATTTTTCCAAAAGTAGTCAGTTTGATGACCCTCTTGACAGTTAACAAAAGACCTGTAGAGTCACACTGCCCATCCTGAGGCTGAAAAACTTTGTCATCAGCAGGCACCTCACTTCAAACACTGTACCTTAGCACAGGTAAAGATTACATTCAGTTGCACTTGAAGAAACCCTCTCTTAAATCAAAACTGCAGTGGACTTTTGCCATCTTTTAAACTGTAGCTTCCTTTGCTATATGTATGGCTCATCATGGCTTGGCTGCTTCTATTTTTAAAGTCTACCCCACATACTAGGGCCCCAACTTTTGGAAAAAGAATTACTTTGTTTTTGAAATTTTGATTTCTTTATGTGGCATTTTAGTCATTGGGATTTGTTTAGTGAGAGTTTGAGCCATTACTTGACGTACTGAAAACATCTTCAGTGATTTAGTTCTGAAAGATGACCCGCATTTTGCTGATTTGCATCTTTTAAAATGCAACCTCCTGCAATAATGGGCTAGTTGATACAGACTCAAATGTGGCTCTAATTCTCTACATTGTATTCATTTTGAAATGACAACAAAAAAACTTGAAACCCAGAGAGAAACAAATGTGTTATGGCCTGTAATAGAAATCTCAGATGCTCTGTACTAGTGGTGTAATAAAATCCTAAGCGCTCCCCAGCTGTACTGCAGTTTGATGATTATTGTGGTGACATGATCTCACTGTGCTGATCTTTCCTGCAGGTGTTGTTTCATGACGTGGGTGCTCTCACACAGAAGCTCTTCCCTGTGGTGGAGGCCATGCAAAAGTACTTCAGTGCTGGCTCTGGAGCTTACTACAGTGATGCCATCTTCTTCCTGTCTGTAGCCATGCATCACATCATGCCTGAAAGTAAGAGAAACTCGTCTTTTCAAATTTCTTTTGTGGCAATTACTCATCTACAGCTCATTTTCACTTTATCAGTTTATGTTACAGCTGTCACAGGTATAATGTTTAAAAAAGAGTTTGTTTCATCTTTCCTACTTCAACTGGTAACTGCCCATTCAGACAGTTTTGCCATTCCTTATTATCATATTTATATTATTTCTTTTTTTTTAAATGTGTATTTTATAACTATTTGTAAACAACAGTACCAAAAAAAATTAATAATTAAGTTTTAGATGTGTTTTGTTGTTTTTTAAAAGCCTGCCAACCTTAAAGTAAAAATTTAAAGTAAAGGCAGATTCTATATGTCTATTTTGTACTAGCGCTACACCTATTTATATATTTAATGTTCAAATAATCCATTGTTTAATTTTAGTTTTGCTCTTTTTTTGCATACATGACATAGAGCTGGTCCTTAACAGTCCAGTTTTGTTTTTGGCTAAAAAGGGATTATCCTTTACAATTTGGACACCCAAAAATGTGTTTTAGATGCACGTATAAGCTCACCTTTTTTTTTTTGGCATGTTTCGGAGCCCCTGTTGAGTGGGGGGGGGGGTATGTTCTGTTAGTGCTACCCACATTTGTGCCCCCTGTGTTGGGATTCACTCAGAGCAGTGATCTTCTCAGTTTTTCAGTACTGTGATTGAGTGCATATGCAGCATGGGGCATCAAACCGCAGATGCACCAAGCCATTAGGCGTTTGGATTTGAGTCACTAAAGTCAATGTCTGTCTTTGGTCACAGTGATACACCATCCAGTTGATGGTTTTTCAACTGTAACTCGAGGGCATGCTCTAAGTCTTCATGGAAAGTTTAGATCATACTGTAACACTTTTGTAAAGTGATATCAAAAGTCAATTAGTCACTTGCATGTTTTGCACTCCCAAGATATTTGACAGCACTGAGACAATCACATTAATTTGCTAAAGTCAAAACTACATAGTTTTTTTAAATTATTATTATTATTTTTATTTCCACAAAAGACTGTCTACATTGTCCTTTAAGAGGCTGGAACAACCCCTGCTGTCAAATCAAGGTGCATTAAGGTTTTATTTTGATCATGACAAGACAATGGTTATTTTACAACACACAGCTGTGGTTTATTTGGAGCAGAGGTGGGCAACTATAAAAAGATCAATGTGTGTGATAATAACAGATTCTGCTCCTAAACAATATTTGCTTTATCTAAATTTTAACTATTTAAACTGGAGTTGTGTGTCTCTGGGGGTCTCTTGTTGCTTCCCTAAATTGCTTATTTATTGCTTACACGTCACCCATCTACCCCATGTTTCCAAGTGGTCACTCATCTCTGTATAAAGCAGGCTTTCATCTAGAAAGGGTGTTTGTCTTAACAGAGAGAGTGGAAGGATATGTGCTGCACAAATTTAGTGATCTATTGATCTTTCGTTAAAAAAAAAAAAAACATTTGCAGATTTGATTGGGAAAAAGACGTTTTTAGACGTCTGGATTTAGCTACACAGCCTGAATGAAAATGTTTGCTCAACATTAATGGAAAATGCTAAATAGGGGCGATGATAATGACCAATTTCTTACACAATACCCTCACAATATTTTGGTCATCATAATATCACAATTGAACCTTTGTTTAAGGAACCAATGAACTTATTGTTGTACAAATTTCAAAATACCTTTTTAATTAAGGTGGAAGTCAATCGTATTCCACATGTCAAGATTAGAAAGAGAAAGGAAGTTTTTATTTTAAAAGTTTCATACATGCATTACTTATGTTTAATAAATAACAAAAAAATATTTCAGGCGTCAGATTTGCCACTTGCTGACTTTTTGTTTGCTTTTCTAACTATTTGAAAGTGTATATATTTGACAGTTGAGCATGAAAGCTCATCCTTGACTGTGAGCTTGTCTTAAATTATGATCTGAAATATTAGTTTAAAGTTTAATGTAATCCTTTATCCATGTCTTATGGTTTTCATCTGCGAATAGACAGGTGGTTTCTAATGGAAACCATGAGATACAGTCCAAATTCCAAGAAACACTTAATAAGTGAACCCTGACATAAGATTATTTTGTAAGATATTTGGCAGCTTTATTCCACTGTGACAGGCTAACACACCATAATGAAGGCAGTCATGTAGAGAGAAGACTATTTTAACACCATCTGTCCTCAAAGGGGCAGAAATAAAACACCACAATGGAACTCTGCAGTAATTAATGATAAGGTTTCCTAAGAAACAGTTTTTGTTGGTGACGATGAGGTGTTACATGTCTTGTAGCCCCTCTAGAGGTCTCAGCATGTTTGGACTTGAGCCTCTTCAACGTCACGATTTTTTTTTATCCACCTAAAGTAAACGTGACTCCACCACTGTGTGAACTGCTTTACCAAAATGAAAAAGAAAGTAACTAGTTGATCAAAACCAACATTGCAGATGCACAATTTCCCTGCTGATAATAACTATTATGCTCTATTATTTTTTTTATCACGAAGCCAAACTTCAGTAGACATTTCTGCAATGATCAAACCTCCCACCCTCTTTCCCCAGAGCTATTAACACAAAGCTAATGACTCTCCCCCATGGATGTAAAGAAACAGTGTGAACTGTGGACGTGACTGGAATGGTGGCATGGCTCACACTAAAGCTGAATTTAAATGTCCTCTTTGCAGCGCATTTCTATAGTGGTTCAGGTCGAGAAAGGGTCTAATGTGGACATTGACATAACATTTTTTAAGATCTGCAGGCAGACTTCACTACAACCAACAAGAATTCATCATCAATCATGTTACACAAGTGAAGTTGAAGAAAATTAGAAGGCCACGTATACCCACATAAAGCAAGAGAAAAACATGAGGAAAACACTGCACACAGCCATTGTTGACAAAATGCGTATCCAATCTATCAGACATGAATGAGACAGTCGTTTGGAAAACACACTGTAGTCCAGGACAGCTTCAACTGATTTGAGTCTACGATAAAACTAAATAAGTGGGAAAATATTTACACATTAGTAGTTTAAAAGTTTAAAGCTTAATTATGTATATTTATTCTCTTTAGTTTTCTGGTAGCATCCTTTAATTTATGCATGTTAGGTGACCATACACAAGCTTTTCAATGCAAGGGGAACCTGATGATTTTTAAAATTAATTCCAAGTGATTGCTTCTTAATAATTATATAGACCAGTGTCTCTTACAGGAAATTTTGGAAAGAATAGAACACATTGACCCTCACAAAGAATCTGTAAATACTCACATCAAGGCTGGTGTTAGGGGTTAATAAGACTGACCCACTTTCTCTCAGAAAATTTGGCATGTTGAATAACGGTGTCCCTGTTGTTTTGTTGCTATGGTTGAGTAAAGGTTTAGTTAATAATGTCTTTTTAATCAGATCCTCTGGCTCTAAGCTCTAAGCCACACTAAAGATGTTACTCTGCAATAAATTTGCAACACCCTCATACCCTTCCCTGTTGTTTTTATTTACTTACTATCTAACAGCCAACGTTAATAGGGAAAACATCATGCTATACACTATGTAGGGATTAATCAAATATGATGTGATATGATTGTGAGAGCATGTCTGTAATTTGTCTTGCATCACAGTTGCTTTGTTTGCAAAAATATGCGGAGCTGAAAAAACTACAGACATTAAACAATCACCCAAGAACCACAGACATAAATACAGATTATAAGATGAGCAGAAGATGGTGATTAAGGCTCTTTAAAGTTCCGTATTTAGTTTTTATTAAGAGAAGTACACAAGCGCGCTGAGATCCGGTTCGCAGCCAAGCAGCACACCGTCCTCCTGAATAATACGGTTCTCCTGTATATGGTGCACAGACTGGCTTAATAAAATTCATTGCACTCTCTGTCTACATTTGACTTATCCTGGGTTGATTAATCAAATTGGTGCAATTACTTTTCCTTCTTTCCTCAATTTCTTCTATCCTTAATTAGCATCCCACCCTTTATGTCCTTTTCCTGGATTTCATTTGATGTTTTGATTTCTTTAAGGCGTTTTTGGTACAAGAGAATCAGGTTCATCAGTTTAGCAGAAGAGAGGCTAATTCACTGACCGGCCACATCACCCACCGGTTAACCTATCTTGGTAAACCTCAGTTCAGTTCTCAGTTCTTCAGATCTCTGTTCAGAAATTCGTTTTGCAGTTGGCTATTTATGAAACACAATGAAGCAGCAACACAGCAACTTATAACGATCCCAGTCAGCTTTCAAGTTTATAAGAACTGCCAATAACAAAACAATAAAAACAGTGCAGTCAAGAACTTTACAGAGTGATAGTGTTGATTGCACACAGAACAAAGGAAAACATGGTAAATGTACTCTATATTGAGATCAGTCGAGATCCTGATTTTTTTTCCCAGTTTTGTCCCAGACTTATCAAGAGAATATATTAATATGTTATTATTATCTGCTCTCATTACCATTTAGTCCCCCCCCCCAAAAAAAAAAGTTTTTTTTTACTAAATATGTTACTAAACCCTACTTTCACCTTCAGAGAACATGTCAATGATCAAACATCAAACCCACCACATTACATTGTTCTAACAACTTAAGGCCCTCTTTCTGGTTTACTTCCTCTGGTTAAGCCCAAATGGCACTGACCACTCATAGATTACACTCTTGGCCTTTTCTGTTGCCACAGTACATGAAAGACTCACCATGGCTACTTCCTTGTTTGGACAGCACAGAAAACAGTTTGCTGCCATTTTGCTGAGTCTTACAGTCAGTCATGTTTTGATGATATATCTTTTAGCACACAGTAAAACCCAACCAACTTTGTAATAGCTGACTATTAATTGTGAGCTACAGTGCATGAAGTAATACAGTACTAAATAAGTTTGTATCATTAAATAGTATGATTTATTTGTTGTTTTTTAAGGCAGTTATGCTTCATTATGTTGCATTACTGCCTCAGTCTTCTTTTCTTTGCATAACTTTTGCCTTCTGCTTCTTTTTCTCATGCCTCTAAAGTCTTTTTTGGAACATTTGGAATTTTTTAAACTCTTAGTATTACATTGATTATGATCAAAAATACCAGTTCTTGATAAATTATATTGTGTTAGTATTTCATATCTTCTAGCTGGAGTCCTAAACATTTAAATAAAACTTGCACTTTAAAACTACACAATTTTTTGCAGGAGCTTACAACTTATATACTGTATATACACGTATGTGTTTATACAGTTTGATGTTACACATATTTCTGTTGCCATTTGACTGATCAAGTTTAATATATTTTTAAGAATGTGTATTTTTGTGTCGCTCATACTTTCTAAGTAGCTCTGTCTTCTAAGTCCCTCAGCATCAGCTCTATCAGTTCCACAGATGCCATCAAAACAAATCTTTTTTATGTTCCCAATTAACATTTACTGCCATCAAACAGCGGGCCATTGTCATCTGACAGTACCTCTCATGCTGACATGGCAACTCTTTTCATCAGTTCACTCATTAGGGTTGCGCCTATATGGTAAACCAATCCTGAGTATTTCCCATCTTTTTATCACCATGCCAACAAGCAAAACAAGGAAGCCGAAACAATGAACAGACGAGGGCCTGAATATCCTGGTTACATTATGATTTCATCCATGCACAAGATCAGTGTTAATTCTTTAGTGTGCGCACTTTCACTGTTATGAAACACAACCTGTACATGAACTTATAGTATTTGCAACTTGCCATCCTTTACCTTTTACTATGTAGAGACATTTTCATGCAGTTCTTTATTAGAGGTTAAATGCATTGCTGCAGAACTATCTTATAATAGTGTCATGCTAAACTTTTCAAGGGTTCTAATTTCCTCTTATTACCCTTTCTTCCAGAGTAGGGCTTCCTAGAAGTGATTAGGTGGGCCGTAATTGGGTGAATTTTAGCCCTTACACTTGCTTATACATCACCTAGGATTACTTTAAATGTGGACACTTCATCTTCCTTTCTTAAACTGGTTAAAGTTAAATTGTTAATATTTTAATCTGCATGAATGTAGGTCAGTCATCCTTCATCAAACAGTGACTTTTTTTTGGTACTTATGTATCAAACAATCACGGATTATATTTAGAGGGTTGTAGCTGTTCCAAAATGATTAGGTAAATTAGATTATGATTTTTAACCGAGTGCTCTTTTTTCAGATCTGACAAGAATTGTGCAGCTTGACCTGGATCTGAAATACCGGACCAACATCAGAGACCTCTTCCAAGAATTTGAGCGGTTTCCTCCAGGTGCAGTAATAGGCATTGCCAGAGAGATGCAGCCAGTTTACAGGTAAGCACTTTGCAGCACACAACAACAGCACAGCAGCTATTAAAGGGCTTCTCCTGTGTCTGCCACATTTAAGGTAGCCTCAACCTCGAAATTTTAACAGTTTTTAATGTGACACAGAATGCAATTTAATAATGTGTTTGGCCAAGAAAGATGTATTTTTAATACATGAATATTTGTGCCACACTTTCAGGCTTCTTTTTAATCACTATCAAATATTATATTTTTAAATCTGATTCAAACAAATGTCTTTCAACACTGATATTGATGCAGCTGTTTTTTTTCACTTCCTATTTGGACTCAAATCAGTGGGGCTGAATTTATTATCACGGTGATCAAATTTGATTTACAGTCTTATCTGTGACATCCAGATATGTTTTTGAACGTGGTATAGAATTACATAGTACCGTTCATACTGTCACTTGACTTTCTTCAGCAAAGAGCAGAGCACAATCTGTGGGAGTAAGTGAAGTTCTAAAGGATTTTAATGGGAGTATAAGAAAAGTACCTTACCTTGCGCTCTGTCTCGGTCCAGCGTTGCTCACAACATCTCAAGCATGTGTAAGGAAGAGGAGGATGAGCATTTGTGGAACTGGCATCCTTGGGATGCATTATTTTTACACTAAACTTTAACCATTCTTATTTTTTGTCACCACCATCACAGTAATAACACTGATAAACAGATGGTTTTTAAAAAAAATGCTAAAATTTCATTTAATGTTAAAGCAGTGTGTGCAATAGACCTTATTTTTTCCATTTTTTTTGTCTTTCTTTCATATAGTATATAAGGTATATAGCTTTTCAGCCAAATTATACTGGGATATTTTTTTGTCCATATCCCCCAGTTTGTGAATTCTCAGTGCTCTGGAATTCACAAACTTCTCAGACCCCTCCATTTACCTGGCAGCATCAAAAAAGTGCTGCAAAATACTAGTAATCCAGTGACTAGAATGGTTGCAAACATCTGGTGCAACACTGACTGAACAATGTAATCCTTTATGAATAATTTATTTTAAGATAAATAATTAAGATAAAATGGCAGGATCTGAGCAGAGAGGCACAAATGTTTTGCTCTCATCCTTTGAATTGGATATGCCATTTTGTAATACCTGCCTGGAATAAATAAACAACTTTTTCATTCTCTGAGCTCACAAATTGTGTCAAAACACTGAAGGGTTCCATATAACCTCTTATAATTTGTTGTATTATTTTCCCTATGTCTGCTTCATTAATGAATTTATATCCATCAAGTAAATGTACCAATTAATTTAATTTAATCCAAGTCCATCATTTTCATCCTTGCATATATGACTTACAACTTGGGGGAGCCAATAATTACTGAATATCAGTCTTGGTCATAATCACTGGATCAGTAAAAGTGTAAAATCAAATTCAATTCAGAAACCCTAAATGTCTAAATTAAAATGTTTTACTCATAAATAGCCCAATTTATTTGCATTTTCTCTCTGTAAATGAATGTCATCTGTTTCCTGCTTAATTCATATTTATTAACGAGCACATTAATTAAATGTCTCCCAAGATTATTTGTGATGGTACATTAACTTACAACAGGTGATTGGTGCCTCTGTCAAAGCCTCAGCAGGTCTGCATCACCTGGCATTATGGATTAACATTTCTGGTTTTGGGTTCATGCCACAAAAGAGCTACAACATTTACATCATATGTCACAGTTCACCAGTACTGTTGGCTTGCAGTTGTAACAAACAATACCATTTACCAACTGCGGGGGGATCCTGAGAGCAAATCCT
Source organism: Brachirus orientalis (assembly GCA_016785285.1). Classification (NCBI taxonomy): domain Eukaryota; kingdom Metazoa; phylum Chordata; class Actinopteri; order Pleuronectiformes; family Soleidae; genus Brachirus; species Brachirus orientalis. Next base: position 2,817,005 of record JAFBJR010000180.1, on the reverse strand, counting down.
ACTTTAAATTAGGACTGCAGCTCAACAATCTTCTGACAATTCTTTATACTTAAAATATAAAAACATTTATAATAAAAGTTAAAAATAAATAAATAAATAAAATAAAATCCAACCATAATTAATGAAACACTTTTCACTTGGCAGAACAACCTGGACTTCTTGCATTCAAGCGAGTCAAACCATGAGATGTTTGTCATTTGTTTGGCTTGAAAAGTTATTTTTAATCTCATATTAACTGACATAAGTGAGATATCACTCATTTAGTCTGCAGCATCTGTTTCTTTTGGATATGTCAGGTTTCTGAGCATGTTCCTCAGAGTTTTTCCGAGCAGACTTCAGTCAACACCAGCATCTCAACACCAACAACAGATCTGTATCTCTGCTGCGCTGATGCTCAGCATCAGTGGTTTACAAACCTCAGGAATCCCCTGATAATGTCGTTCTGTGTGCCAAAACACTTTTATTCAGTAAACCAAACACAAAACCACTTAATGGGAGATTGTGCCTCTTAGCATGAATGATGTCAGTGGTTGAAATTTTAAAGGATGTCAAAACTGGTTCTCGGTCTTTTTTAGACTTGTGTGTGTAGAAATGTCTTTGTGTGAGTTTGCAAAAGACTCGCAACGTTACGATAAACAAACCTTTGTACCAAATTTGAGCGTTTCCAGAACCAGTAAATGTAAAGGAAATTTAAAAAGTGTTAACAGCAGCATCCATCCATACATGAGTGGTGTACAGCTTCGCTTAAAGTCGTCTTAAAACTAGAGTGATTTATCCAAAATATTCTGTGTAAAATAAATAGAGGGTTAATGTCAAATGTAATGTGTGAATTCTTCTCTTTTATAAAAGATTATGTTCCCAAAAAGAAATGTTTTACTGTATTTGAGAATTACAAAATGAATATTATTTCTGCAAAAGGAAACTAGGAAATTGATTGCTTACTAGTTTTAATATAGGGCACTTAACGATTAAGTGACAATTGATATTGACTGAAGCAATTTGATCCAAGAACCTGTTGAATGAGAATATACGACAGAGATTTAAATTTAGATTAATCATTTAGATTAATGTGGGTTTATACTTTAACAGATGTCTGTTTTTCAAGTGACTCATATGTAAGTATAAAGTATAATCAGATTCATTAAATTGTGATTACCTGCATTAAATTCACTGGAGAATGCAGGCAGATTCATCAGTGCAGCGGCACAATATCCCAATATAAACCAGCACCAGAAGTTTCTAAGCCCATTAAAAGGGCTTGTTTACCAAAAATCCAGTGGCTGATGGACTTTGTAATATTATCGATATTTTTTTTTTTTTTTTAGACTTTGTATTAAGCCATTGCGTGCTTCTCTTCACTGGAGTGTTTTCCTGTGAGGAGTGGAGAGGGCTCTCAGCTCCCACTCTGTTTCGTTGCTAATGGACAGAGCATTATGCAGGAGAACACAACACGCGTCCTCCCACCAGCTCCATTCATGGAACATCCTGCCAATGAAAAGTTCATTATCAAAAAAATACCATACGTCTTCTCTCTGCAGCAGCATCTGTTATGTTTTAAAACCCATCCCACGTATTCTCAAGTTTTGGTCTAGGATGGAGTCTAATATTGTGTGAAATATTTATCATCTTAGTGTTTTCAATCAAATAGGCTTCCTCCCACAGTCCAAAAACATTTAGATTTGGGGATTAGGCCAATTGGACGCTCTAAATTCCCAATAGGTGTGAATGCGAGTGTGGACGGTGGTTTGTCTCTATGTGTGACCCTGTGATGGACTGGCGACCTGTCCAGGGTCCCCCCGCCTCTCTTCATATGTTAGTTGGGATTAGGCACCAGCAACCTCCCGCAACCCTCATTTGGAGGATAAAGTGGTAGGAGATTACTTTCTGTCTTTTTCTGATCAAAATATTTTATGATTCAGTCACTTACAGAACCACCTACAGAACCACCATATACTGTACCATATACTGTACTTAAGCTTTTGAAGCCTCCACTTATCTATAATGTGGGCATTTTCTTCTTTTTTTTTTGTAATTGTATTGCCAAACTGCTATGTGTGCATCCTAGAACCAGACTCCTGTCTGTCAGTAAGTGTTACACGCAGCTTTCAGACTGTTTTTTGTCCCGAACAAAGTGGAGGACACATTTGGATGGGATTTCAGTACAGAATGTCCTCATCACCTGCTAACGCTTCTCTTCTTTCACAACTGAGAGAGCCACTTAACTTGAAAGGTTGAAAATTGGAAGCAGTAGAGTGATCTTAGTTGCAGTAAGAGGCCGTGTGTCTTTCGTTTGACTCGGTCTAGTTTGAGTGCATCAGATCGAGGGAACAGAGGTGTGTGAAGCCATTGCGACAACTTCATCAAAGGCAGGGAAGTGAAGCTATAGTCAAAGTGCCCCATATGTGCTCAAGGGACGACGTGCCCAGGGTTTACCTTGCCTTATTCTCTCTGTCCGATGGGTTTGGCTCAAGCTCCCGTGTGACCCTCTTATGGAGGATGAAGCGATAGACAGTGACTGAGTAAGGGTGACCTATGTGTCTTCATTGTCATTGTCATTGCACAAATACAACAAAATTTAGATACTAGCTCTCAGATTGAGTGCGATTATGGTATAAATTAAAAAAAAAAAAAGATTTATAAAGATTTAAAAACTAGACTTAACTATACAAATTAACACTTATATACAAGAAGTAGATATTTTGGTTATTGTGTAGTGTTGGCCATATAACGTATTTGATACAGAGCGTGAGAATTAGGTTAAAGTGGTAATTGTAAACATGGGCCTTTGTGCATCATGTCTGAAGCTTTGTTAAGTCAGAACTCAACTGGAAAAATATTTACATTATGCTTATAGTGATCTTAACGATCACTATAAGAGATCTTCTCCCTGTCCATAATCTTCTCTGCCCCAGAGGCGAGTATGTTTATTTGTGAATAACTGCCTCTCTTCACCAATGATAAAAATGTTAACGGTACCAACAGACAGAAAGTTAACCAAAAAAGACAGCAGCTTTAAAGTAAAATCAAATAAATGGGTCGTTATCAGGCTTTTGGACAGGTTGGTGGGAAACATCTAAAATATGCATCAAAGCATGTCATGAGACCAAAGTGAATGCAGTGTGAATCACTTGGTACATTATGTCAAAATAGCAGCGTAGTAAATTCTGAAACGTTCCCTTATGGAACACGCTCATCCAGAATGTGTCTGCCGGCACGTAGTCCCCATGTATGTCCTAAAGATGATGAATGCTCCACAGGGACCTCTAGTCCCCGGCTACCAAATCAACAGACTTTATACAACTGTGTAGACATGCTGCAGCTGCAAAATATAGGTCAGTAATAATATCAAAGTGTGATTCATAGAATGCACTACTCCCTCTAGATTTGATCAAATTGCAAAAAACACGCACACAAGGGGAGGAATATTCTCCACCATAACAAGCATAATTACTCAGTGTGATTTTCTCATGTGTTTATCTGCACAAAACAGCTGGCTCAGGTCTTTCTTTTTTAACTGCTCCTTTTCTTCTATCCTCATGTGTTTAGAGTGTGCACTGTGTACTATTAATATTTAATCTAGAGGTTTATTTTAGCTTGGCTAGAGTTAAGAATAATCTCAACTCGTGTGTGCGTGCATGTGTGCACATGTCTGTAGTAGGCTGTGAGTACAGTTTTCTTTTTAAATTGTGAGGACATTTTGGCTTTTTGTGGGTTAACCCTTTGCTTTTAGGGTTAGAATTGGGTTCAGGTTAGAGTTATGTTAAGAGTTGGGCCCAGGCATTTAGTTGTGATGGTTAGGGTTGAGGTAAGGGACTTACGAATCCATTAGTGTCCTCACTAAGATTGCTGTGCTGTGTGTGGGAGAGAGAAAGAGGAGTGTGTATGTGTTTACTAACACATACACTTAACTTTCATGTTCAGTACAAGTGAAACATCACTACATCAGCCATTAGTCAAGATAGAGGAAAAGAGCTTTTTGTTCCATCCCCCCCCCTAAAAGTAGTGCAGCCAACAGAAGCCTCCTTAGATTTGATACAAGTATTAAAAAACAAAGCGAAAACATTACATGGTCTTTTTTTTAATGCTTCACATTGGTTCAATTTTCTCAGTTTTTCTGAGCGACAACAATAGATAATACATACAATTATAAGGCAGTCATTAATGTGGTGAGTTTTTTCCTGGCAGCAGGGCATCCACACAAGTGGGGCCACCACGGAAACCACAGACATATTGTCAGTCCCAATATAATGCGTTGATTGTGATTGATTAAGGGCTGAACATAACACCTTTTTTTTATTGTGTGCAGTATCTCATGCACCATGCAGGTGTCACTATTACTAAGCTAGTAATTGCTATTTAGTAAATGTGACAAAAACAAAAACCTGCGCTTCTTGAGCTTCTTCAAATGTACTTTAATAGCTCATCTTCCAAACTTCAGTCTCCTCTGAAACCTTTGCCTGGGAGAGACCTTGAGGATGTAGAGTAAGTACAGTGCCTCGTATTGTGTTGCTGTACTCAGTCTTGTCATGACACGTGACATGAAACTGTCTGCTTCAGCATGACCTAGGTTGCAGAGTCTGGTAGTTCCTTACCCAGTTTTAAGCCTTCTTTTTCAGGTAATGACTTTGTTTTGACCTATATATGAAAATTAATCTACCTAAGTGTATTTGGTGTGACCACCTAAGGAAAAAGGTGGTCACACCAAATACTGACTTTAGATTTTTCTCCTGTAAGCTCACTTTGCATTTTGTAACTTGATTAAAAAAAACCAAAAAAAAACAATTAGATTTAGATTTGTGAAGGCATTCTTACTTTACAGCATCTTTTCACGTCTCCCTAAATGTGAAAAAGTGCCAAGTTGGCACAAGCGTCTGATGGTCCTGGACCAACCCTTTTCCTGTTTTGGTCACAGTGTTGTTTGTTCAATAAAGAAGTGACCACATTCCCTCAGTAGCCCAAACATGTCCACATATGACTACAATCACATATGATTCACCATTGGCGTTCTTTGACAGAGAGGTATTGTTTTTGGTCACTCAACCAAAGTAACTGTGTTTTACGGGGGGGAGATGTGTCCACATTGTTATTTTAATTCTTCTCTGGTGTTTACAGTTTGGCGTTCATAAATTTGCATTACTGCCTCCTCCTGAATGTAATCATTCACCGGTGTCTCTGTTTCTGACTTCTCAGTTTTTTTGGTACTATGCTGTACCTACAGTACACTGGGTGAAATTAAAAGTGATTCTGCAGGCCCCAAAATGTGGCACAATAAAATTCATGTCTAAAAGGAGTGGAGTGAAAAGCTGGGTAACACTCACTCACTCCTGTTTTTATGTGTTAACAAGATGCAACTCCACATGATGCAGTTTACTTAAATGTCTATTGTGCTACATTTTGCTGAACTTATTTTCATTTGGCAGAAATTTAATTTTCAATGTACAATCACCTGATTGCATCAATTCTTGTTTTTCATTTTCCCAGAATAAGCCTTTTTTTTTATTTATATCAGGAGCTGCGTCAGCTCTACAGAAACCACCATTTTGGACCACTATGTTTTAACAATAGGCCCCATCAGACAAACTAAGCATCTTTTGATGCTAACTGAAGGCCACACAGGTTTTCTAACACACTTGGGATGGAAGAGTTAGGTGAGGGATGTTCAGATGCAACATGCAACTTCACAAATTATTTTTACCACTTGTGACTAAGTGATGTAATTATTGTAAATAAATCTAGATGTTCACCAGATCCCAAACTATTGTAATGATTCTTTGTCACAATATAAATCATTTCCCTAACCTGCTGATTGGGTTAAATGAGAAGTTGCAGTCATGTTGACTATTCTACATCAAGCACCCCTCTTCCTCTTTCTGCAGACACACCTTTTGGCAGTATCGGAAGGACAATCCTCAGACTAAAGTAGGAGAACCTCCTCCTGACGGCCTCTCGGGCTTCAACAGTGGTGTGATGTTGTTGGACCTAAGAGCAATGAGGACTTCAGTTCTCTACAATGAACTGCTGAAGCCCAGTAATGTGGCCAAACTGGCTGACCAGTATTCTTTCCGGGGCCATCTTGGTGACCAGGACTTCTTCACCATGATTGGCATGGAGCATCCGGAACTGTTTTATTCCCTGTTTTGTGGCTGGAACAGACAGCTGTGCACGTGGTGGAGGGACCACGGATATGGAGACGTGTTTCAGCTGTATTATCGCTGTGATGGACCCGTTTATATCTATCATGGTAACTGTAACTCCCCCATACCAGATGACTAATGAAAGTGCTGCACTAGTCCTGCATCTAAGGAGCCTATGACACCAGGAAATTTTCAAAGAAATAATCTGAGGCACTTTATTTTCCAAAAATGGATAGGAATGTTTTACACCAGTCGGCTTCATCTTTCTGGCGCTACACAACAGTCTGCCACAGCTCCTCTAACAACTTTCTGCAGTTTGGAAGATTGGGAGCAGGGTAAGGAGGGGTCAGTAATAATTTTGCAGATGGCTGTCGGCTAGTGCTCCGCAATTACAGTTTAGCTGAGGCCAAATACAAACCCACGTAAGTCAAGCACACCTTTAATAACGAGTGAGTCTTCTTGCTGTGCTCACTCAATAAAATCAAAGAAATGTCATATTTTGATATTCAGTCTGAAAAATGTCTCGCTGATGAACACTTAAGCTCACATGAGTGAGGTGAGAAATTTGTAACATTTAAGTTGAATTTCCCATGTTCACCCTTTTACATAATGTTGTCTGTGTCAAAGCAATAAATGATTGATCTGTTCTTGACCTAGAATCCCTTCAACAGATTAGATGAGATATATGTGACGGAATAGTAAAAGTAATTATATATATATATATTTCTTTTTACTTTTGTGTGTTCAGCTTTGCGAAATCAATTATTGTTTTATGTTATATTGAAAATAATAAACAACACAAAAGTCATTCTCTGTGTGTATGGCATCATCTATGTTCTTGTTTTTCTACTACATACGGTACATGACCCGTCAATGATGTTTGCTGTTGCAGGCAACCAAGGCTCTGTAGACAGAGAAACGACAACCAGCAACAACTACTTAATGTACAGACACTAAAATAACCGAGTGAAGATCAAAAATTAACCATTGCACACCGAAGTGACTTTCATCAAAATGAATAACATGTTTAGCTAGCAGAAACGTCACATAATATTACTTGGACCGATTGACACGCCTGGCCTTGTGCGTATGATGACAAATCGTAAATGGCATTTAAACTGGTAACCTAAAAATCTGTTTTGCATGTGTGTGTGTTAACACCAATGGGAGTCTGCATAGTATTGATGCAAAACACTATACAGCATGAGGTGGGAATACCTTAATATATGGAGTACTGACTTGTGTGTAATACACATTTGCGGGGGATGGTCTGACTTAATTGTTTTGTGTGTGTGCACTTGTATTTGTATTTATACTGCATCTTTGTGAGGTCCAAACATGTACAAGCCTGTCTTTGTGGGGTCATTTTGTATGGGTCCCACAACTCTAAAGGGCTTTTTCAGAGTTGAGACCTGGTTTTAGGGTTAGGGTTGGAATTGGGTTTAGTTTAGGATTAAGGTTAGGCACTTAGTTGTGATGGTCAAGGTTGGGGCTAGGGAATGCATTATGTCAATGATGTGTCAGCAACATATCAAAACAAGTATGTGTGTGTTCTTGTATGGGTATCTTTGTGAGGACCAAAACACTTTTGGCTGCTCCTCACATTCTAAGGGGTGACGGTTTTAGGGTAAGGGTTAGAATTGGGTCTAGGCTAGGCATTTAGTAGTGATGGTTAAGTTTAGGATAAGGGACTAGTAAATGCTCTTTGTTCACGAGTGTCCTCACTATGAATACTGTGCAAATGTGTGTGTGTGTGTTGGCAAAGTTTGATTTGTTTTGATGTCATACACAGATCCTGAACCTGACATCCACTCAGCTGACGGGTGTGATGACGTTCAGGTGTCATTTCAGATGTATAACCTCAGATGTGGTCTTGTGCTGTTGAACAACACCAAATTATACCAACCAAATCTCAAGGATTTGAATGCGGTGGTTGTGACATACTACATATATAGTATGCTTTTTCTGTTTTGTTCTTTACTGTGTTATAACTTTAATGTCTTGCTTAAAAAAGTCTTGCTTTTACACACCTGAGTACTTTTGTAGATTATACAAATTGCAGAATCTCTTACGCTCCTTCTGAGCTGGATTAAATGTTTGGAACCAAAAGTCAAAGTACTAACATTACATGCTGATTCATTTCTCTTAGGCTCACAAATATTTTGAAACTTTTCGCTTATTGTCTACAATTTTTATTTTGTCTGCATGTCAAAACATCAGCACGACAGTTTCAGTCTTTGTACCAAACTGTTGATTCATGAGATTTATTTTCAACTCAAGTTAAAACAAATAATAAGCTTATAAAAATGATTTTATAATAATGAGTCTTTATTATTTTTTAATTTTATGGGTTGCATTAAGTCATGGTCTGAGGATGGATGGACAGATGGATGGATGGATAGATGGATGGATGGATAGATGGATGGATAGATAGATAGATAGATAGCTTTATTTATCCCAGAAGGGAAATTAAGTTGTCACAGTAGTTCCAGTATTAATACAATAGAAATACAATAGCACAAAATACTTGAGTGGAGTAAACTAGGAGTAAGAATAGAAATAAAATATATACAGAGTGGGACAAGGGCATTTAGAAAAACAAGTTAAGTAAGCAGATAAGGGGCAGTGGCAAGATGATGTATAATACTGATGTTATGGTGGTAATGTCACTGATAATAACAGTACATAATAACAGTATATAGTAGTAATCAACAGAATATAATAACAATAGTATATAGTACTCATGGTAGCAGCAACAGTGTATAATGAAAACAGTAATAATAGTGATAATAAAAAGAACTCCTTTAGCCTTACACACAGATGTGATATATGGGATATATAGTGTAGGTATAGGTGTAATATATGCATGATGAAATAAATACTTGACTAAGCAAGATATACATACCACAAACAGTAGCCATAAATATGAATATATAAATAGGATGTGCAAAGGATACAAATATTGTATGAATACGATATACTAAAATATAATATCAATACGATAGTAATTATGATAGTAATTGAAAGTGATGCCCATACGTAGGTGCTATGCAGCCCCACTGCAACATACACTGCCACCGTTTGTCAATGCCTCTGACTCATATTATTCAGGAGACTGCCACAAAAGCTGTATTTCCCGACAACCCAACAGTTTGTCAACAATTGCTGATCTCAAGGTGAACATAAGCAGTCAGAAAAAATATGTGTTTTGCTGGTGCCATGTGAAAAAGCGTTCACGTGCCTTTCCGGTAGTGAAAAAAAAAAAATGAAAGAGATCACTAGTGAAACAGTGAATGCTTTTCAAGTGTGAGGACATTGTGATCAGTTGTCTTGTCCAAAGCAACAATTCTGGAGACAGCAGAGGCTTAGTGTTGGATGCCCTCTGTCTCTCTTTGTTTTTCATCATGCTCTCAGCTTCTTGGGTTTTTGTTTAAAAAGAGGGACACGTAAAGGTGTATGTGATCACCACCACTATTTGTGGCCTTTATCTCTGTTTCCCACCTCTCACTGTCAGAGTAGAGGAATTCATGAACAAGATGGGAGTTTATAATGAAAGCAGAGGGACATTTTGTGAGTCATGCGCAGCTGAAAGGGCATAGCTCATACAGTATGTAAGTGTGCCACGTCATGTCATCTACACGTCTGCCGCTCATTAGTTTGAGTTGTGATTGTTGTGTGTGATCTTAAAATGAATATGAGCTGATACTGATATTCATGCTGTCTGCAACTGTAACCTCTACTCTGTGAGCATTACAAACAATGGAAAGAGATGAGACCACAGATGGATTATATTTGATAAAAATTACAAATAATTGGTCATAGTCTGTGAATGTAAGCCACATGACATGTTTACAAATTTCCAGAGACGCTTTATTTCACAGAATAATTTTGCCTGCATGATATATATTATCTTCCAGAGTTTAAATTAAGTTACTTTCTTCCGTCTTTGATTTGTTGAGCATAAAAACTAGAGTTGCCTCTCCAAAACACGACTTGTCTGGATTACACTTTTTTTTTTTTTTAAAGAGTTTAAGATGATTAAAGAAAAGACATAATATAGATCAATTAAGCAGCATGGGATGGTTGATGTTGACATACCAGTGGTGATGTTAAACTAAGCTAAATGACAGTGAATGATTTGGTCTAACCAATGTGTACCTCGTGTGTTTCTTAATTCAAGATTGAAGTACCTCTAAGATAACATTATAACATGGCTTTCTCTTCACAAACACATACTAGTTTTATTTGAAATAAGCACAACTGAGAGGAAGTTATGCAAAATGTTTTTTGTGGGTAAGCATACAGATGCTGGCATTCCAAAAAAAAAACGTTAAAGCTGGTAAAAGGTGGCAAAATGTTTTATCTAGTGGAAGTGTGGTTAAGTGTATACTATATTATATAATATAATATAGTGTAATTTCTCCTTTTTTGACCGTATATTGTCTTTGCCACTCACTTTTAAAGCGGCTTAAACTGTACTAACTGAGTTCCAAAGACAAAAAAAGTACAAAATATTGCTCGATAATTGATGATAATTCCATATATCTCAGCCTGGGCCAAACAGTCCATCACATGTAAACTTATGTCAGAACAGTTGTAGGACAATACAGTAGTGTGAAAAAGGAATACTGCAACTGCTATTGTTTTTGTACAGTTTATTGTTGGATAAAATGCTGATGTATCATTCCTAAATGTTGTGCCATTGCCTTATGCACTCTCGCTTTACTTTTAACCTTAGTGCATTTAGGTTGAGGAGGTTTTTGCGTAATCTTGCTGACAAATATTCCAACAGTCAGTCTTCCTGGGGGTGGTTACACAGCTGCTGTGAGATAATATGTTACCAAAAGCCTCAAAGTGATTGTGTATATACTGTACAGAAGATGACAAGAAGAAGAATGAAGCCTCTTGAGACATGTAAGCTCATTTCCTCTTATGTACTGTATATTCAGGTTTCAATCATGTTAATGACACAATGTAAACCAAGTGACATTTGGTGGGTACAGGAGATAGACTAAGATGCATCCCACACCATGGGGGAAGAGTCCATCTCACACTGTCTCAGCAGTCAGATACATGAACAGACCTAGACCACACCTAGACATATTACAGTCTTTTATTCACAAGATATGGACTCATAATGCCTTCTGGGACGATACAAACTGTGAATACTAGCTGGGAGGCTGACCCATTTAATATATGGCTCCATCCTGCAGAAATTAGGTCTCTGTGTTGCTCAGCTGCAAAATCAGATTTAAAATTGTAGGTGGCATTCTATTCTTAAGATACAGGTAATCTCATTGAACCTGTCCCCAGCGAAGTGGAGTTCACTCGCTTTTTGTGCCTTGGCTGTAAAAAAGTCATTTCTTGCCTTTAACTGAGTAACTTTTTGTGTCATGACCAAGATTCACTTGTACAAATGACTGTTGTTATTCCTAAAACAATGTGTGCCCTTAAATTATTATTTCACTTCCTCAGATTAATGTGGGATTTAATCTGAAAAAACTGCCCATTAATCCTTAGATTCTTCAACTCAAATAGCAGAACCTTTTCCACCGCTCAACTATATTATCCACTAAATTCTCCTTAATACACTGTCAATGGTGTTTACGCACCTCCTTTTTGTAAGTGTCTTGGATTGTATTCACAGTTTACGCTTAATCTATTTGGTCATGGAGAATCACAGTGGTCTATAGCTGCTGCTTATTACAGTTTTATTCAGATAAACCTCTGCCAAAGAGTTTTTTGGCTCTTGTTGCTTGTTTGTGAGCAGCATAGTTTAAAAAAAATTAAGGACAGTCATGGCTGAAAGTTTCTGGGGATGTGGGTTTTGGCTCATGACGATGAAATAATTATGTTGCAGAAATTATTGATTCAGTGTAAAACTGAGCAGCCTTGTTGAAGGTTTGCACTCTCTGGGTGTCCTCTGTGTAGCAATAGTCTATAATTGCAGTGTGTGTTTAGCTTGCAAGCGCACTTGTTTGCAGTCTGTGATGTACCTTAAGATTGTTTTACAGCACAGCCAATCTTTTAATTTGAAGTAGGGAAATTAAAATGACAACCCTGTTAAAACGGCTGATACATAGGTTTGCCGAGCTTCTTGTGATGAAACGGCACTTCTGTTGTGAGCTCTGTGCACTTAGTGATGGTCATGATTATTTATGTTCTAAGTTCTGTGATACCTGACAAAACCTGGAAGTCAACCCCATTCTGAAGATATGACATCTGATTCATTATGAGGCCTCATGTATGGCCTCTGCAAGATCATTAGACTGCATTTGTAGGAATTCATAGGGGTGTGGGTGTGTGTCTCCCTAGCTCCTGATGCATAGAGTATAATAGAGCTATCACATACAGTATGTGCATACACACTGTGGCCAAGGTCATCGTGTTCCTATATACAGAGGCATACACATATGTACATTACCCATATTAACTGGCTAATGGACATACCAGTGTAAAGAGGAAACACGAGGGTAAGATTGGGATAATGAGGCGTTGATACTTAGTCCCATTCTTTGTTCTGTATGTCAGACAAGATAGTTTGTAAAACACAAACAGTAGAGCACATAACTAGGTCAGTGTGCTACTGTATATGCAACAAGGCAGCAGTGGAGAGGCTTCAATGGTGATTAACAACCACTCTGGCCCTGTCACTGCATACATTATGAGAGTGACACATATTAAACCAGGACGTGGGTACACTGTTCAGAGTCCGTCTGTGGAACATTCATCAGAGATCTGCAGCAACATTCCAAACTATTTTGAAAATGTATTTTCTACCTTGAAGTGTTGCAGTACTTCACTGGGGCCTGCAGGTTGGTGTGATCAGCAAACGGAGAGTCTCAGTCGTTTAGATTAATGATTCAGTTCCATGACAGTGAGCAGCCGCCATGCTGACCGAACTGAACTCCCAACAGTTCAGAGAGTGCTCTTGGGTAGATGACCTCTGACCTCTCACTTTTGTTTGTGGAAGCATAAACTCAGTTAGACCAATTTAAATTCATTCAGTAAATATCAGATATATATACAGTATATCAAACAGGACCTTGTAGAAAAATGTCTCTGCCTGTTATTGGGGCTGAAAACCTTTACTGTAAGTTTAAGCCACAAAAAACAGTTTTTTGGTCATTTGACCAAAAAACGAACTTCACCTACCCTTAACCAGTTTATAGATTATAGAGGGAACAGATAAACAGGTCACTCATACCAAATTACTGGGTGTAAAATTAGATCATCCACTGTCTTGATGTGACCAGATTAACTTCATCATCTCAAAGTTGGCAAAGAGCTTTGCTGCTTCATGGTAATGTTCTGCATTTGTTCCATCTTTGGTTATGAATGATGTAAGTTCACTATATACGATTTGTAAATGACAATCTCAGTTGACGGGGGATGATAAATTAAAAAAACGAAACCAAAACACTGCTCTACTTAGTTTTTGTGTGGAGCTGATAGACTTCATCTGCATTGTCTGAACTCATTTAACACTGGTTTGAATATGGCAGACATTTTTTTTTAAATATATATTTAAACATTACGCATGGAAGCTTTAATGTATGCCTCTTCTCCTGCTGTTCATCCAGCAACAACAAGAGGCATTGTTATGGCAACAAGCACACGGTAACTTCTCGACAAATCCAGTCTCTTTTGTTGAGAGCATCATTATAAGCCCCTACCAAATGAATGCACGCCCCACAGGCAGTCTGTGTGTCCACAGCTCTGACCTCATTCCTTGGCCCAGATGGCCAGCGTCCATGACCTTTGTGTCTGCCAAAGCAGTAGTGGTGACTCACTGGCACTTATGACCAAGGAGTCACATAATGTAAAGTCTTCTTAATAGATGCCCATCCTGTTCATTAATAGGAAGCCATTTGAATCAAAAATTCCTCATATACACACACAGGACATGGAAGTGTGTGATGGGTTAACCTGTCATTGTGGCAGGTGATGAGTCTGGCTCACGACTCTGCTCTTCAACTGGAAATGAGCCGTAGAATAATAAAGAGACAAACAAATGGTACAATAGAATACAGAACATGAACATCATAGCACGTGCTCTTTAGCTGTAAATATTGTTTTAGGTCAAGGGCACTTCATTGTGGATGTTGATGGAATATTGGCTGCAGTGTCATTTTGGAGGAGCCCTAGTTTCAGGTTGAAACTGCTGCAACTAAACATGTCACGTGCATACATACATAGTACATGGACGTGTCATTTGAATTTGCAGAGTACCAAGCAAAAAAAAAAAAAAATGCATGTGTATTTGTGTGTTTCTCTCACACATCGCATCCTGTCAGGAGGAAACATTAAAATGTAGGCGATCTGAGTGCAGCGTCACCACGAATGGGTGACAACAGCAGGAATAGCATTAGGTTTATTAGTGGAGACCTAGACAAATGTTTTGAAATTAGTATGTAATGAGCACATATTGATATGTTTGACTATTATTATGTTATTTATCACAGGAACAAAATGTAGAGGAAATCCAAGTCTATATATAACCTGTGACACAAAAATGGACAGTGTTTCAGAGCTCCCCCTCAATGTCTCTAAGTAGACATTCAAGGGAGCTTGTGTCCTTTCTCTCTGTCTCTTTGATACGACTGATACTGATGACTAACTCTGTCATATCCTGTGACCTTCTCTCTCTTTTATATATGTATACTTTATAGGTAGAGAAAATGCCAAGTAAAACAGGCACAGGCTTTTTCTTCAGTTTGTCCTGAATGATCGTGCTCATTATATTTTTTTCCCTCACTCTGACTCGTTTATGAATCTAGAAGTCAAAAACAATTTAGTTTCATCTTTATCATGGGGCACTGACTGGTGTTACACAATAATGTAGGTCATGTTACTCACTTATGGTTTGTGGCAATCCAGTTATAAAGAAGAAAAATAGAGGGGAAGAATAAGTGAGCAGCTGATTAAAACCTCTTCTGGTCAGGCTGACGGTGAGGGAGCACAAACACAAACATATCTTTGTGTGGATTGCACATACAAGCATAAGGCTGAATTTAAATTAAATTATGAATTTATTTCTGTCAAGTTTGACCCACTTCCTGCATCCATATAACAAACAATTGCTCCTGCTCTAATCTCACCCTTCTTCCTCTCTCTGAGTGTGATTATTTTCTCCACAAATTAGTCTGCTTGTGTGAAAAGACTGACTGCTCCTCCTGGCGAGGATGCTCTGCTGGGCCACATACTTAGGCAGGTTTAAATGTTCGGCTGTTTAATCAATGGTACATTCTGTTCAGGGGAATATTTTGTTCCACTGTGTATCAAGAGTAAGATTAAATTTAATTCAGCTGTAGCAAGTGAGCGATGACATTTTTCTTCAGTATAAATATAGCCTTACTTTCTGCCACTTTTAAAACTAAACCACACTACAAATGCAAACCTGAAGGACACCCAGAACACTTTTACCCTAACTTGTGTCGACACAGGTGACCTTGTTGCACACGAGAAATTTAGACCACACACACGAAACGGTGACTTTGCCTCATACCTGCAGACATAGAACATTCACTTTACCAACTCGTGTATATATTGAGTAATTCATGATGATTCATGTTGTTGCCAAATTATTTTGCATTTCACGATCTTCATCTGCGCTGCTCTCGTGTTGTTGTTGCAGAGCAGCACCATTTGTCTCTGTTAAGTCTGCTTTTAATGACAGTGTGATACAATTAGTCCCTTGTGCAGAACAAACTGCAGAAAAGTTAACCAAATAATTGTGGTACACTGTGCTCTATTTATCTTTATTGTGCTTCAACCCTCGTGTAGATTTTGGATTATGCAATAATGGTTTCTATCATCTTTTTCCACCAGTTCTGCACTAACCAAAAAATTGAGAACTCTTTAAATTCAATAAGAAATTCAATATGAAATATCAGCAGATGTCCTATAATTACTGGTTTAGGTGAAATATTTTGATGGCTCTTCAGTATTATCAACATATCTTTCTGGTTTAATTTTTTCATGTCCAGGATTAATAAATAGGTCTTTGTAGTGAAGCCAGCACCAGCTGTCAGTCAGTGAGTTGAAAGGTGAGGGTGTTCATGGAGGACATGAAACATATTTTTGCTCATTCTGTCTTAACGTCTCATGCTCTCACTCCATGTCTCACTGTCTCTGTAGTTTATGTTCGGGTTTAGCCTTAACAAACCATCCATCTACACATTCAGCCACCACAGGCAGGTTGTGTGTGCATGCCCTTTTCCTGCATGTGCTTGAACTAAATAATTTTTGACAAGTCAAGTTTTATGCTTGAACTGTATTTGTTTCAGGGTGACAAAGACTTTTTGGTTTTTGGTTAAAGCCGTCTGTCATTCTGCTGAAAATCACATTCGGAGTTTCTGAAAGTCTCCACGCGTCCTTCGTTAAAAACCCATGGCAGTGCCGCTTCCGCCGTCTGCCCCACAGAAGCTGCCAGTTCAGTCCTGGCGTGACACCTTGGTCAGCAGCCAGGACCACCCACTCGTATCTGCTGGGACATCTGCAGGAGTGACACTGACCACAGCAACTCTATACACATACAGTACATAATATCCCACTAATCTCATATACTGTATGCTTATAATCTCACCCCAAAAAGATGTGTTTAAAATAAAAACACGAGGTCAGAAAGAAATTGCAATAGATTGTAATATTTTTTTTTTACCCTACAGTCACGGAGAAGTCTATCAGCTCTACATGACTCTCTCTCTCTGTGTGTCAGTGTAGCACTGTTAAGATTTCATGTCACTCGCCAACATTCCTGTGATGCACAAGGAAGTGACTTGTAGTCCATACAAAGTTTCAAAAGTGAATTCTACTGCTTTCAGATGAAGGACACAGCATACAAACAATGTTACATCGTTTCATTTCACAAAGACCAAAGAGAAGCAGAATGATGACAACAACAAAAATCACCAAATGCTTCACACTGTGGCTCTAACTAAACAACATATATTTGTCTCTAGCTACTCTATGTTTATGCTCACACTATTTTGTAAATGGGATTTGTACACAGTGGATTTGTGTACAGTATTATTTGTAATATATAAGATTATATATTACACACAAAATGAAAATGTATCTCAAAACATACAGTACTGTGCAAAAGTCTAGTCCACCATTAGATTTGTTGTTTGGCTTCTGTGTATGTCAAGAATTAGGTGTGACCTACACTTACACTGGCTCTGTTAAACCTGGAGTGGAACCCGAATTAATATGTTAAAACCTGTGTTTGTCCTACTATTTAGACAAGTTTCTGCTTTGAAAAAGGTCGATTACATCGGGTGTATTTAAGCCGTGCGTGAGCATCACATACACACGTATGAGTTAAGCTCATTGACCATTTGCTAATATACAATATAAGACCAACTTGAAGTCACTTTGTTCCAATCCGAGTTCCAGTGACCAAAGAATATGACAGACATAAAAACAGCAAAGACTTTTGCACAGCTATGTAAATGTATGAGACACACCCTGTGCAAAAATACATGCCTGCACAGATGCATGCACAAACGTAGACATGCATAAAACACACAACACACACACATGCTCCTCCACCACCATGTCTCCAATATACGGAGCCTGCCTCTAATGAGGTGATACTCTTCTTGGAATTACGTATTGATGCATCTGTGCTTCCAGTTAATTGTGTTATGTAACTTTTGTCACGGTTCATTATTTATGGTAACCACAGCAGGGGAAGTTTGATTTATCAATGCCAGCTCGATTGCAGCTGCTCCCACTCAGGCCCATGGCCAGCTCTGAGATTTGGGCTACAGGCCTTAGGATTGTTTGTTGTTGAACAAAGATTAAACATTATTCCTCGCCATAACTTATTGGACAAACATGGCAGTTGCTGTTCTTGCTTTGAAGTTTTAAAGTATTTGAAAAACATGATACTACTCTTCTTCCAAATTTATCCTATAATCAGTTTTCGGATCCGAGTTAAATTACTTAACAGATGTCTGCTCAGTTGAAGAGTCCTGCTTCATTGTACGTGTACATCCGCTGCTCGCAAACATATCAAGTCTGGGAGCCAGAAAAAGTGCCACATGGCAGTTTAGGATGTACTTTTACAGTTCACTCTGCTTTACATTATTATTGTTCTGTTCACAGTCAGGACAAGAGTCCTAACTTCCTGTGGGCTGCCTATGGGAGGCACTGCTGTACTCTGAGGGGGAGCATTGGTGGTGGTGCTCATCATGAAATGGGCCCATCCATTTGCATGCACACACAGATTCTCTCTCTCTTTCTCTCTCTCTCTCTCTCTCTCTTCTCTTAACCCAGTGTTTCTAACACAGTAACATGAGGTCCATGTGACTGGTCTTAGATTTAAAAGCCACTGTCTCCCAGCAGAGAGAAGTGATCTATACAGTATTGTTGAGGCAGAATAATACCTGGATGAAAATGTATGAAAGTGAGTGTATTCTGTCCCTCGAGTTACCATCCTCTATCCATGTGTTTTTCCATTTAAATGTCACAGTATTGAACCGTTGATCTACTGCAGGACTGTTAATTGCATGGTTACACACTATGATCCCTGAGCAATTTAAGGCCATGCATAATTAAAAACTGGATTGATGTGCTATATCAATCACAGCATTCTCTTTCTTTTATTATTCTCTATTTGATTTAGTCTCTCTCTCTCTTTTTTCCACTTCTCATCTGACTTCCATTTTCTCTCTTCTTTCCTGCTCCCTTTGTAATGACTTTAATGATTCATCTAATCGTGTTTTGTTTTTTGTTTTTTACCTTTGTTTTGGTGGCCCATGCTTTCATTTGTCTCTCACATGCTGCTTTCATTAGTCGTCTTGTATCCTAACACACTGACATACATTTCTGAATCGATGACCTACATTCACATCTCTGGGCTTCCATCACTTATTGTAGCAACTTTCCACTCTCCCTCCTTCATCCTTCATCCTCCTCCCTCTCTCATCCTTTTTCCACTGTGGAGTAATCTTTTTTCTCGTGGGTCCAGTTTATGTAGCTGTGTTTTAACTGTGGTGTATGTTTTCTATTCTTGTTAGGATGCCTTCTGCTGTCTGTGCTTCTGCTTTGTCTTCTTTTGTCTCAGGCTGACTTGATTACTGACACACATGTAGCTCATCATCTTCACTGTAGTCATAAGACCTGCTCCCTCACTCATTTATTGCATAGTGACCCTCCCATGCTAGTGTTGTTACATGCTTGTTTGCCCTGCCTCAGCTGGTTTCTGCTCCTCTTTTTTTCCGCTGCTTTGCAGTTTGTTTGTTTTTTTTTCCTGTTGCATTAGAAAGTGTGAATCCCCACTGAGTCACGAATTCTGCTTCTGAGGACCTATTTTACAAAACTTGACAATACTCAACAAAAATATAATGCAAACATTTTATTATTATTATTATTTTATTATTACCATTCCTCATGAATTGAAAAAAAGTAAAAGGCCCTATATGCGACAATATATGCTTTTTTTCTCTCAAGTTTGTGATTAGCCTATTTTCCCTACTCACACAGCAAATACGAGCAAATAAAATGGACCTTCATGTAAATGAAAGGAACGCAGGTTGTAGTGCATGCTGTGACGTCTTCCAGCCTCTTTTTACTCTCATGAAAACAATAATTACGCATGTTTTTTTTCCCTCCTGTCCTGTGCTCTCCCCAATCACATTGATTTTTGTTCAACAACAAAGCATCACTTGTTTTTCACTCAAAGTATGTTGGCAGCCAGAGTGACTCTCTGTGGATGTGATTCTGCATAATCAACAAATAAAAAAAGGCCTCTTTCGCCACATGTGCTTTACATGCGCTGGACATGCTGGAAGTGCTTCCCATTTTTCTTCTCATCCACCATCTGCTTTATATTGGGACAGATCTCTACCTGTATTGTAAGTCATCTTGTTTTGTTCTGTCATCTTTACACTGCTTCTCTTTTTTGCCTTGCCTTTTCCTCCTTTGTTGTCTATTTATTTTCATGTTTTTTTATGTTTGTTTTCATGTTCTTGCTCCTTCGGCCACTCTCTCCTCTTTTCTTTGCTTCCATCTCTTCTGTCATCTCTCTGTGGACACAGAATGGATGCTGCCTGAAGCGTCTGTGCAGCAGGTGATCAATCAGCCCTGTTTTTTTTCCTTCCCACAAGGCAGCAGGGGTGCCACAGCAGGAGACCATGACACGTGATTGTGGGTTGACATGCCCCACTCTCACACAGTTCCCTCTGCACTCACAGACACAAACCCTGTTTCCACTGCCAAGCTATCTGTAGCCTCATTCACACAGACTGAGTGTGGGGAGGGGCTTGTTTATCCATGGAGGCAGCAGAGAGAGAAATCAATGTCTGAATGAAGCTCTGAATGTGTATTTAAAATGGGAACCCTTTTTCTTTTACTTTATTTCATTATGGCAAACCACAGCCTTTATTTTTTAAATACCTATTGAGCACAGGGACATGGAGCATATGAGGAAACCTCACACAATAAAACACATATGCTTTCTCTGACTATGAACATGCTGGACTTTTAATGTAACCTCTGAATTCCTGCACCTTCAGGAGCCTGCACAAACTGCATACATGCACTATGCACCTATTTATGCATTTTATTTGTTGTTAAATGCTTGATACCGAGGGGTTGTAACAAAAAAAAGTAAATGTCAGTTTAGGGAACTGTAAAGTATAAATATCCGTTCTTCCCTTTGGCTTGTATCAGTTTAGCCAAACTAAAACAAAAAAAATGTATGAAAGTCCTGGTACTTGGTTTTAACATTTATCTTACCAGTATTAGAATATGGCTGCACATGAGGCCTCCTGCATTATACAGTATGCGCTGGCAGACATCTGTCAGTCTGACTATGAGTATGCAACTTACACTGTATCGACAATAGTATTTGGCAACACCTGTTAAGTATTGAATTCAGGTGTTTGGCCACTTAAATGTAATGAGGGCAGTCTTAACGCTTCAGCATACCAAGACATTTTAGACAATGCTATGCTTCCAACTTTATGGATTGAGGAAGTTGAGGAAGGCCCTTTTCTATTCTAACATGACTGTGCCCAAGTACACAAAGCAAGGACTATAAATACATGGTTTGACAAGTTTGGTTTGCACAGAATACTGACTTCAATTGCATTGAGCACCTTTTGGATGAATTGGATCAAAGATTGTGAACCAGGCCTTCTAGTCCAACATTAGTGCCTGACCTCATGAATGCTCTGAGGTCAGGATTGTGTTCCAAGATTGGAAGCTGTTATAGATACAAAGGGGGGGACCAACTTCCTATTACAATACTGTATATGTATTTGAATATGTCATTACCTTATTGGTGTAAGGTCAGGCATCCGAATATTTTTGTCGATAGAGCGTATTCCATTTGTGACCTCTCTAATAGAAACCTCAACACTAGGTTCCAAGTCCTTTTAATTTATATTCTTGCTTCTTTTATTTGTTATGATCAAACTGGTTTACAGTCACAGATTACGCTCTGTGCTGCTCTCAATCTGAGATTTGTATCGCACCCATGGGTCTAAAGGTCCAACTTGCGTCGACTCAAAAGGCCACAAGATGTGTAATGCAGGGCTTAGAGCCATAAAAATCTGTCTGCACGACTAGTTTTCCGAATCCGAGCTTAATGGGGAAATGCAGGTGCAGAAAGAAAAGGCAGTATTAAGCAGAGAGACAACCAGACACAGGTGAAGTGAAAAGAGGCTTGAGCATAACATGTTGAAAATCCATAAACAGAAATGTGACCTGTTTGGAAACCACGAAATTATTGCCACCCCAACACCAGAAGCGAATTACGGTGGGGAGGTAATCACAAAGCTGGGAAATCAGCCTGAGCCAAGGAAGTAGTGAGGTGAAGTTAAACAAGACAAGAGGTGAGTTTCAAAAGAAACAGTGAATAGGGTCAAAATAAATCAGGAACTCCACAAAATTTACATTTATAACTCTACAAATCTGTATTTACTATCTAGTAACTATGAGACAAAAATAAAGTTTTAACCAAATCAGGAAAATTAAAGTCACTTCCAAAAAGTCAAAATAAATCAAAGCATTATAAATAAAAAGAGGTTAAGGTTTAAGATTAAGAAGCGTGGAGGAAAAAAGGACGCTTTTGAACTTTGATTTAAAAGTCTTTACTCAATGCAAACCATCAGGTTAAGATTCCCACACTTCAACTCCATAACTAACTGTCAGGTCCCATAAAGATACCATTTATTAGGTTTTTCCTCTTTCATTGTATTAACATCTTGTATTGTTTCAGATCTGCACTTCTTGTCAAGTTTCCCGCTCTTGCGATTACCTTCCTCACCCTAAGTGTATTTAAGCTCAGTCTCCCCTCCCAGTCCTATAGATTGTTTATCCCAGTGTGAGAGTTTCAGTGTTTTCTGTAGCATTCCTAGTGAGTTTGTTGTGACGCCTGCTTCTTTTTGACGATATCTCTGCCTGTGTGACTGATTGTCTGTGTACCACCTATTGCTTGATAAATGATCGATTGAACTTTTACTCTTGCCTCTGTGTCTGCTTTTATGGGCCTGATATTAATGGCACATTTCAGGTCCAGTTTTTATTGAGGGTATAACCAAGAAGCCACTGTTCAAAGATCTTAGTGTTTAACTTAGATAGTGTATGATATCACATACATACTGTAAAAATACAATGTGGCTGTCCCATTAGCTCTTATCTCTGTATGCTGCTGAATTGTGCACCACACTATCACTGTCTCTTAAATCCTGAGGTAATGTGTTCTCACAGCAGTGAGACATATTTCACTGTTTCTACTGTCTGGAAGAGAGGCTAAAAATACACTTGTGCAAACAGACTGAACTCATTTCTGAACTATCTGACAAAAATGTTCTGGTCCCTATCCTTTGCTCGTGTCTGATCTTCAATCTACCGCTCACCTATTTATACCAAAACAGCACGTATGTGTTTAAATTTACTTTTTATCCATTTTACCAGCACGTCAAACAACATTCAGCGCACGCATTAAAAATGTCACTTGTGGATTTAGATCTTTCCACTTTTCTCAGATTTTGACTTGTCTGGTTTTACGTCATGAAAATAACTGCAGATGTGGAGCAGCAGTGAATTAACAGATCTCCTTTGTGTAACATTCCACTTCTTTTAACTGGGATTTCTCCTGGTGATAGGACAGTGACAGGGACGTCTCCCGGCTTGCCCCTTCAGCCAGCTAGGGTGTTACATCCCGCTCAAAATCCCGTCCTTCCTCCTCAACTAAAGTCAAAAGTTGCTTTTGTTGGCCTCCTCAGCCTGTTGCTTCTCTGCCTTCCACTAGTTTGCTCCTGTCACTCCCATGTCCTTCAAGAGGCATTATGACTGATTGTCTGTTGAAGCCACATAATCCGGCTTCTTTCAGAGAGATGATGGTTCTCCATTCGGCCTCCTTCTGAGATCAGAATACTAAATTCCTCTTCTTTTTTGCCCTCCAGCGATGAAACTTTAAACTAAATAAGGAGCAAGGTCTTGGTTTCACAGGACCACATCACTGGTCAGAGGCTTGAGGTAATGATCTCTCTAGGGAACTAGAGCTTTCTCCCAAGATCAGCTCTCATGTTGTTAGTAGGAGAGCACTGTCTCTGGGGAACCTTTTTGTTATTGTGCTTGAGCTTCCTCGGCCTGCTCTGATAGTAGATGGCACCTGCTCATACAGTATCTTTCCTGCACCTCTACTGTACCCTGGCTAACTTTGTCAGGACTTGGTCATATCACCTCCTGCAGTGTCCTTGAGCAAGTGCAGTCTTACAGCCTGACAGGATGTGGTGAAGGCTGGCGTTGCCCTGACAACAAAACTGAGACTTGACTGTGTTATCTTCCACAGTTCTGCTAAGCTCATGTTTCGCACAGCAACACCTTCCCATGTTGTTTCAGCTCCCTTGGTGTCCCTGTGACACAGCCTTGACGTTCAGATGCTTATTCTCCATTCTGGTCACCTCAGCCACCAGGACTAAGATCACTCCTTCTGGTCGTGACTCTGACAAGAAAAATAGAGCAAAAAAGAAATACAAAGGAAAAGAGACTGGGAGAAGATAGAGTCATTTTGGACTTCACAATAAGTGCAGTGCAATGGAGGGTGTGTAAGGCACAGAGAGAGGATATTCTCTGTTCAGCAGTTAGTGATCTCTGCAAAGCCAGTGTGAGGAACACTGTGCCCTCATCTGCAATTTTTCTTTTCCAGGTCTTGCTAAAGTCAGACTTCAAGGAACTTCTTTAAGTGCTATAAAAGCAAAGTCGTCTTATTAGTATTATTATCTCAGTTTCTTATTCAGACTCATCATGCAACCTTACAGTATTTTGCTTCTCTTTCTGCGAAATCCTTTTTAAAAGCCTATCCAAAGCTGGGGTCTGTAATTTTATCCTTCTATATTTTTTGTCATTAAATAAATACTGTAATAAATTAAATTCGTCTCAGGATTTACATTAAGCCTCTTCTTGTTCTTTTTCTCCTTCTTCAGCAAGTTCAGCAGTTTCATAACTCTTTTCTTTATTATTTTAATTTTATTACTGCTCCAGCAGCTCCTTTCAGATGGGCGCAGCGAGGGACTGTATAGGGAGCAGCAGAGGCATTAAAAAGTGAAATGTAAAATAATTGAATTATTATGACAGCTGCTGTTGTCAGACTGTCAGTAGGTACATGATACCTTTGTGTCCCATTTTCCTTTTTTTGCTGCAGTGCTGATTTTTTTCTACTTTGATAAACTGATGCATGATTCTGATTGATGTGCAGCCTGCAAGAGAAGAAATGACAAGATCTTGAGTGTATGGAGAAAAAAAAAGAAAAGAAGAAAAAAATTTGTGACTCAATTACCTATTTGATTCTGGTGGGAACCATATTTTCAAACACAGATCTTTGCTATGACATTACATGCTAAGACACAAATTGCCTGACCATTTTGAGCATAGGTTTCTGATTTAAAAAAAAAAAAGGTTTATGATGATGCCTCATATGATGGTGATCGATCACTGTGTTAGTGGTTCTGGCCCACATCTCACCGAGAGTTAGCCCGTCACTGTATGTTTGTGAGCTCCATTTGTATTCATCAGGGTTCATGAACGGTTTCCAGCCATATGTTCCACCAGCGATCTGTCCTCAAGGGGTGTAGTGTACTTTATATCCTCGCCTGGTGTGGACAGTGGCTGCCTGCTAATTTACATAGATGCCCGTGTGAGTTTTAGGTCATAGGTCTGAGTCAGAGAGGTTTACTCAAGCCAGTCAGCCAGGGGCAGCTCTCCGGCTGCACGTTAATACAGGAAAGTAGAGAGTGTAGAGATTGGTTGTCGCTTTTCCCTGTTTCTGTCTTTCTCATAATTAAATTGCACTCCGTCACTACGTCACATAGATAATGTGATATGAATGGAAGAGGTGGAAGAGAGTGAGACATGTAATCGACAGTAGATCTTTCTGTGTATTGTTTATTTCAATCAGATTATATGCAGTCTATTAAGAAATTACAATGTTTTGAATAGAATACATGACAAAATTACATGAAAATTATGACTTATATTAATTTCCTGAAGAGTTACTCTAACCTTAACCATACTGCTCTAAACCTAACCCTAACCCTAACCTCAGCCTAACTTTAAAACATGTCTTCATCTTAAAATGGAGTAATTTACACTATGGGGACTTGATTTTAGTCCCCTCAAAGTAGACAAGCCCCCATAACGTGTAAACAGATTGAGGTCCTCGCAACATAGCAAATACCACATACACACACACGTTTGCACACCATTCATAGTGAGGACACTCATAGACATAATGCATTTACCCTATGCATCCTAACCATCACAACTGATTGCTTAACCCTTACTCCAACCCAAACCTAAACCCAATTAACCCTAATCCTAAATCCAAGTCTTAGCCCATCCAAGAAAAAAAAGCCCTTAAGGGGTGGCAGGAAGTGAAGACCAGACAAAATGTCCTCACTTTCCCCAAATATCCTCACTCCCTTAGCTTTATAAGTCTCTTGGTCCTCAGAAAGAGACGCATACAAGAACCCTGAAGGTTTTGACCTGATAACAATTAACACACAAGTTACTTACTAAAGGTAAACATCATCATCATCTGTATTAACAACTAGGGTATGTGAACTTTTTATCAAGGTCATTTGGGTTGTTTCTGTTGCCATTATGATTTAAAAAGAGCAAACAAAATTGTTTGATAAAAAAAATGGCTTCACTCGACCGTGAACCATGAGTGAAAGAACAATTTTTGTATTATCATTCATATGCTCTGAAAAATGGCCAAAAAAAAAAAAAAAATAAAATCACGGGGTATCTAAACTTATGAGCACAACCGTACATGTACATTTCTATGTGCTGCTCTGGTTTAGTGTATGTGCACTCCATGCAAACTGTGAAAAATATATATATAAAAAAGGAACTAACAAGAGTAGGTAAAATAAAAGGGATGCTGTTAAGAAAACATTGCAAATGTATATACAAGAACAACAGGACTTCTCACAATGTCACTCCCTTTTCAGAGGCTTGAATTTTAATTAGTTTCACCTCAAATACAAAGAGACAAAATTCAGACTCAATCTGGCCACCTAAAAGTAAAAGTATAATGTGTCATCTGACGCTTTCAAACTTCAAAAAGTGGCGCCACTGCCCTCAACACAGCAGCATGCTCCATTTTTGACAATGCCATACTTCTGCATAGCTACAAGAAAACACAAAGAGCAGAAGATTGCTGAGTGACTTTCCCTTTGTGTTTGTCTGTGTCTGAGCACGTGTCATATGAGCTACAGTTGTGCAGAGGTGTTTGTGACGTGGAAGCAGTCAGGCTTTCACATTATGGTCCCAAGGTTGAAAAGCAAAAGCCAAGACTGAAAAGAGGACACAGAGCAATTGTGCGATTAGTTTTCAAGAGGGCTGTTTTGTTGTTTGGATGGGAAGAAAACTAATTTAAAAGCTGTGGTATTCACACACACACACACACACACAGAGTCTGCAAACATATTGTTCTTATGACAATTTATTGAATTCATTTTGACATCTTAAACAAAGCCTTGCCATAACCAGTCCATACCTAACCTTAATCTAACCACAATATAAATCTTAGTCCTAGACTTAAACGGTTCCTCAGAACTGAGGGTCTGCCTCATTAGGACCAGGTTTTAAGGTCAGTGTTTATGCTAAGTACAGGGGCACAGACATTTTCACTGATTTAGATTCAGTCTCTGAGGCCATTTGTAGAAGAGGATTAAAACCCACTGATGTACCAAAATTGAATTTCAGTGGGCAGAAGCTGCAGCAACAGTAGTTTTAATGACATCCTCCGGAGAGAAGTGGGCACAGTGAGCACCTTTTTGACAATTTAAGTTTAAATTTTGGTTGTTTAATGGTGGAAAAAAGGTGCTTTGCCAGGAGAATGCTTCAAATGGGTTGTACTAGTCTTTTAATGAATCATTGGTGTTTTGAATGTATCCATTAAACCAAGCAGAGATCTATCACCTATTATAATGTGGAATTTGCCAGGTAAGGGAAAAGTTGACCAAAAACAGTGATTACTCTTTTTTTTTTTTTGTCAGAACCAACAATTCCCCTGATCACATCTCATTTTAAGAGCAACATGTCCTTGGATGCTCAGATAGGTACAAATAAATTTGCTGTTCAGATAATTTGTGAAGATGACCGCTGTAGAGTTCTGAGACTAGCAACACCAACTTGCATTGCACTGATTGTCACTGTACATCTGGAGCAAAACTGGGCCTATGTTGTTCTTCATTTACTGTACATGTGTTCATATGTCACTCCAGCAACAGACAGAAATGAATTTACAGTGTCACGTGTGACCTTTCGTCATCAGTTGCTTATTTTAACACCTCAATTTCCTGTAACCTATAACTCTAACAATGATGTTACCCTCAGCAGACTGAAACCAAACAATTGTTTGTTTTTTTTCTTTTTCAATATCAATTTTTGTCCACTGCTGCCTTGAGATAGAGAGAGAGATGAGAGGAAGGTAATGACTGCATTCACCATAGCAGGGGAATAAACAAACAAATTTTCAAGACCTGTGCAGGGCAGATGGTGACAACACGTGCCATCATAAAGGACTTTTTCTTTGTTAAGCTTTATAATACTTAGGTTCGATTACAGTTAATGGCACTGAGTGAATTGCATCAGCCAAATCTGTGTGTGTGTATCAGTGACATGAGTTTATTTAGTTCCTGCTGTATCTTTGTGTCCTTATTAATGTGTGAAGATGTCAAGGGAGAGGAGATGTTGAGAAAAGCATGTGTTGTGGTTGAAGATGAAAAGGCTTGTGCTGATATTGTCGTTACTATGGTAACAGTTTCATGTTATTCATGATCTCTTTGCAAACCGGAGGTATAACAAGATAATCAGTTTAGGTCCATAAGAGCAGTTTTATTCAACAACCTGAAGTTTTTTGTGAATTGCTTATTATTAATTGTAGGTGTCTCTGGCTGCTTTGTAAATATGGCTCGTGGTGCATTTCTCATAATTATAAGGTTATAACAAGAGCATTAGCAATCAAGAAAACAAGATCAAGATAGCTTTAAAGAAAAGGGGCACTGACTACAATTTCATGTAGTGTCTAACTTCATGCTTTCCTCTAAATTATATTAATGTATTGGTGAAAGGTACAGTGTAAGACTGAGTGTAATGGTGATACTGCAAACTGTAACAAGAGAGGACTTATACACATCATAATTAAACATTGTGCTCTGCTAATAAATCATCCTAGGTGTTACATTCTGGATCTTGAGAGTCTTTCATTTTGACTATGCCTTCTGTATGTAATCCAGAAGAGTGGATGATGCACTGCCTCTGGGTGCTTTGGATCTGTTTTCAATACTGACACAGGTTTATCACACACAACTGTGTTGATTATTCAAATGCTGAGTTGACCTGACTTTCACACTCAAAAAAAAAAAAAAAAAATTGGGAAAAAAAAGTGTACTTAGTTCACTCTGTCATTGATCCAGCAACAGCAACTGCTCCCTCTCACCTCCATTTCCACATTAGTGTTTTGTCACCATCCACAATTTCTCAGCTATTCAGCCATGTGGGCAAATGGCAAATGCAATACTCCAAAGAGCCCTGACTGATTTGATTAATCAAAACTAAAGTGAGCAGGGGGTGAGAAGCTTTGTCTGTGCAGTCTCACCTTTTTTTGGGTCAGTGTGTGCTTGTGTGTGTATGGCTTTGATGAAGACAAAGGCTATCGTTGCTCTTCTTTTGATTGTTCAAATTTAAGCACTAAATAGCCTCCTGAAAAAAAGCAAAATTTTAGACATAATGTTATTTCACATAATGTAAAAGAAAATTACAATAAACAGTCATGCACTATTGTCTGTGTTTTCAATCCCTAAAGATTCGATTTTTTAACCATATTGCACAAACACAATCAAGCCTTGTTAAGCCTTAACTGTGTAACTGTATGACTGTGATACACCATTGTTTTTCACCATCACCTAAGATGACAAACAATTTTATCTCCTTTGAAAGAGCCTGAGGCAAATCCTTGCTTGGGTCAGGGTGATACATAAAATTGACCCTGTTTATTATAAATGTTGGTGTTTGCTTATTTTCACATCCATACTATTTCCCACTCCTCACACAGGTGTCAAACCATGCAGAGGTTAATTGGACACTCTAAATTGGAAGTAGATGTGAGTGAATGTTTCTTCATTTCTATTTGTTTGCCCTGCAGTGAACTGGTGACCTGTTGGAGGTGTACCCCATCGTTCACCCTATGCCAGCTGGGATTAGCACCAGTAGACCCGTAACCTTCATGTGGAGGATAAAGTGGTAGACAATGGATGGATGGATTTATGAATGGATAGATGGATTATTGCACATGATCACATTAGTGTTTGCTCAGAAGACCATGGTCTAAACCCTGGCCAACAAAAAGCAGTGAAGAGGAGTTAGGTTCCAGTTGAGCTTTGAGATCAATCTTGTCTGGAATAAAGCAGAACCTCAGAGGAGATTCACCATCCGTGGCTCTGTACACAAATAAAGTGACTTGCAGGTTTTATTAGTTTTCATCTCTTTTATGAGGCTAGAGTGGCCTCGGTCTAAATGACAGATCCTTTATTTCATTATGTTGACTCTGCTTAATAGGAATGTGTCGTATGATGAAATGAAATGAACCTTTACTTTGCTCTGCCATGGCTCGTGCCACATCTCCTTTGTTGATTTCCATCGACATACCCAACACTCTCTCTCTCTCTCTCTCTCTCTCTCTCTCTCAGCCTGTGCTGAATCGTATGAGTAAGGAACCAGAAGTGCGTAACTGATTTCCCCCAAGCTCCCTGTTATTTCAGGCTGCTGCTGTTTGAAAAGTTCAGATGGACACTGGTGCTAATAACTATTTATGGCAAGTTGACCATAATTTTCTGCACTGTTGTGTTAATGTCAGATTAAGCTCCTATACAGGCCTTTTTGGCATTAGACAAAGAACAAATGAACTGACAAATGCCATTTGAGGTGTTTGGTTTAGTGCACACACATGGAATCCAAACTGTCCTCATTATGTAAGTGAACTTGGTAAGTCAGTTAAGTTCATGCAAGCGCATTATTCATGTTGTTCAAAGCCCTGAACACAGCCCCATAATCAGGGACTGGTCTTACATAACAGACTCCATGGTTCAGTCCAAAAGTTGTAAGAGAGCTCATTATTTGTGAGATTTTTGTCTCTGCCATGGATGTTTCAGTTACTATTTTGTGAATGCATGTGGCTATAGATGGCGTATAATCGAAGCAGAAACAACTTCCCTCGGATTCAAACCCAATGACTAAATGTTTCACTTTCTTTACTTTCTTTACTAGTAAAGTACTTACACATTGTATGACACTGTCTGAATCCACCTGTGTAATGAGTTTTTGTGTTTTACTGTTGGTGAAATACCAGGGACTCTGGGCCCAGTTTCTGCTTTTTTCTATTCTCAGCTCAAATCAATCTCAAATTAAAGTCACTTGAGAAAAAAACATCACATCATGGATAGAATAAATATCTGGTGTCTTTCTGACTTTTTCCCTGTCTTTCATTGACACAATGCGTGCAGTAGCCATAGCTTGCATGTGGCTGAGACAAGACAGCCAGCTCTGGCACTGGTTAGCCTCTTAAATGAGACCATTGTATCCTGCGTATCAGTGAAGTCTCACAACATCTTCATGTTACACAGCCGTATCATGAACTGTGATCTGGGAAATTACATCTATAACCCCATAAGGACCTCACTGACCCTAAACACAAAGCAGGCTTTGTGCTCATGTTACCCAAGACTCCATCTCTATAACAGCTCTGAGACACAGACTTGGAACAGGTCTAATGTCAAATTGCTATGTGCATATATGTGTGTGTGTCTTGAAATAGTGTATAAATCAATTTTCATTATCAAAGCACAGAGAGATGTCCCAGTATCTGGGACATCGAGCAACAACAACATGCTCAAGATCAAAACCAGCGGTTGAGATTTGATTTGTGCATAGTTCTTGTTCTTTATTCCTTCACATTCTGTCTCATGGATGCGGTGAAAGCAACTACGAACAGTATGTACAGGAAGTGTGCATAATTGGACAGCGGGGAAGTGGAATGAAACCTTTCATCACAAGGCCCTGTGTTCAGTCTTCACAAAGCCACAGTGTTGAAACAAGCCACTGAATCTTTTCCCCATGTAAATGTGTCAGCAGAATACCTATTAAAGAAAAGTATTAGAAACACAAAAACCCTCTCTGTCAGTGCTTTTATCATTATTGAGTGAATGCAAGCTCAAGCTTATTTTAATAAGGAGATGAGAGATATGCACTCAGCAGACACAGCAGGTGACAATCCAGTCTGTACATAATAAAATTACAAGATAACAGCATTACAGAGACATTTTATTTCATCAAAACACAAACTCAGGACACATTTTTCTTAATTCCTTGTTGGTAGGGTCTAGATAAGTGTTGGAATTAATGGAGTGTCAGCGAAAATGGCAGCAATATAGTAGTAAACCACGCTGGTATCACACCTTTCACACCTTACATTATGTCAAGTGACAACCACTAGAATCCATTGCCCTGCTCCCATCTGACCCATGAAAGTACAGAACACTGTTTAATGGAAATGGACCACAGTCCTACAGACAGGTGTACCGTGCGTGAACAGCGAGTGAATATATGCTGAGAAGACACAGAAACAAAAACTTTATCTCTGGGAGTCACATGTGTTGAAAGGGAAAGAGAGCACAGGGCAGCTCGCGGACAGACCGAGGACAGAGTGTATCATTTGTGACTGAAAAATTCACTGGTTGAAAACAAGGCATAAACAGTGAACATGAGTCTGTTGCTTATGCAAGAAACTCTTTGTCTTTGCGTTACCAAGTTGCATCATCCTGGTGCAGCAATAACACTGCATGGAAGTTGGAAAACAAGAGTGATATTTAAAGATGTTCTGTGTCTTTCAGTTGCACCACCTGCACTTAAATTTCATATATTGTGTATACATGCAGAAATTAATTGCCAGCATAAAGCATCCAACTACAATACAAAGTATGTTGGAGCAAAGACACTCACTAAGTTGCATCTGTCATCGTTTGTCCTTAATAAAGCAGACAGAATGAAGTATTGGAAAGGAGCAACACATGTTTTAAAGTTGTTTGCTCCGAATGTTCATATTGTTGAAATGAGGAATTTATGGAAGACGGCTGATATACTGTTTATACATGTTCATGTATAGTCTTACTCATGGCCACGGCTACACAGCCAATCGCAGCAATGTCTCTCATCCAGTGATGCAGACACTGATTGAGCATATTGAATGTTCTGTGAAGACATCGGCAGGGCTTCTATCGACTTGATACTGACAAGGGTCACCAGACTGCCTGCCCAACGGGCCCACCGTTGTCACGGTTTCTCATCATGGTTTTCACACAGTAAATCATTCATATGGAGAAACCCATTATCCGTTCCTCCTACTACTGTATCTGTGGACCATCCAATCATTTTAATTTATTTTTTCCCCCTCTTTGCTTTACCTCTCCATTTAATTGTTTTTATTGTATTTTATTATGCCTTTATACCCTTTATGCTGCTGCTCTTTCCTTTTATTGTAAAGCACTTTGAAATGCCTTGTGAGCTGATAATACTTTTCCCAGCAGTGGCTGCAGGTTTTGGCTGTGTCATGAGAGACACTCAGTGCAGGCTGTTTTGCAAATGGTAGTGCATAATTTCAAATACAGTATTCCACATACCACTATTGAAGTGAAATGTTGGATGGTGTAACAGTTTTGCCTGCCACATGAAGCATAGTTTAATACTAGTGTTATCAAATTCATCACCTGAAATCCCAAAATATAATTTAGGCACATTTGTTTGCACAGTGAGGAGTGTTGCTGTGTTGCTTGCAGCCAAACATTGCTGTTTACACTAACCAGGGCCTTGTTTGAGAGAAAAGGCGAATAATGTATTTAATGGACCATACAGCAGCAAAGTCCCTGAGGTCGAGATCCCACGTGCACTTGCTTACACCATACTACTGGTGAGATCTTATAGTCTTAATAAATACAAAAAAAAAAATAAGGAAAATAATCAACCTCACCAGATTAAATCAGAATAGTAGGAGATAAAATACTGGAGAGACCATTACTGAGACTAAACTTGCAGCTCATTGTAGTCACAAGGTCTTACAATGATTAGATGTATTTCATCACCATAAGGCTTCAGCTGAGTTTTTGCAGCAGTGCTGTTTAACCCGGGGCAGTTACAGGGAAATCGTGCTTTGTTTTCCTGCAACAACTCTTAAGTCTCTGTTAGAATTCAGAGCGAGAGCTGAGTGACACCAGAGGTTTAGTAATGTCATGAGACTCTTACAAATACAATTTAAGTCATTTCTTGGTGAAACTAAGCACTTTTAGTGGCTGTAATGTAGAATTACATAGTTGCCCCATATATTTACAATGTAGCAATTGCTGCCAGTTCAATTCAATTTTATTTGTATAGCGCCAAATCACAACATACATTATCTCAAGGCACTGTTTATAGTAAGGCCAAAACCTTTACAATATTGCAGAGAAAAAGGAAACCAGTTTACACAATGAGCAAGCACTTGGCAATGTTGCAGCTGCTAGCTGAGCCAATCAACTGGACCATTTCTAAACACTATTTACATTTATTTATAAACATGAGGCCAGGTGGAAAAATCGTACAAATGTCCCCTTAAGAAGATTAATTTTAATAACCAGTGTAAAGTTCACTTTATTCACCATATGCAGCAAATGTAGAAACAGATAGATGTGCTTTATTTATCCACAAAATTAAAATATATTTTTGAAATGCACAGTAATTGTGAACAGTAAATGTTTAGTCTAGTACCTAACAACTTAACATGATCTACCTTTCACCTGATTGAACTGGTAAAGTATTTATACCATAATAGTGTGCAGACCTGTGTGATTGTGTTTCGTCACTGGGATCAGGTGTGATTGAAACACAGCCACAACATTAAAACCAGTAACTGTTTTGTTTCTTGTTATTGTTGAACCAGAGGTGTATGTTGGTGTGCACTGTGGTCCAATCATGCTCACCCTCAATTTAGAGAAATGAGATTGGGCGGTGTGGAGCTAAATGTAGACCCTATGCTCAAAAATAAACCTACATGCTCAAAACAATCAATCTGTGTGGAAGTGAAAGGCTGAGGGCAATCTGAGGACATTTGGACAAAGTTACTGCTGCGGCGCTTAAAAGAGAACAACGGGTGTTCATTCTCTGAATCACTGAGGATAGGTTTCCAAGGCTTGGAGTCTTGCCAAGATAAGATAAAGTAAGATATGGAGTGAGAATACATGCAACTTTGTGACTGACATTTAAAAGGCACTTGATATTTTGCTTTATTTGTTTCAGGGTGGTGCAGAAACCAGGTAATACACACAGTGTTTGCACAGGCCGAGGTGAGGGTGTAAGAGATGAAACGAAGACCAAATAAAAACATAACGATCGTAGGGCAATTATTGCCAAGTGCGCTATAAAGTCAAAATTTGGAGAGGGTTTTTCTGTGAGGACGGGTGCAAGTTTGCTGACAGATGCACAAAAACAATATTCGGTGTATCTATCATTACAGTATTTAGTTAAAAAATACAGTATGCATATTGAGCTTGACACACCAAAGACCAATATCAATAAATATTTGACAGCATCTGGTATGTAGTTTGCAGCTCCTCACCCAGCTGTGATGCAAGCAGTCTTTTGTTTCGGCTGACCATGAAAGGCGATCTGCAGTACATGTTAACAGAAACATTACCATGTCACACGGTGAAACAGATGCTCATCACACCAGAGCAGTCACTTGCCACAAATGAAAAATTTGTGGCAAGTGACAAAGAGGATTTATTGCACACAGGGGACAAACATATTCGGTGCATGTACAATTTTAGTGTGACTTACAACATTCTTACATACTTACAACAAGCTTTTAATGGTGGTCACCCACCTGCTCTTTTTTGGGAGAGGACGCTTGTCTTCCGCTCACAGACAGGGTGAGCTCTGATTTCTAGGACAGACAAGTGTTTGTGTTCCTTATGTTGTGGGGACCTTAATCATTTACATAGTCACATTATGGAGACTTGTCTTTCTTATGGGAACAAAAAGTCCCCATAATGCAAATTACTACATTTTAAGGTGAAAACATGTTTTAAAATTAGGCTGAGGTTAGGGCTAACTTAAGGTTAGGATGAGGGTTAGGGTTAGGGCACTAGTAATTACGGTTGAAGTTAGAGTAAGTTACCAGGGCATTTATGCAAGTATGCCAATACATGTAAGTCAACAAAATGTCCTCTGAAGTCAGGGAAACTAGTGTGTGAGTGCCCTTTTTTGGCAGAAACGCTGACCTTGTCAGGGGCATAGGGACCAAAACCTGGCCCTAATAAGGCAAACCTTATTTTGAGGAACATCTTGAATTTAGACTAAGATTATAATAGTGGTTAAGTTAACATTATGGATAAGCATGAACTGGTTATGGTTAAGTTTAGGGATAAGGCTTTGTTTAATCTGTCCAAATGAATGGAAATCAGTGGAGTATTATAAGAAGAACAGCTTTGTGTTTCTGAAAATTGCAGTTAAAAGGGTCTGACTAAAGCCAGCCAATGGCTGGACCCCCTGTTAATGTGTCAGGGTAATTAAAGAGTGAAGCACTGGCTTGATTGTGTGGGGTTATTGCCAAGGTGATGCAAAGATGTAGCACACTTTATCTTCCATCTTCGCATTCCCTCATCCTCCTTTCTTTCATCCAGTCCTCCTTCACCTTGCTAATAATGTTGCAGATTGTTAACCAGTGTTACGATGCTCATATAACACTTCTCACTGCAGCAGGGACAGGCCCATCAGCATGGGGTGTGTTTCGAGAAGATAACGCCAACAACGTGTGTGTGTGTGTATATATACACTAGTATGTTTATTGCCAACTTAAAACGTTTATGAGAGGTTTTTCTGCCATATTTATGCTCTGGAAGCTTAAAACAATGCAGTGAGTTCTCATCAGCTCATCCTCA
Organism: Brachirus orientalis; assembly: GCA_016785285.1. Lineage (NCBI taxonomy): Eukaryota > Metazoa > Chordata > Actinopteri > Pleuronectiformes > Soleidae > Brachirus > Brachirus orientalis. Next base: position 2,780,377 of record JAFBJR010000180.1, on the reverse strand, counting down.
TCAAGAGGATGAGGAGGGAGGAGGACACGAGATTTTTAACTGACAAGGCATCTGAAACATGAAACTTTGAAGGAAGTTCATTCTCTATGACAAAGAACCATTTCTGAAAACATAAACTCAATGACAATTGCTGTGTTTAGAACATACAGTACTTCAGTACAAACAGCATTTTTCTGCAAACGCCAGTCAGTGTAACAGGGAGCGTAAGAAAGATAATAGAGAGAAGGGGAGGTATAGCAGATTAAACTATATAATGGTAAATTAGGTAAATTTTTACTGTCCATGTTAAAACTACATATGGAGTGATGGTACAGCAAAATCATTAACTCATCATCAGCTGGGCAGGCCATCAGACACATGTGGCTCTCGATGAGTCACTGCATCATTGGGCTTCTGCTGGAAAGAGCTGAAAGAAGATTAAATATTAGATTTCTTTTTTATTAAACAATTTAGAGAGATTACTGTATTCTTGACATCTTTGCATCATTTAAATCCTAGTAAAAGAGGCACCGCGTCCTGGACTACACTTTCACATTTGGCATTTGGCTGTGTTTTTCTCAGGAATGCTTGGATGTGGTGTTAGTTACATCATAAAACAAGACACTCACTGTGAGGGATTTAACACTCCGATGGCCCAGCTCTCGTCGGAGAGAGGTACAGATTAATCAATCAGTGTAGCATCTGCATTTTATTCTGCAGTGGCAACAGGCAGCCAGAACAGGCCCCATCAACCAACACTAATGGATATGTGTGAACACATGCATAAACACACAAATCAATGTAAACATACGTATATAGATCCCATTCACATGCACTTAACTAATGATTATCCACACTGTTTTGCAGTAACTTTAATGTCTGAAACAGCACCTCAAATAAAGGCCTTTGCAGGTCACTTTATGGTGTTGAAGATAACACTGTAAATTTGTGATGGAGAGACCTGATCATATGGAACACAGTCCTTACAAGGTTTCAAAAAAAAGAAAAACCAGGCCAAACTCCCATAATAACTCTGACTATTGGGCCGTGCTTACGTCGTATCGGAATAATTCACTCGTTCGTAACGTCCGGTGTGCAAAGACCTTTAGAATGATATGTGCTTTCGCATCAATGTCTCCAAAAGTCTCAAATAACACAAGAAAAAGTCACTAGATTTGTCACTAATCGCTTCTTTGCAAAACGGTCATTACAGGGTCTGAATACTTGCTAAATATAGCGCCCAAAGACGCTCCGTTCGCAACACGGAAACAGCTGCAAGATGTGTTCCACGCAGCCCCGCCCCTCCAAAGTTCCTGGGAATCTGAAAAGTCCCTAGCCATGAGAAGGTACTAAATTTACCAGGATAAAGTGTTTACCAGGGTAATATTTACCTGGGTAATTTCAGTGGAAATTTGCTGAGGTTTTTTAATTGCCTGGGTAAATGAGAAAAGTTCCTATGGTGGAAAAAGGTCCAAGGTCAATATTAGTGGTGCAAACAATTTAGAGGCAAGAGGCAACAGCTGTTTAGTGACTGACGCAAATACAAAACTGTAGCAGTGTGACAGTGTTGTGTTGAACAAAGTGAGCACTACTGCATGGAAAACACTGTAGAAAGAGTACACTTTATTTTCTTCAGTCTTTTTAAGAAGCAGAATGATGTAGTTCCTTTGCTTTAATGTCATAAATCACAGTGAAAGCCAGGCCTATGAAGGATCAGTGCAGTGACCCTGTTTTTCCTTTCAATGTGTAATTAATTTTAATGCCATAATGGCAAGATTAAACTAAAATGTTAATTTTTGTCCGTTTGTTTTAATGTCTGTTCTAGCTTAAATATTGATTCAGCCCAGTGAGTGTAAAGGACACCTTTTCCTAATTTCCTTCAGTGCTCTTTTAAAATCCAAATTTCCAAGAAGAATTTTTTTTTCTTTTATGTTCCAAGAACAACTAATCTACTGTACCTGAACCACGCAGGCAATCAGAGTTTAATTTTTGGACATTTTCCAAGCCGTTACTGAGAGCCCGCTGTTATATAGTGTAAATGATTTATCATACAGTTGTACAGTCTCATGTCACCTTAACACTTGATGTGGACACATTAAAAATGGATGTCATTAATGATCATAGCATTGTCCAGGCTGGACAGCCTCTACCTTCACTAGAGCCTGCAGAGACATGAGACATGAGAGACAGACAAATGGAGGAATGAGGGGAATACAAAAGACCACAGGCTGCCCCTCTGTATATTGTCTATATACTGTATGTCAGAAATATATCTGCACCAGATTTAGCGGATTCCATGTATTGTTTTCATAAACACAGACAATTCCCCTGGCTTCTTAGAAGTTTGCCTGCATGGCTTCAACAAAGTCCTTTGAAAGTCAGAGAGGAGCCTCTCTCTGGGAACAAATGATGTTGCACTCTATTGTTCAAGGACATAAAGGAAATTTACTATGTCACCCTCATTGTTTGGACACAGTATTTCTGTAAGCTTTCTGCAGGGACCACATTATCACATCGAATATTGTCTCAGCAGCCCACTCTTAGCCAGCTAATGAATCTACACACAGCTCAATTATACAGTACGCACAAAAAATGTTTGGGTCAGGTTAATTACTGGCAACGAAAGATGGCCCCTAGCTAGTCATAATGAGTCTACTCCAATCAGTGATGATAATGTTTGGGTAGGAATTATTAGCTGAAATGGGGGCCCTTAAGGCAACACTCTCCCCGCGGAAACTTGGAAAACTCACACAACAACCTTGAACGCCATAGCAAGTAATATCAGCAGTTCATGCAAATACGCACAAGGCTAAAAAAGACACATTCGCACAAAAAAATGCTGGCAGTGACCTTGTCTCTAATGCGGTCTCCCGACTCCAAGCAGTATTTGGCAATCCTGGGAAATATTACATAACCATAATGTGTCCATGTAAAATTATGCAAGAGGCATTTTTTTTGGGGGGGGGGTAGTGTTGGAATTTGGTACACAATCAGAAACATGAGCAGCAACAAGGAGAGCACAGTTTGTACTTGTTTCTCCCACTCATATGAAACAACCTCTCCTCAGCAAGAAAATCATAACAATAATTTTGGCTGCACTCATCGTAAGGAAGCAGATTTTGCAAGACCTTGATAATGTTTCACCAGATGATCCATGAAAGTAGATACCATTGAATAGAAGCATGGATCAGGGCATGGATTAGTCACTGATATTATTTTAGGAGAATGGGTGTTTTTGTAACCTGTTGCGTCACACTCACAAACTCTCTGGAACCAACTTTTAATTCATCAATCTCCCAGCATGACAGTGTTGTCACCACTCCCTCATCTCTGAATACAATGATGACTCCCCATTGGAGAAATCTCAAGGATTTTCCCTCTTGGCTGTCCAGTGACCATTGTCCGACAACGCTGAACATCTGGGTTATAAAAAATTCACTTTTATGTCACGCTTTATTCAAAAACAAGGTCACAGCCAGTGCTCAAAGATAACACCCACCAGTTGCCAAATGTTAAAAAAGCAATTCTGTGTTGCAAGTATACACACTGACAAGTAAATGTTTGTACCAAAACAGTCACAGTCTCTTCTGTGTTTTTATTCACAGGCAGTCTGCTTCCGTGTACTTTGTAAAACTTTCTAACCAACGGCCTGACCAACAGTAAAAATAAGCAACATGTAATGCATGCAACTTTCACACAACACAGTCTTCCGCATGGAAAGTGATGCTCATTGAATGTCGCGTGTAAACATTGGCAGAGGTAAACCAAAGTTAGAAAATGAAATGAAAATTGGTAACATTTTGCATTACAGTACAGTGACAATATGGTAATGGTCAGGTAATAACAGGGAATAAGAGACCTCAGCCAGTCGCCATGCTCTTTTACATAATGTCCAACAGGAGGTAGAGGTGAGCTAACTACTGTACATCTGAAGGTGCAGAGCTAAATGCATCACTGAATTATGTTTCCTGCCTGTGTCCTGCACTGTGACTCAGTTCTTATGCATACAGCATAATGTGGCGGCAAAAGAAAAACCCATTAACTCCTTAAGCATATATACAGTAAGTAACAAAACAATGGTTTTTGCTGTATTTAGCATGTGCAAATGTTCTGTTGTATATTTCATATATCTTGTGCTCAATAAATTTTAAAATATCATCACACATAGAGTATGTAAAATTAAGTTTAGGGGTCTGTTAGATTATACTGTATATTGGACAAGAGATACTTAAATGCTGCACCCCTGGTTGTATCTGTGGCCTCAGAGCTTGGTTCTTTGTGGGTCTCTAATTTGTCTTTTTATGAGATACCAAAGATTTTAGGTAAAAAGTGGGAGCAGGGAAATGACTGCACCACTGGGTTCACTTATTATGGTTCAAAATAAACAGGTTGTAAATCAAGTACAAGTACAAAGCAAGCAACAGTGTCATGACGCTCCCTCTTGCTTTTCCTCGGCTTCAGGGGTCACTTGTTGTTGCCCGTGTTCACAACACAAAGTAGCCACTGTATTACTGATCAAAACTGCAACAGGAATTTTAAAAAGCTTAAAACGTTCCATAAGATGTGGACGATTTTGATAAAACAACATCACAGCCATGTGCGTAACCAGCATGATGTCTTCATGTGACAACGAAATATGAATTCACATAATCTGACAATTAGGAATTAACTCAAAACAGAAAATGGTATTTCAGTGGCGGCTTTCCCATGTTGTATGCACGCAGCTGTAACCTCTGTGGATATTCTGATGTTGACAGTGGACAATAAAACAGCTGATTTATGTCCAAGTCTCCCATGAATGCATTTAATAAGCCATTTCTGAGTAAAGTAAAGCACCCTGAGACCTTGTGCTGATTAGAAGGAGGTTTAAAACCAGATGACTGCCTGCCACAAATGCTCTGTATGGAAGAAAGAAAGCCTGCAAATGTATACAACTTCCATCTGCACTCACCACACAGCACCCGCATCTTAAAACTGAAGGGGCTTTTTGAGTGAATTATCAGGCTATAACTAAACGTCACCTCAGATTCTATATTCCTAAAGCACTTGGGCTTCAACAAGGGCATGGTGTGTTACACAATAACTGTTTTGTTAGATAATAATACCATTTATTGTATACAATATTTTGTGACAATTTGCAATGACCAAATTATTTTCCCTGTTAATTTGAAAATAAAACTCAAGATCTGCTGATCCAGCATTTTTTATTTTTTTATTTTTTCATTTTTTTTAGCTGAAAACAAGCACATTGTTTGCATCTTGCAGGATTTGTTGTGTTGCCAGTTTTGTAAGACTCAACACCTCCTATAAGGTCATATGGACAGATTGACTTTAGTTTCAAGAGGATTAGCATAATGTGCTCTTGACACCGAATGAAATATATAGTTTTCACAGCTTTAAACTGCTTTCTGTGCTGCTTTCATTCATTGTTTCTACCTCTCCTCGGCAGTTAAGGCCACACTTGAAACTCCAGTACATCACTTCATCATTCCCTTGTAAATCATTTAAATAGTAAGTATTATGTCAGCTTATGCTGGCATACAGTGAAAAGCAAAAGGATATTGGAGCAGAACTGAGTGACTCTGAGGCTGCAGCCACAAACATGAAGTCAAGATGATTGTTGTGTTTTCTCTAAAAATAAAAAACTGTTGCCTGTTGGTTCTATCCGAAGAGCATTTACTGGAGAAAATACACTTTTGCTGTTGCTTTGAATTCGGCAAAACAACCAGGAATATTGGTCAAAATTAGACCCTTTATGACACAGTGTGTAACAAATTTCAGCGCAGGGAAGGAATGATATCAAAATTTAATATGTAAATCTTGACAATGTTAATCTTCAGCTTCACTGTTAATTAATATTGGGTTTGTGGTTTTTATACTTCAGGAAAATTGACAAGTAACTGCGTTTGTCCTATTCATTTAATTTTGAGATACTGACTGGTTTTATTCTCTGTCCTCTTTAAGAAAGAGCCTTGGAAAATAGAAACTGCAACATAATGTTATTTACAATTTTGGATTTTAAATCAAAATCAGTCTCTCAACATCATCAGTGCCTTAATACAAACAATTCATAAAGCAGGATTATATATGGATTACTCTCTGGCCAAACATTACATCCAATAAAATCTGGGGTTTTGATCTTAGTTCAATATACCTCTCTTATTTCACAGAGTGCTTGAGCTTTTAAGTGAGTCTTTAAACAGTGCTATTTTTTAAAAGCAATATCTGATGTCAGTATTCAGAAAAGACTAAATGTATATATTTATTGATATGATGAAATTCCACATTAAAGTCTGTTAATTTTTTTTAAAGTGGTATCCTTATAAACAGTATGCCAGTTATGCAAGTGCAGTCAGAACAAAACAAACAAAGAAAAACTCTGCAGACTTACTTACACTTCTTTAGACTCTGCTGAGTTGGCAACTCCAAGAGTAGACAACTCCTCCTACACTTGAGAGATTATCAGTATCCTGTGGCAGAAAGCCAAAGGAGCTAAATTTCCTTGAGGCTGGCATGAGCATGAACTACTGGTGTGTGAAATCATCCTCACTCTGAATGACTATGCGAGCTACTTAGCGGACCAAATCGAAACTGCTCACTGTATCAGGCTTCCTCCGCCAATCCTCCTGAGTTATTTTCACTGTAATAAGGTTCATCCTACAGTTGTAGCTCTCAGGAGGGTGGACAGGCAGCCTGCCTCTGACTGATGGAGTTTCTTATCCTTGCAGGGTGACTTCTCCTCCATGTTATTATCTATCTCTCTCTCTCAAATGGCCAAGCGATTTCAGAAGTCATAAGATTTTCAATAAGTCACGAGGTGATGTGCACTTTTAATAAGCAAGATCACACTGCTGTGGGTGCCAGCATCTACGTGTGAAAGATTCATTTATTTCACATAGCACTTTTACATCACATAACAAATTTACGAAAATATGGTTTAATTAAAGCAAGCAACCAATACAAACTAAGCCAATACAGTTATAGAACATAAGGAATAAAGCAGAACATTTTTATAAGAATTCCTCTGATATAGTATATATATTTATACAGTATTAGTGTGTGTCATCTCAGTAAAAGCCTGGTCAACCTTGCTACTCTCTTTTTTTATTATTATTATTTGCTTCAGTCTAATTAATGGGCCCAAAAATGTCACAAAATGACACATGTCCTGTGGCCCATCATTTTAATGGAACAACATTCCAAAGCCCAAAGGCTTAAAGTCACAGAAAATGGAGCAAAGGTTCAAATTTCCCCAAAAAAAAAACAAAAAAAAAACGAGAAAGTGCTTCAAGAACACATATATATTGTAGTTATTATTTATTTTATTTACGTTTGGTTTTTAGGATGAGCTCCACAGAGTTGCATAGTAGATTTAGTGGAGTGTTACACCACTTGTAGATCTGGTTTTGCCCCTCTTTTCACACTCTACTGCCAAAGCATGTAAACAAAAATCCTCATAAACTATGGTAGTGTAGTGCACAACCTTGGAGCTAAAATGGGGACAATGAAACACACAAATCATTTTCAGACTATGACCATCACTGATCATACAGCACGGTGCAATATGCTGCAGTTACCTTGTGCCTCGTATCATGTAGATGACAATTCCAATTTACTTCCAGCCTATTTTCTTCACAGCTGCTCATTTACTCACACCATATCACGATTGCCATTAGTCGACTACCTGCCATGTGAAGATGCCATCAGCTGCACTGAAGTGACTGTGCTGTAGCAGCATGCAGCATTTAAAGGTCAGTGATGGAATGACATGTTAGCACATAATGCACATGTGAGACATCAGTTCTGATGGCCTGCAGTGATTGAGAAATGTCATTGCTGGAAAATGTCACATGGCACAAATGAGTTTGGGGAGGGGGGGTACACAACTTCACAGAGAGGAAAAACTATTAGCAGGTATTTAGGGACTGAGGAAAGTTATGATGATGAATTATTATGATAAATACATGTTTATCAGCTGCACAGCACAGTGTGTGGTACAACGTATACAACTGGCCTGCTATACATTATATCTGTATGTACACAGATGGGCCATGGCCTGTTCCATAGGAATTCATTCTGAACCGTTAAAGGGTTAGTTCAGGGTTTTTATGTCGCTTTTCCTTGATCAGTGTTTTCAGCTCATGGGGGAAACAGGAGCTGCTAGTCTCCTGTCTAGCGTGCATCAGAGAAGAAATTGGAACACCAGTCTCTCAAGCAAACATATTTCTACTTACAGCTAGAGACAACAGTAGAACAACAACTATCACAAGACTATCTACTGTGAGGCAAAGCAGTAAACATGTTTTTAAAATATCCTAGGGTTAAAGTTCTGGCATGTAAGTGTTGGGCATCTAATGGTGAAACTGCAGACTATGACACAGGGAGGATTTCTCGGATCGACGACAGTAAACAACTCTAGGGATTACAGTTGCCTTTACATAACAAAAAAGGTTGTTTTGTTTTGTTTGTGTTGTAAGCTTCTCCTTCCGAAGACTGAAAACGCACTGTTCTGTTTGGGTCTTCTAGTAAACCCTCCTAAAGGTTGCACACTGACCCGAGCAGGCATAGATTAGGCTTTTGATTGGCTAAAATTTGTTTTGCTTAGTTTTTTTTCTGTCTCTACAGGATGCAGTGTGATGTGTGGCAAAATCAGATTATGTGTCATACAAAAAAACCTGAATTATCCCTTTTAATAATGTGATTTTACTTATTTTGAACCTATAAGGTTCAGCATACTGTATTTTTATACCGTGTGCAAGTGAGAAATACTCACATCTGCTACAACAGTAGAACTAGTTAGTTCTACTGTTGTGGCTTATCATTGTACTGTATGTGTGTGAGCATGCACGCCCAGCTGTTCTGTTCGAAAAACAACAGCCCGTCCTTGAGCTGGGGCTGAATCTGCCAAAGGCAGAACAGCGGAAGGATGGATGTTGCCGAGTGAGCAGGCTGGTCTCTGTAGTGAGAGTTGTTTTCCCTTAAATGTACAAGGTGACCTGCAGGATCACTGATCACTGATGCCCGGTCAATGTGAGCCTATTGAAAGCTGCTGTATTGATCCAGAGTTAAAGCCTTATTCAATTCAGCTCTCTCTCTTTCCATGCATCAAGACCTGAGTAAAGGCTGATCCAGCCCTTTGAGGATGTTGCCAACTGGACCACCTGGCTCACTGAATAAATGTAGCTCCTTGTGTTAGTGAAAGGGAGGAGGGACTGCAAAAGTACAAGCCCATTTATGATGCTGTTGTCACAGGAAAACTACCATATAAACAAGCTGTCACATAAACCTTTTAAGTTCAAATGTTTCTGTGATGTATAGTTACTAATGTATTTTTGCTGCATGTGTTGAACAACAAATAATACCCTGGAGAGTCTTTGTGCTTTTATAAACTTCTCATTGCTCTAAAATGATCTATTGATCAAAGACACTATGTAACTCAATACAAAAATACTTCAGCGAGGGATTCTACAATATTGAACAATATTGAATGTAATGAATAACATTGTTTGCACTGAGATACAGCTGTTTTTGTGAAATACTGATTGCTTGTGAGATGTATAGGTTGATGAATAAATTAGTCAATTTAAGGGTTACTTTGTCACTTTTTTCAGGTTTTTTATGCTGGATTTATTTTTTTAAATGTAAAATCAATGCTTTTTTTGTCATGATATTACTGAAACTGAATATACTGAATGTTTATGTCTTCACATTTACCGGTATAACTTTTTCCAGAGGAAGTAACAAATACACTAGTGTATGACTAGACCTATAGTGAATTTTTTCAGTCAATTTGTTGATATTTTAAAATATTTGAAACATATTGTGTGTGAAAATGTTACTGAACTGCTACTCTGATGTTGAGTAGAGATGAAGGTGTCCATTTATCAGTACCTTTATTGTCCCTTTTTCTCATTTATTTATTTATTTTAAGATTGGTATGCTGCGTTTCCTCATGGTGGCTGACAGACTCAGAGAACACCGAGGACACACACAATACAAGGACCTTCTGTACCGTATGTGTAACATTATTCTCGTTTAAGTCGTGTGACGTCTGCGCTCTCAGTAGGGAAGGCCACCTTATGTAGGCCACAAGATGGAGGGGTGGAGGATGAGGACAGTGGGCGACTAGATGGGAGAGCTACTCCACAGTCACATGTCTCTCCGCCTCCATTGTTAAAGTAATGGAAAGCACACAGACAGAATTACACTGGGTTTTCTCTGGTCCTCTTCACTGTTGTTCTCATATGTAGGTGATTTTTATGACTATGAAGTGTCAACTTCAACTGTCATAAACAATGCAAACTGGACGTTGTTCTGACATTGCAACATCCAGGGTGTAAAATAAATTAAAGTCACAGATTTCATCAAGATAACACCAGTTACTTTTCCCAGTCTAAGCCTTTAATCTTCCCAAATACTGTTTGCTTTCGGCCGTCGTTCCTAAAGGCTTCATTATAACTGACAAATGCGTGTACAACTTTGTAGTTTGTCAAGAAGGATATCACCGAAGTTTAGTGCCTGCTAGTAATGATTTGTAGAAGGTGTAACATAAATCAGACATCTGGAGAGACAGAAACCAAGTGTCAACAAATCCATAAATCCGTCACCATGTTGACCTATATTTGCTGTGATTCTTTTGACATTTATTAACCTGATGGAAAAATTATAGCTGCACTGCCGGTGGGAATAAAAATATGTGTCAGAGCGTGATTATATATCTTCCTTAATCGTCTGAACATGTGTGATGGCAGGTGCCCACCCTCAATAACCCAGTAACATGTTTACTCAGTTGTCCACAGTGTGGGGGAAAAATAGGATTTGCACAATGAAGTCCTTAATATAAAATCACTTGTAAAGATTATAGCATTTTTTTTAATTATTTCACTGTATTGTATTAAGGCTGAGATGCTCACCTGGCGTAAAACCCTAAATGATTCACTCAGTTCTTTGTGTGTCATAAATTAAATCCCGTTTAACCTCAAGGGCCGATGTTTATCCCCCCTCAGCTCTAACATCAAGGCCAAACTGTGGTCAGAAAATGAACAGCTCTGGTAATTGGGGCAGCTTGACTTTCATTAAAGGGACATACAAAGAGGCTGACCAAAGGATGACCTGTTTGTGGACGTCTGTCTTGTGACTCAGTCTGGAAAGAGAATAATGTTGGATAGTGGTGACAGGAGACACAGCAGCACTTATTAACATTACTGGTTATGCAAAAGTACTTTTATTTAGGCAGCCACACTTGAATCCAGCTGATTTATTTCAGCTATGTTTATGCCCTTTTGTGGTATTCACTGAACTTTGCACTGGGTATCAAACCTTAATATTTTTGTAGTATCAACTTGGTATAGTACTTTCACTATATCACTCAATATCAAAAATGTGTTGTCAATGAATATTACATTTTTTTACCAAAAGAGTTAATCTCAGTGTCAGTATGTAGCATGCTGTTTGAACAAGATGGAACAGCATCATGTGTGGCATGATTATCTTAAGGTGTGCAAGACATTTCAAGATGTCAGCTGCAATGCACTCCAGCTTGGCTCCACAATTCTAAACAAGATAAACTGAAAATAAAGAGTGAATGAATGGATATAGATGACAGTCTTTTTGTACTTTATTTGCAACCATTCTCATTGACAAAGTTTTGTCAGTATTTACTTACTTGGATGTTTTGTCTTGGAGAGTTTCTTTTTTTTTCTCTTTTTCTCTTTTGGAGTCATCCCCCATTTACGGAAATTCCATTGTGCTGCTGACCCTCTCTGCAGATGTTTCCTCCCTCTGTTGTTGTTGTTCTCCCTCAGAACCCTGGGGCTCTCTTCCACTCAGCCTGCGGCCAGGTCACCACAATCACATTAGCTATCTTTTTGAACAGTGGATTATGAAAAAGAACACAGGTGTTTGTGACTTAGACACTTCACAGATTCCACAACATGGCCAGTGTGTCAGTGGTGCGGGAACTTACTGTCCCAACACTGGCTGATGGTTTACCAAAAGGTTAGAAGTACTTTTAATAGCAGAAAGTTGTCTGTTACATGCAGAAATGGTTTTGACTGCTCAGCTTTCAGCCTTTGCTTCTGCGTATCTGGAGCAGTGGTGGATGGAAGGATGGAATAAATAAAATAAAATGTGGTTTCCCCTTTTTGCTATAATTCACTGAAGGCCGAATGTAACAAAGGCTTTATGAAACATGGAAAAAGAAAAGTCACATCAATTGTTTCATCTTGCATTTAGCAGTTTCCTTTACCAGTTTGGAAGATATTAAAGCCCCTTTGCTGCTAATTATACTGTAAATACATATATAAAATAATGTATATATCCACATTAACATAATTATGCTCCATCCATTGTCAACAGCTTTATCCTCCACATGAGGGTCATGGGGCATGGGGGAAAACCTGACAAGGGACCTGGACAGGTCACTAGTCCATCGCAGGGCCACACATAGAGACAAACCACCATCCATGCTCACATTCACACCTATGGACACACTCAGAGTGTTCAAATAACGTCTGCATTTTTGGCCATGTGGGAGGAAACCAGGGAACCCAGAGAAAACCCACGTACACACGGGGAGAACATGCACACAGGCCCTTGTTCTGACCAGGTCGTGAACCCAGTTCTTCTTTGCAAGGCAACAGTGCTAGCCACTACTTCACCGTGTGGCCCTATGGTTATATTGTGAATTAAAAAAGAACAATTAACAGTGGCTTTGAGTTAGAACATCAGTAATGTGTGGAAATACTGTTGATGTATTCACGTCCTTCCATCATGTCCTTCTTGTTGTCTTCTTACCTCCCAGTACAGACGAGGTCATGTCACATGATGTGAGTGCTGTGCATGTATAGTGTATATAAAGGAAGTTGTGTATGTGTGTGTTTGTGTGCAGGCGTGTGTGCGCGCGTTCTTGGTATTCCTTATGTTGTGGGGACCAAAATCTATTTACACGGTCACATCATTAAGTTAAACATTTAAACATTTTTTTTTTTAAAAAAACACATTAAAAAAATTAAGTCCCCATAATGTAAATTACTACATTCTAAGGTGAAGACATGTTTTAAAGTTAGGGCACTACTAATTATGGTTAAGGTTAGAGTAAGTCTCCAGGAAATTAATGTAAGTTAATGCAATGTCCTCTGAAGTTAATGCAATGTCCTCTGAAACCTGTGTGTGTGTGTGTGTGGTCTCGTAATAAACGGGGCTGTAGGATCTGACTTAAAACCACCTACACACACCTGTCTCCATGGAGCTAAACACACACACACACACACACACACACACACCATCTGCATGTATTTATAGAAGTCATTAATGATTTTTTTCATGTTGTATTCAGAACAGAGGAGCGTGTAGCTCTAATGATAGGATACCTTGACTGGTGTGATGAATGAGATGCTCTGATTCCACCCAGAATAGAAACAGGGACACGGGGAGAGTTTCCTCCACTGTGACCTAAAGACTGAATCATGCAGTGGAGACAGTGCGGGTAATATGTCAACCAGATATTATTTACAATCATTTCCAACATTGTAATAGTCAAGATTATATTTTTTCATATGCAAGGTAAATTGTCATTGGCAAACTTTTTCTTCAGCCAATAATTTGTCTCCACAAAGAAATTGTTTTAATCTAGCTTATCTATCTAATATAAGATTCCCATTTTTTATCAACTACTAAAACATTGTTCTTTTTTCAAGTAGAAAAACTCAAAAAAAATCCAAAACAATGAAATCAACATTGTGTGTGGTTCTTGTGGTTTCACAAGTTGAAAAATGAATTCTAGTCTTGCTGTGTTTCTGTGTTTATTGCAGTAAAGGTCCAATTAACTCAAGAGGTTTTGGCTGTTGTGGCGAATGTTGTGCAGCTGCTTTTGGACACAGCAGCTTGTGAACACAATAAATAAAGCTCACCACAGATTTCTTAGTCTCAGAAACATACCCCACTATACAGCTCTTCAAGATTACAGAACAAAAGACATCACAACCAGAGTTCAGGCTTTGTTCATACTACTTATGGGGAAACTTTGAAGGAAATTGCTGCAGGAGCTTCTTATAAACAAGTTTGGCAATTCACTCACATAGGACAAGTTGTTTTCACATAAATACGATGTGATTGATCAGAGCAGACCCTCTCCTTTCACTGCTCCTTCCCCCACTTCTGATCCTCATGTACCCATATACTGTATGCACTGGTGGACACTCTGACCAGAACACTGTGATGCACTGTGTTCTGACATTTCTATCATAGCCAGCATTAACTTCCTCAACAATTTGTGCCATAGTGATTGAGACCATCTGAAGTCCTTGGACCACTTTTGGCTGGTATAACCACAGCATACTGGAAACTCTACACAAGCTAACTAACCGTCACAATTTGGCCTGTGCAAAAGACTCAGGTCTATGTTTTCTTTTCTTTTTTCTTTTTTTTCCTGCTGCCATGCACATGAACTTTTTGTGCTGCCTATTTTATACCATGTTCACCGCAATTGCAGTGACCTTAATGTGGATAATCTGTAATGTATGAATTGTTACATTAACATTGTATGATATATGTCTGTCTGATTGTGTGTGTGTGTGTGTGTGTGTGTGCGTGCGTGTGCGTGTGCGTGTGTGTTCTTGAATTTGTGCCTCTGTGAGGATCAAACATCATAAAAACATACAAAGTGAGAACATTCTGGCTGGTCCTCACATCTTTAGAGTCCTTTTCAAGGTTAAGACCTGGTTTTAGGGTTAGGCATTTAGTTGTGATGGTTAGGCTTAGGGCCTAGGGCTAGGCAATGCATTATATCTATGAGGGTCCTCACTATCAATGAAGTGCAAACATGGGTGTGTTTGTGCATCTGCATGTTATGTAACAGTGGTATTTAGCAAAGCATGGCTTCAGGCAACACTGATGATGCCCCAAGATTAAGAGTCTAACCAGTACATTTTGCTTCTCCTAATGGACAGTTGAGACAGTCTGCATTAGTCATTCATGATGTGGCACTTCCTCTAACCTCAACTAGCGCTGCAGCCTTGGGAGTGGAAGTACAGAAAATGACAGCTTATAAGTTCCTCCTTAAAGTGAGTAATTTATAAACTTGTCTGCAACGTACTACAACAGTTTTTTTTTAATATATAGTATGTGTTTCACTGCCTGGTCTAACTGCAGTTCAGCTTGAACTCTGATGCAGATGGGTTCCACTTTGTATACCTATTTATACACTATGTACAGTAGCTAAAATAATATGAAATTATGAGATTCTCCCTGAGGATAGAACGAGAAAACAGCATTATTACTATCAACAATTGTTTTATTTATTAGAAAAAAAAACATACTGACTTGACGGTCTATTGAAAAAGAACAAAATAATATTATGAACTGTTTACACAGTGTCCAAGTGCAATAACACATGCAAAAACCCATAAAATATAACTAGCAATTGTTGAAGTTTAAAGTAGTACTTAGTTTTTTTCCTGTAATTATTTTTTTGCCTCATCATTTCAGATCTGCCCTCCATACAATCAGCTCATTGCCTTCACCTGTTGTTCCACAGCTATTCTCCTCACCTGATTGTCTTGTGTTTATGCCAAGTTCTCCAACATTCTTTAGTTCTATAGTCTACCTGACTGGATTCCAGCCTGCTGTTTATTGGATTTGTTTGCCTTATTGGACTGAATCTCTGGTATTTTTGACCCTGACCAAGTAAACAATGCTCCTTTAAATTAAGTTCTGCCTCTGTCGTCCTTTTGGGTTCTCTGCACACCCATACATACTCATTAAAAAAGTAAAATAAAACCTCATGATGACTTAGTTTTATCCTCCAAGGATAAAAGAAAGTCATCATGTAACCCAATCAACCCATGAGGCAAAAACAGCTGCGTAATAACTAAATTTTGCTTGGTCAGTTCTTCTCCAGATGCCTGAGGAGGTCAGATTTGACATTAACACTAAGACAGTACATTGACATGTCTTCATCAGAGAACGTTCCCATGTGGTTAGATCACTGTGGTGGAGTCATGATTAATGTGGTTTGAAGCAGCAAACATCAAGAAAATCCTGCAAAGCCAAAGCCAGCTGTCTGAAACGTATGTCATTTTACAGTGATGTGTCTGATATGGAGTCAGGTTGATGTACAACAAAACAATAAGGGGACACATTTTTAGCTTTGTGTTTTGATAAGTTGCTCACAGCAAAAAATCTTGGAGATCTCTCTCTCTCTCTCTCTCTCTCTCTCTCTCTCTCTCTCTCTTTCTCTCTACTCTGTACTTTTCCACTGTTACTACAGCTGTTTGGACTTAAGGTCAACTCAGATCAGAGAGGACGAGTGACCACACTCATACTCAGTCACGTTAGCTGGACAAGTAACATTTCACTGCACAACAGATGTTTTTGATTTTGCAGGAAAACCTGATCTGAACTCAGTTTGTTTTGCCTTTTCCCCACATGGATGCGGGTTATGACCTTTCCTACTGTACTGAAACTACATCTTTCTTGCCTCCCACTAAAATGTAAACCTCTGAACTCTGCTGTTTTTGAAACAGGAAGTGTCGTAATGTAGTGTAGTCTCTCTCTCTCTCTCTCTCTCTCGCTCTCTCTCTCTTTCTCTCTCTCTCTCTCTCTTTCTCTCTCTCTCTCTCTCCCCACATTATTCAGACCCAAGGCAAGTCAGTGACCATGAAAAAGGCATAGAACTACATTATGTAAGAGTTAGGGCTATACATTTTTATAAATCTTATTTAAAAATCAAACAGCACTGAGGATAAGGCCTGAAGGAGTTATCTTATGTTTAAATAAGATAACTCCTATCAGCAGCTCAACAATCACATATCATTGCAATATATGTATTTTCTTCACCAATCCTTTCCTGTCTGTACAGTGGTTATATCCATGTAGTCTTTTCTGTCACTGTTACTGCACAGAAAGTAGCTGATGTGGGTATAGTTAATAACTGAGTTAGTCATGACACGTATTTTGCACCAGTACAGATTACCCCTTCAGTGCTTTCTGAGTCCCTTGATTGACAGGTAGATTTGTTCTGAAGTTCTCTTTTCATCATTTAGATTTTATATTCTAATACAAGCTCAATACAGTAATAAACTGTATTTATTTACAGGCCCTGTAAATAAAAAATCCATCCACCATCCACCATCTATGTCAGGAGAGTGAAGATACATTATTTATAAATCCTTTATAACTTTAAAGCAAAGCAGAAATATATTCAATTCTCCAACAGATCCTCCAAATAAATATTTTAATAACACCTTACCTACTTCCTTCAAATGCAGCTGGTCATTCTTTTTTGTTCCAGTATCCTGACCCTTTGGCTCCCTTAAATGGAGTGTGAAGAGAGGGGAGATTTCAGCAGATTACATCACACACAGCTGGTGAGTGAGTGGATTTGTATGCAGTGTGTTGTGTGTTGGGTGGATAGCAGGTACAGCTGCTGTGGGAATCATAGGTCCACAGCAAACACTAAGATTACTTACTCATCAAAGTGAAACGTTTAAGTGGACCGATGCTTGAAAGTGGAGATGAAGCATCTGATTTTTGTAAATCCTAGAATTACACTGTGTATGAAAATGATGGCATGGCGTTGCCTCTCCTGTCAGTATCAAAGCATGTGGTTTCACATTACACTTGGTAATGCACTGGATCCATGTCTGTGGATTCAGTTATCTTAGTAAATCACATTATCCTAACACTCACAGCCACACTGAAATTGGGTTTTTCACACTATTCTTTGTTTATTAGCATACACTGTATTCAAACATTACCAAGCCCTGTTGTATAGCTGCTATTATCATTATTTATACATGTGTGTGATAATTGAGCTGAGAGAAAGAAAACAAAAAACAAAAAACAGGACCTTGGTACATGCGTCAATCCATCCATGACAAGAACACCGCTCAATTAGAGAACATAACACCGCCTGATGGCACGCCCGCTCTAATCATGAGGCAAAATATGTTATTGCTATGATTTGGTACATTCTGTGATTTCTTCTTCTTATTTTCTTTTTTTTGTATATTGTATATTGTCATACAGAATTGTCATACCAATACATTTTGCAATTTAAACTGTTACAATGTCCTCACCTTAAACTTATTCACTATATGAAAGCAATTGTTAAAAGCAAGAATTATTTTGAACACAAATATTCAGGACGCACAAACGTATCTTAAAAATTTGTGTCCTGTCTGTAAAGTGCCACGAATGGGCAGTAGTTCGGAATCGGTGGGTGATTCACTTGTACGCAACTGAATTTAAAAAAAAAAAAAAAAAAAAAAGAATGTTTGTGCATCACAGGCACATGATCATTACTAATCGCCACACCTATAAATGAGTGCCCTTGTCATCAAAATCATACGTCATCAAAATGTTTTGCGCTCAGCAATATTAACTAATAAAACAAGTACAGTATGTATGAATACACACCCATCGTTCTTGTGTTACATTGTTGTTTGAGCAAGGATTTGTGTGCGTGCTACTTCATGTTTATCTTAAATGAAGTACGTGGCAGGAAGGCATTTGTGATGTTATATTACTGTAGCATTTGTGTCCCTGGTAACATGTAGTTAAACCATAAAACGATCTATTTCCTCTTTCTTTTCTACCCTCTGCTTATTCCTGTCACATTAATGAGATGACTGATAGTCTAATATTTTTTACTTTCAGATTAAGGCCTAGTCCACATGTCGGTGGTTATTTTTAAAAAGTGAGTTTTTCCTCCTCCAGTTTTAAAAATAGTCCCATCCACACTCACTGAGTTCTTAAATAATTTTTGTCTCCAGGTGGTGGTGCTTGATATTACCGTAACTTAAAAGTCTTGTTGGCCAAATCAGAAAACAGACACTGTATATAAAGGGTAATTAAGGGTAATGCTGGAGGGTAATTAACAATGGCAGACCAGAGGATATGCATTTGTTTGGGCAGATATTTAGGTTGAGCTTTTCTTCAACATCACAACGTAATAAAAGTTAACAAAGGGTTTGATTCTTTATAGATAACTCACCTCATGTCATGATGACATTGCACGCTGACATCAAACAGAGGCGATAACGGCACACACTGTGATGTGTGATGTTTTCCTGCTCTTCACATTCACACTCTGAGATGAAATCCAAAGTGTGCATTTTAAGAAACCTAAACCACAGTATGCTTATATATGGCTAAAACACACAGAAAAAGTGACATTTTAAAAAGCACCCACCTACGAACTTTTTGATTTGCATGTTTCTCTGTGCATTAACATGCATGTGCTGATTCATCTGTTCTTGTCTGTTTGGGCTCATTGTGTGTGACTGTTGTTTTGTGTTTACTCCAGGACTGAACACATGTAGAGCACCAACAGGGTGATCAACTCCCTCCTGTCCTTCCTCCCTCCCCACTTCTCCTCCCTTGGGCAACACAACCATAAGCAACGTGTGCTGACCATTCATTGGATCAGTGAAATAGGTTTAGTGTTGTCTGCAGATGGCCCTCTGCTTGTCAGAATCATAAAGATATGGGTGATAAAACTTGCCTGGAGAGACATTAACCAGGCCTCGCTGCTGTTGGCACCTCTTCCACACTGTGCTTTCCTGGAATATGAGCTTTCCAATGAGTGCCTCAGGGGACAGAGCAGCAGAGTAGACATGAGTGTGAGTAGCCTTTATTATGGGACCTTCTTTTCCAGAGTGGAAAACTCTGTATATTGCAATACAAAATTAAATGTGGTGTGTTTGGAGACAGTACAGTGTGCAGATCCAACGTTTGAGCATCAAACACTCATTTCCCTGGAGACTTGTTGTGTAGCTTGCTTTTCTTCCTGAGGACGGCACCTTGGTTTCAGTTACAGTGGCTTCCAAAAGTAATTTACCGTGTAGTACAATCTACTGCTTCATTATTGATTTCATTTCAACTACATTAAAGGGGCTGTTTGTAGTATCTTAAAAATGCTGTTATTGTCCGCTCATACACCTCTGATGTCACTTAAATGTATCACCTGTCGCTGAGCATGCATATAAAAAACAGGGTGGTTCTCTTGCCTCCTCGAGCTGCACCCATGACGAGGACGTGTGTTTTTCCTACATTATGGTGGACCATTAAGTCATGTTCCTACCTGTTACTAATATGACTGCAGCAACTGTTTAAATCCAACACTGACCTTAAGAGTTTGATTAAAATAATTTAAATTCATTGTGAGAATTTAAGATGTGTAAAAGACGTAGTCACTGCAACATATGCTTTTACACCTACAATATTAAGATTATTTTGATTGGGTACAAAAGCAGAGACCACACGATGCTGCAGTCGTGTCAGCCAAGGCAGACCTACAACATAATAATTGTGGTATGTTTTAACTTTTATAAACAAAATGAGTGTTCTCGCATTCCAGGAACTCTCACACCTGACCACACCTCATTTTAAGACTAACATGCCCAAGGGCACTCAGGTCGGTGCAAGTTCACGTAATACTTAAGCGATGTGCACTGGACAGGGAAATGATAACTACATCTGTGGAAAGTTAGCAAAAAACATGCATCACATTTAGTGATGTAGGTTTTGTGTTAGGTCTCATACTAGAGCCCGCTGACCACTATAACTGACCGGTCACTTGCTGTCTAATGTATCAGAGACAGAGATATTCACTATCACTCACTTTATCTTGGAGTGGTTATGGTTGTGCCTATATGTAATGCTTGTTGGATAATTGACAATTGCAAAAATAAATGTATTTTTAAACCAAGTGATTTTAAAAAAACCTTCCAGTCAGGTCACACTAATCCAATTCCAATTAAATAAATACAATATATTTCAGCAGAAAACAAGTTGGGTGTGGACACGATTTCACCCCATCACAAGTCTCACAGAAAATGTGAATGTGTGCGTGCGTGTGTGTGTGTGTGTGTAGTGCAGCTTGTGTATGGTGAGAAAAGCTATAGTCAAACAGCATCCACTGATCCTGTGCTGCCATGAGTGTACGTTGCTGTGCAGCAAACCTGCAGCACCCTTTGTGTCAGCTGGAACAGAATCAAAACAGTCACAGGTGGGCAGCAGAAGGTCCTGGTTGCTAGCGTGAAGCAGACACTATAAACTAACAAATCAAAGCTAATGTCAGGGTTCGGCTCCACGCCACTTCCTGCCTTTTATTTTTGCTGGTGTTTCATTTCCTGCGGCAAAAGCAGAGACCACACGATGCTGCAGTCGTGTCAGCCAAGGCAGACCTACAACATAATAATTGTGGTATGTTTTAACTTTTATAAACAAAATGAGTGTTCTCGCATTCCAGGAACTCTCACACTAATCCAATTCCAATTAAATAAATACAATATATTTCAGCAGAAAACAAGTTGGGTGTGGACACGATTTCACCCCATCACAAGTCTCACAGAAAATGTGAATGTGTGCCTGCGTGTGTGTGCGTGCGTGTGTGTGTGTGTGTAGTGCAGCTTGTGTATGGTGAGAAAAGCTATAGTCAAACAGCATCCACTGATCCTGTGCTGCCATGAGTGTACGTTGCTGTGCAGCAAACCTGCAGCACCCTTTGTGTCAGCTGGAACAGAATCAAAACAGTCACAGGTGGACAGCAGAAGGTCCTGGTTGCTAGCGTGAAGCAGACACTATAAACTAACAAATCAAAGCTAACTTTGTTTAAATGATGACAAAGAGTCCCATTCAATGCCCTCACATCAGCAAAGCCGAGGAAAGAGTACAATCTGCAATCTAAGAAATAAAAGGCTCTCAGGCTACAGTAATATTCTAGGACAATGGTTCTCAAACTTTTTATACCAAGTACCACCTGAGAAAATATTGAGCTCTCAAAGTAACCCCATTACATCACTAACATTAAAATACAGTGGTGTAAATAGGCCATGCAGCAACAGACATTTCAAAGAAAGCAGATTTATTCCCTTTAAGATAATTTGCTCTCTCATCATCCTCCTCCTCTTCATATACTTCAGATACTGGTAAAGCCAAATTAGATTGAGATGAAGCGAGAGACAAGTTGACTGTAATTATCATAATTTCATTTATTATTTATTTTGTTATTTGTGTCATTTTTGACACAAATAATTCCTCAGCTCCACTCTGATCACATAGCCCACAGGAGAACAGTATTTCTGATTTTTCTCAATGTACCACCAGAGTAAGCTCACGTACCACAGGTGGTAGAGGTACCACAGTTTAAGAACCATGGTTCTAGGACTTTCTTTGGTCAACATATATATATCAATATATGTTATATACATATACATATACATATACATATACATATACATATACATATACATATACATATACATATACATATGTCAATATATCTTATACCTCTATGCCAAAAGTTTAAGTAAAACATGCCACATCATTAAATACTGTATATACAGTAAATACATGTGTGGATACTGTAATAATCAATATCTGTTCCTTCCTGGAGTATTTAAATTATTCTTTTCAAAGCTGTTCCAGAAAACAAGTCAGTTAGCTTTGTTCAATGAGAAAAGAAAGAGTCGTCTTTTAAAAATGTTTTTGAATTAATATATTCTGTAAATAGTATTTTCTTTCTGGTTATTTAACAATATTAAACTACAAACATGTAAAAGTGTAAAAATGTACATTGTTAACAGTAAAAGTGTTAAAAATTTAATAATAAATGTTTAATTAATGGCCATTGTAGCCTCATATCACCACATTCTTTGTCCCTCCACTAAACCACTCAATCACGCTTATGGTATGGTAAAGAATCAGTCACAGCCGTGTTCCTAAAACATGCAAGTAAATGACTGACATTAAAAGAAAATCTGAAAATGTTAACACTTGTCTTCTTTCGACAATGTGGAATAAAACATGATCCACCTTAAATGTTTCATGGTCAAACCAGGTCAATGTCTTTCTATGGAAGTTTATTCCGGGACTTGAGAAGCCGAGCTTAGCGTCTCTACTTAGTCCACTGCTGCTAAGAATACCACACACAAACTCCACACACGCTACCTGGAAACACGTCACTGCAGAAACACTGCAGCCCCACACACACATTTCCTTTGACCATGACTGGATTCTGATGTTGATGTCAGATGATAATTACTTTAACCACAACCACTAATAACAGTGAGAGGTTTGACCGGCACAGACATGACATCAGCTGCCTGTGGTAAGGCCACATGAGGGTGACAGGGAGGGTACTGCTTCGCTTCTCAAGAACACACATGGGTGGAGACAGTGAAAAAGAAATACTCCTTTTCCTATTAAGCACATCTTGTGACTGTTGGTAACTTTGTCATAGGATTTGTATTTGTCACATACATAGAGATACATTCAGTGAAATCAGGAGGATGCCCAGTTTCATTTCTGAGCGGAGAACAATAAAAGCAAACAGAATTAAATCAGGAATAAAGATCTAGTGTAAAGTTAAGTTTTAATTTTTAGAAAATATAAAATCCTTTACAAAACAAAATTCATTCATTCATTGTCTACCGCTTTATCGACCACATGCGGGTTGTGAGGCCGCTGATGCCTAATCCCAGCTGACATAGGGCAAAAGGCGGGGTCACGCCCTGGACAGGTCACCAGTCCTTTGTGGGGCCAACATATAGATACGAACAAACATTCACTCTCACATTCACACCTACGTTCAATTTCAAGTGTCCAATTAATCTCTGCATGTTTTTGGCCCAAGCAAACTCCATACAGAAAGGCTCTCAGTCAGACTGGGTCATGAACCTTCTCGTGTGTGTGGGTTGGCATTTGCAAAGCTCTTTATGAGGAACTGAATAATTTGCACTAAGAGCATCTGTGAGTCTTTTTGTCAACTCCAAATATTGTGTTGTCTTCTTTTATTGTGGTCTTTTGTTCTCTGTTCTGTTATTCGTGTTTTCTATTATTGTTCTGTGCAGTATTGCCCTTTGACCAAACCACATTTCTCCCAAAGGGAGACTAATAAAATGACCTTCACCTTCACCTTGACCTTGACCTTGCTGTAAGGCAATAGTGCTAGCCGCTACTCTGCCATGCAGCCCCATTCAAGTTCCAAGGTAACAAAAAAAAAAAATCACTTTGAATAAAGTAACATATGGATAGGTGACCTGAATAAAGTGACATTTATTGTTGATAAAATGATAATTTGACAACATTTAAAGTGACAACTGTTGACATTTTTCAGTAAAGAGGTTCTTTTGTTGGAATGCAAAACAACGGAGCAGATGCTAAAACATGTCATGAAAATAAATTTAATGATGCTGAGTCAACTTTCCACATTGCATGGTATCTGTTTATATCAATGGCCTTTTGGTTTGAATTTGATTAAAAAGTGTGATTCATTACTGTCAAATTTCTGAAGTCCATGGCCAGATTTTTTAAACACCACTGAAGACCTTTGTCTGTAGTTCCACTGAGGACACGAGCCAGAGACGGTAGTTGGGTGTCAGGATTCTCTGCTTTCTTTCTTCTTGCTCTGGGCTGCATCCTGAGGCCATCCAGGCGATGATGGCTGAAAATAGCCCAGACGTGTATGCCAAGTCAGAGCAGTGCACTGTTTGTGTTGTCTCCCGTAAGACTTCCTCAGCCACGCTGCTAATCAGTAGAGACAGTAGAGGATGCGGGAACGGAGCCAGACACAGATCGGACTCCACATGGGTGTGGGAGGTTACAGGAGTGTGCCTGTGTGGAAGTATGGGAGTACTGGTGTTCGTAGTCTAATCTGCAAGCACCGGTACATGCCTGCATGTGTGCAGGACACAAGGGTGTGGTGCAATTCACTTTTAAATTCTCTCATCACTCACACACCTTGAAGTGGACCTATTAACTTAGCTTTGGAGAGATTGTGATGGTTCATTGGCTTATTGTGATGAGATTGGTGGCTGCTTCTCCACTCCCCCTACTGCCTTGCAAGATCAGGTCCAACAACCTGGAGTCCTCAGAATCAGGAGGTCTTGCAAAGTCTGGGCCTGAATTTTTACGACAATGAGGATAAAGCGGTAGACAGTCGATGGATGGATGTTTATGGTGGTGTGGTAAAAATATGTACTCCAAAACTGTAAGGGAGCTCCAGAGAGAAAAAGGCAAAAAGCGACCAGACCTGTTAGGTTCTGCTTTAATTTAAAGTGTTTACTCAAAAGTTTACTCAGAAACGTTTCAAGCTGATTGAAAACCTACAAAACAGAACATAAATTATGGGTGTTTTATTTCTCTATAGACATTTTGAAACATTTTCTCATTACTGTGTTACCTGGAGTTTAAGCGGAAATCACTTTTTAACTTCTTTATTTCTTTACTGCATTTTCATCTTGGTAACCTTGTGTGTATAAAATGTACTTTATTTAAGTCAGTTGTTAAATCTGTTATTTTTAGTTTTAACACTTGGTCAGCTGTGGCATTTCAGCATTTTATTTTTAGTATTATACTTATAGCACTGAAAGTCAGAGTGACATACCAAATAATGTGACTGTGAGTCAGTTTCCTGTTGCATGTATACTCTGGAAATGATAGAACAAGCCAGAACATAGCAGGAGAAGAAAATAGAAAGTTGGTGAAATCCAAACTACTCCAGTTTTTGTACTGATGCAGTGACCAAATTAATCCTGCAAATTGAATGTTGAAGTTAATGGTTGGCAGAAAGACACGGAATGACGCTCTACATGGTACCAATTAGCTGCCAAGTTGTTTTGGTTTGTGAGGTAATAGGCCAATCAGCAAATACCTAATACAGACAGGATGGAAGGGGACATAAAGCCACCTTGAGTAGCAGATGTTGACAGACTTCAGACTTCATCTGGTTGGATGAATGTCAGATATGATAACACAACTGGAGTGTATCCCACTGCAGCACATTTTCGAAACCACTACCAGATAAGACTGACAGTTTAGTGATTTAAAGTCAACAGAGGACTTGTGTTTAGAGCTCCTTTACACCTCCCTACTGGCAGCTCTCCAAGCATCTCTGCTCTGGTTTTTGGTGGTTTGTGCAAATATTTTTTAGAGGATTTCCTTGTAATAATCGTAAAAACCACTTAATAATTTCCTCGGAGCCATCGCCTTATCTTGTTTACACTATCAAGACTGCCACAGCACGTTGTGTGAGTGGAAGTTCACATTTTTAAATTTCTGAAGATTGCGGCGCCACCCTCAGCTGACAGCATTATCCCGAGTGTGTGTTTGTTCAGAAGATCCTGGCAGAGGGAGAGAGGTCAAGATACACACATACAGCCAAATATGGCTTCTTTATCTTCAGTGAGGGGACAAGCAGCTGAGAGTGTGAGACTTGAAGAATGAGCAGAGGCTTAGAATGAAGAAGAAAGAAAATGGCAGATGAGTGGGGAGAGGAAGTTAAAGAGTCAGACTCCTGTCCTGTTTCCTGTTTACAGCATTGTTATGCTATTGCTATTTTTGTCCATTAGATGTATGAAGTGAGGCCTTCAGCTCTAACAATAGTCCATAATTGAGCCACTTCTATCTAATACGCACACATTCATTGCTTATGTTTGTCCTGTTAAGTACATCAAGTTAAACTTTATTTCACGTGTTGTCTCCCCTGTGTCAAGTTATTTGTCTGTTTTTGCAGTATATATTTTTAAAGATTACCCAATTTTTAACTGAACATATCTCATGCCATGCTGAGGAAAAAGTAAAACGTGATCTCTTTATTCTCTCTCTCCTTTCTGTGGCAGAGCAGAAGAAAGAAAAATGCCCTCACTCTAAATTTGGAGGTGGGTCAAAGGTGATGTGGAAGGTTGAGGAGCGCAGGCCTGAGTTGAGGAAAACATCTCAGTGCAGCGGTCAGCTCTGGCCCCACAGCCATCCGCCATGACGCCTGTTTATCCATCACGCTTCCTGTGTGTGTGTGTACCTGGTATTTCCTATGTTGTGGGGACCTAAATCTGTTTACACAGTCTCATTATGGGGACAAAAATCAAGTCTCGTTATGTAAATTTGTATATTTTAAGGTGTAGACATGTTTTAAAGTTAGGCTGCTAGGGTTAGGTCAAGGTTAGGGCACTAGTAATTATGGTTAAGGTTAGAGTTAGTCTCCAGGAAATCAATCTAAGTGAATACAATGTCCTATAAAGCCATCGAAACTAGTGTGTGTGTGCGTGTGTGTGTGTGTGTTTACTCTCTGTCCCCACTTTTGTATTGGTTAGTTACACACACACACACATTTTTCCTCTCAGGACTAACATTCATTTAGTCATTGCAGTCTGATCAAAGCCTTATCACTGACTTTAACCTTAACCATAACCAGTTAATGTCTAACCCACAATTCAAATCTTAACCCATACACTTGACTAGTTCATCAGAAATGAGGTTCTACCTCATTAGGACCAGGTTAAGGTCTCCGCGAGGACTACTGGTCCTGACAAAGTTAGTGTTTATGTCGGGTAAAGTCCCAAGTGGTTACAAATACAAGAACACACAGCCACCTTCCATATATAAGAGTAATTTATGTTCAAAAAGGTTAAACAGATGCCATTGGCAGTTGCTGCTGTGCTGGTCTATGGACGAAGTTTAGTTGAGGATAACCTAATACTGCATTAGCTCTCTCAAGCATCAATCCTAATCTTCTTCTTATCTTTCATCCAGCCTATTGATTTGAATTCATAATATTCCTGAATGAAGATAAAGGATTCTTTAAAGCTGCACACCACTTCACCCTGTTTCCCTCAATAAGTCTTGTTTGTAAACATTGTAAAATATTGTAAAGGACCTCTCGAGTTGGCTGTTGCTCTGGAGGTAGAATGGGTTTTCTGTTGATTATAGGCTTTGAAACCTGCAGGCTACTCCTGTCCACATGTGTCCTCGCACAAGACACCAGACCCTAAATTGTTTCAGTGGCTTAATGTGCATGGGTTAAATGATGAGTGCACTCTGTTCATTTGAGCTTCAATTGCATTATATGTTTTTTTTCTTCTATATACAGTATATAAAATGTACAGCAATGACGAAAGCTTAAATGAGGCTGGGTATCTTCATTATTTTCTGATAAACACTGGAGTTTTGGGTGAAAGTGAGACAGACAAAGAAAAAGAGGATCATCCTCACACCTGCTCAATCTTTATCAAGCTCCTCCAGCCACAACCACGATTCCCATCCCCCCTTTTTTCCCACATCACTCCACGCAAGCCTGTTCATGGCTTTGAATACACTGTGCCGGGTATCTATTTTAAACCACATACATGTGTACTGGGCCGAGTTGGCTTTTGTGTGCTTCTTAACGCTGAGCTGTAGCTTTGAAACACAAGAGTTGTAAACCCATGTTTCCCATCCAGCAGCAGAGATAAGAGACGTTCTGCTTCTCTGGCAGACAGGGAGCCTCTGCACAACAATGAGGCCTTTGGATGACACACTGATTTCAGACACTTGCAAAACAAGCATTCGCATTCTCACACACATTCTTGCTCAAGCTCTCTGTAAACATGTGTACGTGCTGCAAGGCCTTGGTTATTATTTTTAGACCAAAGCTGCTGCTATCTGTTATTTTTCAGTGTGACCATCAAGAATAATAAATTGATTTAACGGAATGCTTTTTGTAGTTGTAGTAGGAGTAGGAGTACTGCGTGTGTGTTTGTTTGTGTGTGTGCGTTTCATCCTGTAAAACTGCAGCACTCAAAAACTGGTTGATAAAACCATCATGTATAAATGAAGTGCAGTCTGGCTGACCATGAATAATACATGCTGACAGCAGAGCACATGCAACCACATCTGCAGACACAATAAAACCATAAAATGCTTAAAGTAGCTACACACAAGCAAATGCACCACATCTATTTGTAATTGCTTCAGACACTAAATGTTTCATTAAAAGTGTGATAAGTAACACCAAACAAGATGCTGTAGCAAAAAGATTTAGTCTTGATTGTTGTTACTGGTATGTTGCAGCAGTTTTTTGTCTTTTTTGTACTGTATTTATACACTACTTTTCTGACCTCACTGTACATTTTCTAATTTCATTCATTTTGGACTCATATTCATCTGTCTCTGAATTTCAGGTTACGACGAAGTGAGGGAAAGGACTTTGGCAAAACTTAACTTGAAAATCTCATTGAAGTCATGCCATGTGCCAGTAGCTTTTCAGGTTTTGTCTTCAGCTGTCATTGTGTAAACTCACATATCAGTTAAACAGTAAATGATTATAATTAGCAGACGCCAAATTATGATAATAATGAACCCTCTAAGATCTGCAATTTGCAGATTATATAGGCAGAGGATTTTAAAGAAAAAAACATTAATTTGTTTGATTCAAAGCCTCTCATCCACCATTCAACCTGTACTCCTGTAACAAAGCCACTGATTTTCTCACCGCAGCATGACAGCAGCAGGATAGACAGTAGAACTGAGAGAGTCACACTTTGATCTGCTTGACTGAGAGGTCAGAATTCTACACAACAGATATACAAGAGTGGCTGTAGGCATGACAGGGATGTGTCAAACATCGAGAAAATTATCAAAAATTGGGGGTTACCTCAAGATTAATGAAATGTCAGGAGTTTAGACAGCTGCCATGGCAACAGCATTCCCACATAATGACAACAAAAACTGAACACGAGGAAAACAAGCAGTGGTTGTTATGACCACTTTCAGCTGACAATTGTAATATGTAAAGATGGTGACATACTCTTTTAATGTGCAGAGGCCCCAACAAACCCTAAAATCAACACACGCAAAACTTTATTACTATATGCTATATCATGCTGTAACTGAGGCAGCTAATACATCAGTCCTGCAGTAAACAGTTCCTTCATGAAGGCTGTAATACATTTTTAGGAGCAGTTTGATGGGGTATGTTATTGGGTAGTAAACAAACTCTTTTTCCAACATGATTTAGCTCTGTTTTTAGTATTATTTCAGCTACTTTTTATACAGTTGATACAACTGACTGACACAATTTGAAAATGTAAACAATAGTTTGATTCAGTTACTTAATATTTTTTGTAAACTCTCTGTTTCTGATGGTCTCTGGCTTCACCCTTCCTCAGTCTCTCCCTCAACTTCACTCTCACTCTCTCTTTTGAACTTCACATTTTTCTTCTTTCATCTCTTTGTCTCTCAACTGATTGGAGGAAAGCCAAAGTCGGCATGCCCGGCCAGGCGAGATATGAGCAGCTTTGCATTCCAGTCTGTTCAGCAGTGTTAAGGTGGACAGGTTAGTCAGTAATGTGGCTCTTCTCGTGACACAGTGGAGCAAAAGTCGAAGGACTTCTCCTCCTCTGCCCCCTCCACCCAGTCCAACCCCAGCTTCATCCCACTTGAGGACTGGTTTTTCTCATGTTTTCACTTTCTTACAAGCCCTTTGGAGTACACACACAAAGTTGACCAATGTCATTTGCCTTGAATAGATTTTGTATCACACAAAATGTGTCCAGTCTGAATTGAGTTTCTGCTTCATTAATTGGCACTGTGTAACCAGACAGAAAGCACACTTATTTCAATATATTTATACTCTGCATCAGTTTTTTTCAAGTCTTTATAGTGTAGATAAATAAAGATAAATTCTATTATCAAGATAAATAAATTCATCCAAGAGGCTGTGTCAGCCGAAGAAACCCTTTCCAGGATTCATCTTTTCTCAACATAACATTGCCACAGACACATTTATTACGTTTGGATTCTAAAAGCCAGAAAAAGCTACTAAAATACCAGAACAGTATATGTTATCCAAATAAGTTATACAATATAAATACAGTATTTTTAAATCTAATGACCCAAAACCTAATCTAGGAGGTGTCACAACAAACATATTTGATGGTGGAAATTAGTTGTATATGAATATAATTTAAATGATAGGGTTAAACCATCATTACTACCTGTTTTCAAGTTTCATCTTTTTAGGAGATGTGCGCTTTTAAAGTTGTATGAAATAAAACCTGACCTCTCTGCGTCTCTCACTTTGTCAATGTCCATGCATCACTTTATTCATGGAGTTCATGTAGATTGTTTATAAATATAAGTTTTTGGCAAAACGAGCTCATAAACAGGCTCACACAGAACTATGTCCCCTTTACCCTTGTGAAGTATGCACCACACACACACGCACGCACACACACACGCACACACACATACGTGCTGCAATCTCATTTAATCACAAGAATCCCGACTGGGAGCATTCCTGTCACACAGAGTTTGCACAATTTGCTTATTAGAGCAAACAATGGTATCTGTCAATTTCATTTTCATAAGCAGAAAGATTACAGAGCGTTGTGCTTATCCTCTGTATCCAGTTCAGCGCGTTCGAATGCGTCTGTGTTTTCATGTCTGGTCGGCGCCATGATGAGTATGACTTTAGCAAGGGTACGGATTCAAACACTCACAAACTTTCCCATCAAGCAGAG
Organism: Brachirus orientalis; assembly: GCA_016785285.1. Classification (NCBI taxonomy): domain Eukaryota; kingdom Metazoa; phylum Chordata; class Actinopteri; order Pleuronectiformes; family Soleidae; genus Brachirus; species Brachirus orientalis. The sequence goes on along the minus strand of JAFBJR010000180.1, from coordinate 2,749,118 downwards.
ACATGTCTAATAGGCTGCTACATCATCCCTTTTCCTAAACATGCAATGGAAAATAACAGGGCCGGTGTAACAGTGGGTCTTGTTATTGTTTAAAGCCACTTTGATGATGCTGATGGCATCTCCCAGCTGGCCATGTGTCACCAAGGTGCCATTATTCACATTAACCCTCTCTGGTAATTTTGCTGTAGTATTACAAAGAAGCCTCTGTTCAGACTGACTCCCATTTCAAATAACCTGCTGCACCTGAAAGTCTGCTGTATTGACATGACTATGACTAACGGCACAAAAATCCACACAATGGTGGACAAACTTTAATAGTAAGCATGTACAGTAACACTGGTGTGTATGTATAAATACACATTAAATAGACCACACAGATATAACATCTGCCATGTCTAACTGACATTCACAACATATAAATAATGTTTAATTTAAACATAAATTGATAGGAAAAAAAATAAACTCTGAGCTATGGAAAAATAAGCATACACACAAACACACATGCATTGGTGACACAGCTTCCCAGTACCATGTAATGTATTTCAATATATAATTACAATAATTATTGTAATATAAATTAATATGAATACGAGCTATATTTATAAACTTTAGTTCTGAGTGGACATTTGTTGCAAACCTGGATCTGTGTAGCTTTGTTTTTGAGAAAAGCCTGTGGAAGCACCTACATTGTGTTCACTTGCTTTTGTCTGTGTTCAAAAGTATGTGCAAGTCTATGAAAAGGATTCTGTGAGCGTGTTTGTGTGATGTGTCAAACTGTGTGTCTATGTGTGTGTGTGTGAGAGAGAGTGAGAGAGTTTCCAGGTGGAGGAAAGAGGGGGCAGTTTGCAACAGGGGACCGGAGAATGAAATGAAGGAAACGGGAAGGAAATGACGAAGGCTTGCTGTCTGAAACCACAGAGCTGCCACTCTCTCTTTATCATGGAACCCTTGACACATACACACACATACACACACACACACACACATATACTGTACTGCTTGTTGTTGATGTGACTGTGATAAAAACAGGATTTGAGGCATTGGATGATAAACACCAAACTTGGAGAAGAGAGACCATTTAAAAGCACATAGAGTTAATAATATTGGAGTTCACAATGTTAAGTGGACAGGAATTAAAGAAACACTTAATGAGAAAGATACAAGATATAATCAAAATGCAGAGTCAGATTTTACAGGAAAAGTTACTAAACTTTGAAAGACAATATTTCTGTGTAATTTGTTCTAGTGTATAAGCAAAAAGCTCACATTTAAGTGTTTGTCTTTGAGTTCCAACTCACTGTTAAAACATGCTGTTGATATGCTGTGATGAAGCCTTTGAAAGACAATTCAAAATTAATAATTATTGCATATTTTACATCTCAACGGGGTAAAATAAAGCTTTTTTTGTGCATTAACTTTAGACGGAGGGACTTCCAGACAGACACAGTGATAACCCACAGGTCAGAGAGCTGCAGTGGTGACACAACATCCGCCTGGCTGCCATAACATGACAGATCTGGATCAAGACCTGGATATGTGTCCTGTTTGCTTATTTCTGCTGTGCAACAGAATAAGCAGGTTTCAACATCAGTCACAATAATGCTACATTTATATGTAATGTTGCCTATTCCAAATGCTTGGGAACAAGCATGATTCTTCTCCAGAGGCCAAAACAAAAAGATAGGAATGTCAAAGGAAGGTCAAATGTCACTAGAAGAATGTGACTAGAAGAATGTCACTTGTCTGTTTGCTATCAGTTGTATTCACTGCCACTCCTCCCTCACCTCAGGCAAATCATTTTTAAATCTGATAAAAGTTAGTGTTGATGTTGTTAACATTTGTGTCACTGTTCCCAGTCGACACATCTTCTTTCTTCTTGAATGCATTTTTGTGTTTGTCTGTCTTGGGACACAATTATGCTTTATTAATGTGGGCGCGACTTTCATCAGATACAGCACATTACATTCTGTGCTAAGATAGTAGTACATTATGTGCCAGATTGGAACATATAATTGGAACAAAAATTAAACCCAAGACAGTTGAAAATGAAAGCTTCTCAGAGCACTCAAACCACAAAGCAGCTCACATATGAACTATGAGAGAGGGGCTGACCGATGGTAACTTTGTAAATGTCTTAATTCAAATCATTAATAACCTGCAGGTCTATGCTCACAATCTAAGGTAGCACACAGGAAGAAAAAAAACCTAACCCCCTGATGATTGGGAAGTGATGTGTTCTATGTTTTTGGCAGCTGCATTAGTGAGTTAAAATTAAGGAACACATTGGCAGGACATGTTTCAACTCTGACTAAACTAAAACATCAGTCTGCTGCAGAGAGGAATTAAGCACGACCTCAGAGATCAAATTATCCACTGTCCCTTTAAGGATCGCCACCAGGTAAGCCCGGAAACCACGTGTGCACAGCAACAACCAAGGTCGTTGTCCATTTCATGATGAGTGGCTCATGAGGGCTGATGACATGTTAATTCCATGGAGACAGTGTTGTAGCAGGGGCTGATATCACAGTCTGAGTGTGAACGTCTAGAAAGGTTGCTCTCTTGTTTCCTGAAGCTCATGGGCTGCATAGTGAATGTCTTAAGAGCCTTTAAGTGGATTGCAAGAGATGAACAGCCATCTGGTCAACTCTCCAGCCACGCCTGTTGGGAAAATGTTGACGTCACTGATGTGATGTGATGCTGCACATGACTGTTGCTGCTGCTGCTGCTGCTGCTGCTGCTTCTCACTCAAAACCTGTCCTAGACGAGTAAGATTATTACTAAATGAAATTATTTGACATTGAATTCAATTGGGGAAAAAAATGCATGATTATATGCAATTAAATCATGCTTGATTTTGATAATAGTTCCTTTTTGTTTGATTCCTCATTGCACATTACACATTGTGTTTTTAAAGTGATGAAAAATATCTCTTCTTGCCCTACAGGAAAATGTGTTATGAACCACCCTGCTAAATTTGAAGGACCGAAGTTGCTAATTGTTATTTTTGTTTCAGATCACGTAGAATTCCGCAACATTCTCTGCAATGAGACGCTGAGGGTGCGTCCACTGGAGGAGCCAAACATATACACGCGTACATGCTTTAGTGCACACCAAAGTAGGCGAACGTCGCTATTCGTCAGTGCTTTTACAGAATTTTAACCTCAACGCTCCTGCTGTTTGACAAACGTGTTCAAAAGTGTACTGTGTGTGAGAAAATATTAAAGCAAAAACAGCTTGTTGGATGTGTTTCCTGATTCACTTATGCATCATGATTGTGGGCGTTTCACCACAACTGTGTCAAATACACTATTGAGGTTGAATATGTTGGCATACAGCCCTCAGTTGACAAGTTTGACCAGGTCTGACTTCAGAAAGTTTACTTTATCTTCCTGTTATGATTCTCTATTCTGTTTTTAGCCTCTGTGTTACAGCCTCTCTATGTTAGAGACATTAGCTGAGACACACTCATTATGCTGTCAGTTAGTTATGTTGAATATGAGTCACTCAAGAAGGTGTTATCCTTCACTGACTTGATTTATAGTTTAATATATAATATGATATTTTTAAACACCAAACAGCTATATGACAGCCTTTTGACTCAGTGTTACAGACCACATTTCCATTTTCATTTTAGTGTGATTCCAGTGTTCCAGTTTTGTTTGCACTGAATGGCTTTCTTCACAATGTTTATTCTGATCCTAACCTTCAAGACCCCTTCATCAGAGGAACAGAATATTTTATTGGTACCGACTTCAACCTTATGAGCTTGTTTCATCAAACCCTCAGGGAGAGACATTCATGAGCTTGCAAGTTCGGCCCACAGCATACTCTGAAGTGGCCAATAAAAGAAGACTGTTGATGGACTGTGCAGTGACCCATCGGAGTGTTAATAAAACCCTTTCAAACACAGTTTCCAGGATTTCAGGCTTGCATGAGCCAGTTTATGCAAAATCAAATCAAGACTGGGGTTTTGTCCCACATCAAACTTAAAGGCATTTTATTTTATGGTTGTTTAATTATCAGCACAGCACCACATAACATCCTAACATCTGTGTATATCTAGATTACTACAGGACCTTATTGCAAATAATTACCAAAAATGACATGATCTACAAGACAAAGTTAGAGGTTGTGGTGACAAAATACAAGCAAATCACTATGCGATTCTTTTGCCTAGTATTATTTGTCATCTATTGATTCAGTTCTCACTCTGTTCATCAGTTTTTAACTCTCGTTGGTGTATCTTAACCTCAGTAGGAGCCATTCTCAGGTCAACTTAACACCTGTCCACTGAATTTAAATGCAGTCATGTAGTCCACCATTAAGATGTAATTGCCCAAAATATCATCATGTGTATACATGGGTGGGAGAGAGCATCATCCACAAGTTTAAATATGACTACGCCCCTGTCCAGCATTGATTTCCTCAGAGCTGTACTGCCAGTGAGACACCTACCCTTTCAATGATATGTTGGCAGAATGATATAAATCGAACATGTGCTCAGGCAAAACAAAGACTCTGATCCTTTCTCACAGTCTGTCATTACCAGGCAACAGCATGCCTGTACACATTGCCCCACGCAGAATTGATCTAAATACAGGTGTCTGGATGTTATCGGTCGCTGATGAGGCTTCACTGTCACATATGAAATCAATGAAAAATTCAGAATTAATTAGTTCAATTGACACCAAAAAAGGTTTTTACTTTTCAGTAAATATGTCTCTGTGGTTAACAAAAAAAAAGACCCTCAATGAGATTTACGTTGACATTGTCATGTGTGGCTCAAAGACCAAACACTCTCAGCACAAAGCGCAGTCTTTGAAGCTTTCATAATGAATCGGCATGTGCTGAGATAACAGCCGTTCATAAACCACCAGCTAAGTGCAAAGTAAATACATATAGCTGAGGAATCTTTATAGTAACATGAGACTTTACACCTGTAGGTTAAAGTTTTCATGGATGACTAATGTAACGTTATGTAAAAGCTCATCCAAACACTCACAGCGACACACATGCACAGAACATGAGCATCTTGTGACACAAATCCAAGAACTGAGGTGTGGGACTATTTGTATTTGAAACAGGAAAAGTACACATGTGGGTTTCACCAATGTCTCATTTTTGGATTCATCTGTAAAATAGGACACAGTATCAGGTAAATAAATAAATGGATCTCACTTAAAATCAAAGAAAGCCTGGCCTTTGGGAAGAGTAGCTATACTTCAAGAGTCCCTCTGCAGAAAATGTGCTGATCGGTGAGTCATTAAATACAGCAAAAAGCCTCACAAATCCAATCATAGAATCTGCATTATACTCAGACAGCCTGTCTGTCAGAGAATCACCCCATGATTTTCTCTCTCTCCTCTGTTATTATTCCATTTCCTGCCTGTGAACGGAAAGACCGAAATAACCCAGCTGAAATCTATGGCTCTCAGGGGCAAAGCTTTTGTGTTGGAACAAGTGGAAAACAAGAGCAGTGTTGGCTGAATGGGACGCTGTAAGATCTAGAGTTTCATAGCCTCATGGGGCTTGGCCCACAGACACAGCTCATTACATGAGCAGGCTGTATTGAGACCAACTGTGAAGTGTCGTGTAAGACACCCAGCAGGTATGAAGGAGATATTGTCGGCTGGACTATTGTAATCTCAGTGCACAGTGATGAAATCTTCTGTAAGCTCCAACAGTGTATGTGTTGAAGTGAAGATGAAGAGGTTGTCATCCCACAAACCTCCCATGCATCTCCAGTCTTTTGGCAACAATGGTTAATGGTTAACACACTAATTTGACTCAGACTCGAATTTTTCAAAATTTCTTGGTGATTGCCATGGAATTTGGCATTTCTGGTCCCATGAGATGAGCCCCTGAATACAGTATAACCTGTGGTACCATTAGCAAGTCAACATGAAATTATCTATATCATCAACAAAATGGGTTATCATACATTTTGGTAAAGATATTTGTAGTTTCCAAATGGTGGACCATGTTACTTTTGGTGGTTATATTACTTTTCTTCAGGCTCCATTTGAGGTTTACACGCAACATATGGTTTAGGGTCAGGTGTCAACATAGATGGATGGAAGGATGGAATAAATAAAATAAAATGTGGTTTCCCCTTTTTGCTATAATTCACTGATTAGCAAAATGTGTCCAATATTTAGGCAGTTAAACCCTGCTCATGACTTATGCCATTGTGACATCGTAACTTTCTTTGCAACTGCTGCTGTTTGTGCTGTGTGCTAATCATCTTATATATTTATTTGTTTGTTGACTGATTAATTCACACATAAAAGAGACAGTGCTCAAGCATTATGTTTGCATTTGAGGCACCGTGCCAGATTATAGGTGGCTGGCACTGTTGACTTACAGTACATCAAAAAGATTGTGATCCGGTCCAACCGAGGGCTTTTCTATGTGGAGTGTGCATGTTCTCCTAGTGTACTTGTGGCTTTTCTCCAGGTTCTCCGTTTCCTCCCACAGTCCAAAAAAACATGCACATACTGTAGGTGTGAAAGTAAGAAGGACTGATTGTTCGTCTCTCTCTGTTGGCCCTGCGATTGACTGGTGACCTGTCCAGGGTGTAGCCCACCTTATGTCCAGTGTGTGCCCCTGCAACCTTCACATGGAGTGTAAAGCGGTAGACAATGAATGAATGAATGAATGTTCCTTGGCAGTTTGGAAGAGGACAGAGAGTAAAACATACAAAGTTTCCACACAGAAAAGCACACAGACACAAAACAGAATATTTAAGTCATGAGGACCATCAAGTGCCAAAATCAGCGAGTGCAGACCTGAGCAGCTTTTAACAGACTTTTAAATGTTCTTAAAAGTACTTACAGAACTGCAGCTCCATGTGTCATTAGACAGGGTGTTATACTAATTTGTGCCAGTAACAATGTTAGCTATACATATCTGTTTAAATGTGTTAGTTAACATGAGACATATCTGTGTGCTATGCATGTTAGCACTCATAGAGAACGCAGCATTCGGCTTAAAGAGTATGGCCGGTGTACGGTAGTGAAGTGGCTAGAGTTGTTGCCACACAGCAAGAAGGTCTCTGGTTTTCTGCATGGAGCGTCATGCTCTCCCTGTGTGCATGTGGATTCTCTCCACGTACTCCTGTTTCCTCCCACAGTCCAAAAGTACGTTGAAATTAACTGGACACCTAAAATGTCCTAAATTGTCCATCTCTGTATGTTTGCCCTGCGATACACTGGCGCTTTCATCTTATGTCAGCTGGGATTGGTTATAGCCCAGCTCCATGACCCTCATGCGGAGGATACAGAAATAGAAAATGAATGAATAGATGAATGCTATTTTCAATAACCCAACTTACAAGCCCTCAGTGAACTAAAATCTCTGACAAGTATCTGAATGTCTTAATGTTCCCAACAATTAATTAAAGCATGTCAGTTTTGCCAGTTGAAGTACATTAACTGCTCTCCACCTCAGCCAGAGCAGCGCCTTGGAAGACGTAACATATTATGTGTTTCTTTTTGCAGGTGAGTGTGAAATTGACTTGTACTTACACTCATATACAGAATGCTCTTGCATACATTGACACTCACGCAACTCCCAGAGGACAGCTGTCAGAGTCAGACTAATGAGAGCTGAGGTAGGCACCATGATGACTGTCTTCCTCACTTTCTGTCTGTCCCTGTCTAGTTCACAGTCAGCCATCACCCTAGTAATGCCATAGGTGGAATCTGACGCTGACACTGTCTGACAGTCTGTCTGTGAAGCACAATGTCCATACACAACATCTTATCATTAAGAGGTTTTGCTTATAAGGTCTGCAACGCACCTTTATCCCTACGTTGGCTGTGAAATTACCTTCAGCAGTGTTTTTTTATAATTGAAGAGTGTGTTAATTACACACCTCCACCCTAAATAGTAGTGTTGCATCAGTCTCCTCACCTGCTCCTGGGTTCTGAGCCACAGTTGATATACAGCATCTAATTATGAAAGTATGCTGGGACATGTTTTTCCTCTGCTATCAAGTTTCCTTCACTGTAAAGAGAAGGTCGCCATTCAGATTCAATCTCTCTGATATCTCTCATGCAACTGGTGCAATCAGATCCAGGTACATTGACTAATATATCCAGTGTTTTCATAGTTCTCACAATGTTTTTAAAAGACAAGCAGATTGTGTGGTGAAAATGAGCCTGTGTGGCTACCTGGCAATGGGAATTATGATGATAATGACCTAGTAAGGCAAACAATTTTAATGTCTGATTTACACATTTGCTCTTTTTCAAAAAACAAACAAACAAACAACGCAATTTTAGCAAGAATCTTACTGATGTCAACTTGCTGTTTTTTCCTCTTTTGTAACAATCAGTATAACTATAGAATATAGTTATAGACTTTTAAGTGTATTTAACGCCTTCAGGGAGGGTGAAGCTGCATTTTTGCATCCTTTTTCACTCAAATGGACAAACAAAATAAATATTCACTGAACAACAGTATCACTTTTTTCAATTTAAAAAATGTTTTTCATGTTGCCTTCTACAGCTTGAAACTCTTAATGCTTGAAAGCATGAAAGAAAAAAGAAGAAGAGCAGCTTGGTCAATGTGAAAGACAGTGGATTTTCTTGTTGACTGTACTGTACTAATAGCCTCCTTCCCAGTGACTCACACATGCTTGACAGTTTACAGGTAAAACAAGCACCTGACTATGTGTTCAAGGAAAAGTGAATGTGACATGTGAAACTCATGTCACATTCACATTGCTGCTCTGTCCCTTGGCGGTTGAAATACTCTATGTTCTACACCCAGGTGTCATCAACAAACACTTTGATTGCTTATGTGGAGGTGCTGCATAAGTAAGCCTGTATGAGAATGTAGGTCAAGGAGGAATATCAAAGAAATGCTTCATGCAACTGCAGAAAGCAGTAATAGTACTTCACTGGATTGTTGGTCTGTCTTTATGCCCATATGGTAGGAGTTCTGGTCGTCCACTAATTACATTAAGCTGGGCATATGCCGATGATGTCATGCCGTCTTCAGTGTATGACTTGTGTGAGGCTGCAGCTGGTGCAGTCAAGACACCACATGACGAGGAGAAGCAAAGTGGGTTCCTCTGTTGCTATTTCAGCTCACATGCTTGAAATATGACAGTGTGTTATGGGTGTACATGGCTGTAGGAGGAAGTAAGGAGACATTCTGATGAAAACCTATCTTTGTGAGGACAACTGGACCGGTCCTGACAACTTTAAAGGGCATTTTGAGTGTTGACTTGGTTTTCGGGTTAGGGTTACAGCTTGGTTTAGGTTACTGGTTAGGGTTAGGCTTAAGGTTAGGGGCTAGGAAATACATTATGTCAATCAGTGTCCTCACTAAGCATGCTGTACGAGAATGTGTGTGTGTGGGGTGTGTGTGTGTGTGTGTGATTCCTGAACCACATCAGTTCATAATGAGCCACTATGAATCGTTCCATCAACCACTGGCTGAAATACAGTACATTGACCTCCAGTGTCTGGATCTCATTCTAAATCAATGGCGAGATTGTCTTTGTCTTTATTGAACACCTCAGCTTGGCAAATTGGATTGTGCCAGCTGTTGAAAACAGATAACTATCCTCAAATCCACCTCCTATGGGCAACAACAACCCTCTGTTCTGCCTCTTCATGATTTATACCAGCTGTTACAGTGTTGCATTAGTGCTGCCAGTATTAGCAAATACAGTTTATGGGTGTCTCTGGAGGAGCATCTCTGCATCCTGTTTACTGGCTTTTGGAGGTGTAGCTTTGATATAAATCAAGTCACAAAAACATTGGCTTCTTTTTAAATCAATACATCAATATTTTTGTCTTAGAGTAGATATGGCTGTATTTTTCCAGGCCACATGACTTGGAAGAAAAAATTGGCATGTGCAAAGTTCTGTTGATGTGTGTGAAAAACAAGTTACAGGTCCTTCATTTTTAGATCAGAAGAAATGGTCACAGTGTGACTTCACCACCACCATCCAGAAGTCACATGTGCTGGTTCTGTTTTTTTTTTGCACATGTGGCTGTGTAAAGAGGATGAAGCTTGAATAAAGTAATTTCAGTTGCTTTTTCATGTCAGAGCTGATATTATGATGAACACCATCTCAAATGGTAATTATTTCTGATTTCAATAAATGGAGCAAATGTGGATGGATTATAACTGTATATACTCACATCAAAATACACGTGTCATTGCAAAATAATAGTATTTGGTATGTTCTTAAAATATATCCAGTACTTTTGCTGCTATGTCATTAAACAGATCCATAATGTTCTAAAAGCTTGTGCTTGTGGTGACGTCCTCCTGTGACCTGACTTCCCTGAGGCCTGTCACAATGAATGAGCCTTCAGTACCTTAATTGAATAACTTTTAGTCTGTTCCCTGTTCCCTGGAAACTGGTAAAATTAAGAATAAAGAACCAGCCAAGGCACTAAAAACAATTGCCAATTGTGTATCAAACTATGTTTGTTTTTCACTGCAAATGTGACCTGAATCTTAGACTTTCTAAATCCCTACTCATATTAAGAGCACTGATGGAAAAAAAAAGACCACTTGTTTCCAATAAAAAAAGGTCTACATATAAACATCAACAGCTTTAAATGATTTCATTTGTTTTATTGATAATTCTTTGAGGTTCACATAACAAACCACATTTTTTATTCCTTTAAAAAATAACATATTTATACTTAAAACATCTTACTTTACATCATAATACATAAGAGTTTTTTTTTCTTTTGCACAGCAAAGATATGACATTTATGTTTCAAACAACATACCAACAAACAAATAGTCAACATAATACTTGAAGGAATTCCACCACAGTGCAAATGAAGATGAGTGAACAGGCTATTACAAAAGGGTTGTGTTGGAGAAATTAAGGATGTCTGAATAAAACAAAACAAAATACTTAACCACTTTGGGGAAAACGTGTTTCAAAAATGGAATGTTTAGGATCATAGCAAGCAATGTTCAAATGACAAATGCATTGTTCACAAGAGAACAAACTGTTCAGAAAACAAGCTTGAAGCAAATCCTCTTAAATAAAAGAGATTGAATTAGTGCCGTGCGTCCTAAGGTCCACTGGGATTTTGTCTGTTCGGTCAGTTATGTCTCAAATGGGCATGCACTTGTTTTTGTCTATTTTTTCCATTCTGTGATGACACATTTTGTAATATCATTCAGTAGCCTAATTGTATGTCTGTTTTCAATAATATTCCCAGAACCAGAGATGCTCTTCTGTGGATCATCTGGAGGTGCAGATTAGACATCACAAACTCTCCACCACAATGTTGACAACAGAGGAGATGTCTCTTGTGGAGACATCATGGCTCAAAAAAAAAAAAAAAGAAAAGAAAAGAAAAACTGCATCAGAGGCACCCAGACATGCCTAAATTAAATTATTCAGGCAATTTCCTGCACCTTTACCTCTGCAAACCCATTAGTGAGCAGAGGGGGCTCCTGGTTGCTCTCTATGGAGGATTCACTCCCAGTGCTCTCTCCAGAGAGAAGTCTGGTTACTCTAAGGTCAGCTTTCAGTGTCTGCACATCATTTCCTATGCTCATCTCTCCCAGGTCATTAATTATCTGAGTCAGCTCCTGTTTACCATTGGCAACACAATCATTGTCCGTGTCAAGAATGTCCTCACATTCAAAGTGCATTGCTTTCTCCTCCTCCTCCTCTCCAACCAAGTCCTCTGTGATGGAGCCCAGCTTGGGTGCACTGCGGCTGCGCTCCACAGGGGGTTTGTAATAACACTGTCCATTTAGTAGCTTTCTGAGTGGGACCAGTGGGATGGTCTGTTCTCCTATAAGCTGCTGCTGTTGGTGTCTGGCATCGTCTCTCCGTTTTAGTCGTTTGAACTCAGCCAGCGCTGTGGCTGAGGTCTGGTACAGAAGCAGTGCCATGGCCTTTGCCTTCTCTGGCTTGGACACCAACACTGCATGGCAGCGCAGCATCACAGCCTTGTGCTTCATCTCGTGCCTGTAAATCCAAGCAAAAATCTTGGGTAGCCTTGGGTCTGCGACACAGTAGGTAATCCGGTGCAGCAAGTACAAGTGTCCTGGCCTCTTGGCCTTTTCGTCCACATGCACCATCCTGATGCCTTGATGGCTGATGGTCAGCCTCATCTTAGTGCCATTCTTGCCCATCTCACTTTTGCCCCAGATCTTGCTCACTGCCACGTCTGTGCAGCCGTCCCCTTTAGATTGGATGGTGGTGGCATTCCCCAGGTAGAGCACTGTGTACGTGGGGTCTTCACTGGTAATCTTCACCTTTTTCCTCTTTGACTTGAACATGTTGCCCACCCTGTTGAAAGCACTCTCAGGGCAGGACTTAGCAAACGAGGTAAGTGCAGAGTAGTTGAGACTCACTGCATATCCTTTCTGCTTGGACTGCTTGTCTTCCTCAATCAGATCAAACTTATTCTTCTTCCAAGGCAGCATTTTATTGCTGGTTGCAGTCACTGAGAGAGAAAGGGAAAAAAACTTTTTTATTAGGCTACTTCTAAATCCTACAAGTGTTTTCTGCCTGTCACGTCATCTATGAGCTATTCAAGGCAAAGTGAACGCAAAACACCGTACTTCGTAAGCCCAGTCTCTACAGTGCTCTTGTCCATAGTGAAGGATCCCGTTTCAGATGATCGTAGAAAGAAATACAATCTGCTGAGCTGAGGGAAGCTCAGCGGTTTATATACACAGGGAGAAACCATTACAGCGTCAAAATAGGGGGGAGACAAAATGACTGTAGACCTGAATAGCAATAGATTTTTGTTGAAAACATTCAGTAATAGAAGACTCATTTCTGCTTGGTTTTTCCAAAATTATGCAGTGAATATACAGTCAGGAGAATTGTTAAATTATTAAAACCTACAAGAGGCACAAACACTGTACAGACAAATTAAATGGGCACAGTGTAATTAAACTGGTAATCATAAGTAGTTTTACTTTTTATGTTTAATTTAGTCTTGGAATTAATTTTCAAATAGAATTAGTTTCACAATCTTTCATTGTGAAACTAACGATTTTATTGTTGAATCCTCATTTTTTCAAGTGTAATTGAAACGCTCAGAAGTTACTGTGTCACCCTAGTACCACTGCGTATCACAAGAGAAAAATTAATTCTTCACATGGTCTTTCGTGAAAAAAATAAGATGGTACATGTACGTCAGACCTATGGAAGTAATTTGTTTATATGAGTTCAATGTGTAGACATGGGAAGGAGACACCCTGATGATGGATATAGGGCTGTTTTATGCTGCCATCTATTGGTTTACATAAGAGGTGAGTTTTGCACTTTCCTCTTCACGTTGGTGTAATCATGGGTGATTTTATTTGTAACTCTGCAGGACGTTGAACTTTTGTTGATTGTCTCATAACCATGCACTACAATTTGGAGGCTTGTCTTGATAATATGTGTTCGAAAAGTGAAACGCTTTTAGGCGGAACGATAAATCGGCGCTAGCCCCCATTTTCTTCAGGACACATTTAATAACTGGACAAGTGGACGATACCATAAATGCTTTGCTATGCCGGTAATGCTTACAACACATGTGATATTTTGAGGTTTTACGGATTTAATACTGAGATGTGTTACTTTATAGAATGAATATTAAAATAAAATATATATATCGAGTCGTTGGCGTACATTCGACTGGATTTGTGTCTCTCTCGATTGGTTTGACCCATGTCCGGTTGTTACGACAACAACGGAATGCACATGGGGAGCAGTGGTTACACTGATACGTTTTTTCTTGTTGCCTTCGGATTTTATTGAACATTGTTTTGAACTTGTAAATCAGAAGTTATTATTATGGGTAAGAAAAAGGCAGCCGGAGGAGGAGGTGGACTAGGCAGAGCTTTGATAAAGGAGAGACTCCAGGCAGGCCGAGGAAACAAGAGGGGCGACTCCTGGGTATGACACTCAACACAACACCTAGTGTAACTTGTATTAATTCATTTATTCATAATTTTTTAAACACATTTGGAGCAGATAACAGACGATAGTTGTCTCACTCTTCCTAATATAGTTTTTAAGTCGCTGTCTTGCACTACCAAAAAGTCCTTCACTGCACAACGCTTGTGACCCTTATTTTACAGAGGTTGTATTTATACGATAATAAATGAATATATTATCTAAGTTTGTCTTTCTTCTAAATTCGTCATGAAATTAAATAATGTAATATAAAATTAAACTGATTATTAAAACTAATTACTTTGGGATTGAGTATTTCTAAACTACATTTGCCATGTCAGCTGAAGGGGATTTTTTGCCCTACACACAGTAAATAATGACTTGTCCTGTATTTCCACCTTCCAGCTCCACACCAGTGAGCTGAATGATGGTTATGACTGGGGACGTCTGAACCTGCAGTCGGTGACAGAGCAGAGTTCCATGGATGACTTTCTGGCAACTGCGGAGTTGGCTGGAACAGAGTTTGTTGCAGGTATGTTGTATCTCATGTAGTTCTTTGCTTGTTCAATGCACGTTTGTTGGGTGTGTCCTAAGATGGTACAACCATTTCACTCCGCAAGTTGTGCACACTACACTATTGTACATACAATGTCATACATGTGTTTGTAGACTCTCTTTTTATCTCGACCTCTTTTCCCCTGACTTCTCCTCTCTCTCATTTTCTCCTTTGAACCCATCCAGCTGATGTATATGTCCAGATATCTCATTCTTTACTATGCATAGAGACTGATTTGGAGGTTTTTCAGATAAAATTGATTTGATCTCATTGACATTATTGTATTCAAATGTCTTATTAAACTGAAAATATAGTTGTAAATTGTTGGCTCTCACACCAATTGTGGTTGCTACTTGAGTGTTATGACTGCACCTGCTTGATTCCACTTTTGACTCTGACTGTTTCTGTCTTTGTTTTCTTAGAGAAACTCAACATCAAGTTTGTGCCAGCTGAAGCAAGAGCAGGTCTGTTAACAGCTGAGGAGAAAACCAGACTGAAGAAGCTGCATGAGGATAACAAGCATTTTCTTAGGATTCCACGACGGTAAGCATATAAAATCTGAGTAATTTAAAAATTATTCAGAATAATTTAATAATTTCTAATAATTTTAATTCTTTAAAAACATGTATTTGTATTTGTGTTAAGTGATTTGTGCCTCATTGTTTTCAGCCCCCACTGGGATGAAACTACCAGTTCTGATGCACTTCAACAGGCAGAGAAAGACAGCTTTTTAGAGTGGCGACGAGAGCTTGCACAGTGTGTATAATTTTGAAATTTCTGTCAACTTTGCTTTTTGAAGAACAGTTTTAGCTGTTATAGTTGTAATGTTTAAGGTTTCACACCTGAATAATTGTTGTTTTGAAAGGCTGGAAGAAGAACAGAAGCTAATTCTCACCCCATTTGAGAGGAATCTGGAGTTCTGGAGACAGCTGTGGAGAGTGATTGAGAGAAGGTAAAAAAAAGACTTTGTACAGCAGTGTTCTTGAAAGAGCTCTGTGAAGATGACCTGTAGAATCAAGAAAGAAGTAATAATTTCTTAATGGTGATAATGCTATAGTCATACAACTGTGATGTAACAATTCTAAATCCCTGCAGCACTTCTTGAGGATTTTGGTCATTTGATGTGACAATTTATGAAAATCTATTGTTTTCTTTTCTTTTAGTGATGTTGTCGTTCAGATTGTTGATGCCAGAAATCCTTTGCTGTTCCGATGTCCTGACCTGGTAAGAAATATTTTTTTAAATATAATGGCTGTAACATTTCAGTACACAACTTTTGGGCTGCATGATTTTTTTTAATTGATTAGTTTCTTGATTAATCTAGTAGTTGTTCATTCCATAAAATATCCAAAGATTCTGAAAAAGTTTTGTGTTCTCAAATGCCAATAAAACAGCATTGTTTTTCTTTAGTTTGTTGTTAAATTTACATACTTGCATAATTTGTAAACTCCTGCCCATGTGCCTCATACACAGCAGGCATTTTGGCAGCTCACTGTAGGAAAAGAATGGGTATAATTTAATTAATTATACCCATGTCAGCCATTCAGGATGAATGCTGACTCACACACTGTTTTGACATGAGTTTAATGGAACCATCTTTAATGTTTTCATTAACACCTGTGCTTTTCCAGCTGTGACCTGTGAAAAAACTATTGAGAAAAATAGCAGAAATACAATATCTATATGAACGTTTCAATTGTATTCTATAGATACATTTTTCACTTGTGCTTGCAGGAGTCGTATGTTAAAGAGGTGTCGGAGAATAAGGTCAACATGCTGTTGGTAAACAAGGCTGACCTGTTAACTAAGGAGCAGAGGAAATCGTGGGCCAAACACTTTGAGAAAGAGGGACTGAGGGCAGTTTTCTGGTCTGCTCTGGCAGAGAGCAACAGACTAGATGCAGAGGACAAGGTGAGGACATGGAGGATTTATGGGCTTGTTCACTGCATGTGTTAGTAGTCATTCCTTAAGAGCAGATAACAGTGTTGATTCACATTCTGAGTGCATAGGCTTAGGCTTTTATTGTGAAATTTAAAATTGTTATGAAAGAACCTTTGTGAAGAGGACTTTATTGTGTATAGAAATACTGTTGATGCTAATCGAGAATTACAGTATAACTTCTCTGATCACAGGGCATGAAGATGGAGAATCCGGAGGATGGAGAGAGTGACACAGAAGAGGACATGAAGCCAGACAATGACAGGTCGAGCCACACGGGGGCAGATAGAGAAGAGGAAGTGAAGGCAGAGGAGGAGGAGGATGAGAGTGCTACGGATGACGAGCAGCAGGAAAAGATAATTGTAGATGAGGAGGAGTGGTACACATGCTCAGAAGATGAAGAGGAAGAAGAAGAAGGGGCTGTTGGTTCATCCAGTGAATCCTCATTCCACAACTCCAGCCGCCTGCTGCATAAGGATGAGCTGCTGGACATGTTTAGAGCTGTTCACAACAGACCAAGGTGTAAAGAAAGACAACTGACAGTGGGACTGGTGGGTAAACAGTCTTTCTCTGGTGTGTAGTAGTCATAGCTATTAGTTTTCACTATAGCAGAAAATTTTGTCCTAATAGACAATTTCTGCATAACTCTTTACACGTTGCTGAAAAGTAATTTATCAAATAGAGTATATACAATACTGTGCGTAAGTCTTAGGCCACCATTAGATTTGTTGTTTTAGCAAGGCTATAATGGCCATCCTGTACAATTATTTCTCAATCACTGTATTGGAACATATCCTGAAAATATGAAGAAACACATATGCAGTTTGAAAATAACATCTTTTTCAGAAAAAAACAAACAACAAAAATGCTTCTATAATATCCAATATTTAGTGTGACCTACATTTACACTCGAACAGTAACACAACCATGGCTCTTTAAAACCTGGAATGGAACCCTAATGTTATTGGTAAAACCTGTGTTTCTCCTACTATTTCATGCCAACAAATAGCTGCTGTGAAAAACGTCTATTATACCTGGTTTACTCAAGACATGTTTGAGCATTACATACACATGTTGCACATTTTAAACTCGTTGACAGGTTGATCATATAGTATAAGACTGACTTTAAGTCACATCTTTTCAATCAAATGCCAATGATCACAAAATTGACATAAAAACAACAAAGCTGGTGGTGGCCTAAGACTTGCACAGTACTGTATATGCTGAGGATCGCAGTGGCTGATTTTTCTAAAGATTATATCACAATATTTTAAAACATAATCCACAACCTTACTTGCAGAATTTTATTTCAATTTCAGTATCAAACAAAAATCTATAGACTCATCCATTTGCACCATCCAAAGCCTGCCTCTGTGTGACAGACAAATGGCACAGTAATTCTAAAATATAATATATTTATACTATATATAATTCTTGCTCCTTTTATTGGATAATGTAATTATTTACCAGAAAAATATGACATAATTAATGTTAGATCATTGTTTATGATTTAAATAGGTTGGGTATCCTAATGTGGGAAAGAGTTCGACCATCAACACAATTCTAAGGAACAAGAAGGTGTCTGTTTCTGCCACTCCTGGACACACAAAGCACTTTCAGGTACAGAACTCTAAACCTTTCAATATTATTTTGCATCCTCTATCAACAGAAAGTTCTACATGTGATTGCTTTGTGACTCTTTTTGACATTTAATTGCAGACCTTGTACGTGGAGCCAGGCCTGTGCCTTTGTGACTGTCCTGGTCTGGTCATGCCCTCCTTTGTCTCTACCAAAGCTGAGATGATCTGCTGTGGGATCCTGCCCATTGATCAGATGAGAGACCACGTTCCTGCAGTCTCACTTATATCCTTTATATGCTGTAGGCATGTAAGTGCACCTGCAGAACAGAGCAACAGATTTTATTTTAAGGAAGCCATTGCAGATAACTTTTATAAGCCTTTAGTTCAAACTGTAGCACTTCACATTTAAATAACATTTAACGTTTAAAAAACAAACGTCCATGAACCATTGTCAAATGAGTTCACACTGATTAAAAACTCCACACAACTCTGTCTGTAGTTATCAGTATCTGTCTTAAGATACAGTTTTATTGATTTTGATAATCTATTAATTGTTTGACTGTTTTGATATAATATAAACTGCTCTCTATTTTTCAGCTTCTTAAATGTGAATATTTCCTGGTCTCCTTGCTCCATATAACAAGAAATTATTATTTTTATTATTAAAACTGAACCATTTTAGTTTGTGGACAAAACAAGAAATTTTAGAACATCATCAGATTTTTGCAGCAATCCCACTCATAAATTAAATACTTGCAATAAAGTCCTTAACAGGTGTAATACGTGTGTCAGTCTATCCCTCGTCGTGTGTTAGAAGGCACCTATGGCATAAATATAATCCGACCACGAGAAGATGAAGATCCCGACAGACCCCCCACTTCTGAGGAGCTGCTGATGGCTTATGGATGTGAGATTATCACATTAAATACTAACAGGCTAAAGTCCATTAGTTGTCAGCATACAGCTGAGGCTGCAGGTGGCTTGTGACAATGGTTATTGCAATGATTAGCAGTGACCCAAATGTTCAGTAATGCATATGCACTGTATAAGCACATTAAGAGGTAACACATACTGTACAATTTTGAATGTTCTACGCCCAATTTGCCAGTTATTCAAGTATTTTTATAATTACTTATTTTTATGCTTTCATAATTATTTATTTTATCTAAGATCATGTATTTGAATGTTGGCAAAACAATGTGTGCCTTTCTAAGTACTAATTTTTATTTTTTTCCAGACATGAGAGGTTTTATGACATCACATGGACAGCCTGATCAGTCCAGATCAGCCCGGTACATTCTGAAGGATTATGTTAATGTAAGTGCCAGACCCAGGCCAGATTTAACTAGTTTCATTTGCTAGAACATTTTATTTTTGGATTGCCAGTTTAGGAGAATAATGATGGTATGGATGGATGGGGCATAAAGGACGTTTGACTTTCTGCCAAATACATCACAACAGTAAAATTGAATTGCTGAATTTTAGTAATTTTATTAAACTTTATTGACCTGTAACTTTATGTGGATTATGCTGATGTACTATGTGTCACCTTTAGACCTATAGCTACATGTTAGAGTACCACTTCCATAAAATTAAGCAATTGTGGAGAGAAAGTGAGAAACATTATACCAACCTTATGTTAACCAAACAATGTTGACTACCTACAGGGAAAGCTTCTCTACTGCCATCCTCCTCCTAATATTAATGCTGAAGACTTCCAGCCACAGCACAATAAATTCCAAAAAAGAGATTCAGACAGCTGTGACTTGTCAACAACAACCAAAAAACAACAGAAAATACAGAGAATTGAAAATACAGTTGACACAAATTTCTTCCATCAGGTACAGTACATCTGCTGTCTTTTTACGAATAATCATGAATAATTTTTTGTATTGTCACTAATTTAACATTTATGTGGCACCAGGAGAGAGGCTGTTTATCATAAGCATGTATTTCATCCCTGTCTTTAGGAGAATGTGCGGGCACTCTCCAGGGGTGTTCAGTCTGTCATGGGTTACAAACCAGGCAGTGGACCTATCCTCCCAGGGAAAGCTGGATCAGAGATTGTGTCTGGCAAACCCTGGAAAAAACACGGGAACAGGAACAAGAAGGAGAAAATACGCCGGCTCAACAAACATATGGATGCCTGACAGTGATCTACGAAATTAAAGCACTTTCCGTCACTGATCATTTCAGCTCCATTTTTAAAAAGCAACCTACAATTCACATGTGATTCCAAGGGAATTTATGCTGTTGTGATATGAGCTAATGAAGTGCATCTTCAGTCACTGACTTGCTTTGATTGAAGACTGTTGGTGAAATGCATCATTACCGAGATCCATATCACGTTTCAATAACTTATTGTATGTTGGATACTCTTTTTCACCACCTACTATTTTGACATGTAATGAAGCCAGATAAGAGAATAAACTCAACTGCTTAAACTGTTTAATACATGTTAGTGAGCTGCTACTTTCTCTTCACCAGGGATTAATTATGTACGTACACATTAATACTCACTTGTATTAGATTTAGGGCACATACTTTTTTTTTTCCTTACAAAAAATAATGCAACTAACATTTAAGTAGCAAATGATCTCTTTTGTTTCTTTTTTATCACACATTTAAGTTGCAATGATTATTAATGTTTTTTAACAGTATGTAATCATTTCCCTGACAGACACATACAGTTGGACGGAAAGAATGTGACAAGTGAGGTCAGTGTATTATTTTAACCCCCTACCCGCATAGCAGAAAACATACGATCACGTACGTAACTAACGGAGACGTCAGCTGTACTATCGTGGAATGTGTTATAGTACATTTTGGCCACTGGATGGCGCTGTCGTATTAGTGCAGGGCACCCTGGTTATTTTAAACCCGTCAAAACTCATAATTACTTGCATAAATATTCTAAAAAATCTTTCAAAAATTGTATTATTTATTGCGCAAATGAAAAACGGAATTCACCTTTTTATACACGAACTTGAGCCGACTCACTGTGTTTCTCTGAGAAGTCAAACATTTATCAGGCATAATTAAATGTTTCTGTTCAAACTATAATTTGACTTCTTAATCAAAATTTTCTCTTTTATTTCGTAAAACAGTTAATTTTGGGGGAGAAAAAGATTAATGGAAATGTTTTATTGTCAGTGTTCAATGTAGCCATCCGAACAACATACCAGTGTATTAAACAATAGCTATTTCATTTGGTCAGTGTAAAATGAACAATGTACATATGAGAACAGCATACCACTATAGAAAACAGCAGGTAGCATATTCTGTCAAATAAATCAACCTATAAAAACATCATAGCACATTGTGTAAACTTGCCTATTAGAACAGCATACTACTGTGTAAGGCCAAAACTCATTTTTTTCTGTCGGTTAAATGTAAGTAAATCACAACAACACAAGACTGCATGAAGTACAGGTATTTTATTACAGTGCACAGTAAATGTACCTATCAAAACAGCATACCTTACGTAGGTATGTTATTTTAATGAAGCAGCCTCAGCCAATAGAAATAACTATTAATTTGCTAAACTATTCTAACAAAGTATGGCAAAATGTCAGAACTGGTCAAGACTACATTTGCAAAACAAATAACGACCAAAACAGACAACAATAATAGAAGTAAACGGCAACAACAACACGAACAAAATTCGTGTATTTAAAGAAGTAGATGAGGATGAGAGAGAATCCCAGGTGAGTCCTTCCCCTTAAATTAGCAAATGCGTCACAGGCTCCAGGCGCCCGTTGAGTCCGTGCACATGCTTTAATCTCAGAATGTAGAATATGTGCGTTAGTGTCAAATAACACAGAGAAACGTAGGCTGAAGATGGACGCTCAACCCGGACGAGGTCTGGACTCTTTGTTCCCTGACCTGCTCGCCTTTTGCGTGGACTCGGTCTCCACCTGTTCGTCCTCCGGCGCCGACAGACGCTGTGTCCTCTTCGGTCTCAGCTCTTTGTCGGCGCTCTGTCTTCTCCTGTCAGGCCTTGTGTAAGTAGTTCTCACTGCGGCATTTGCGTTTGCTCTGGTGGTTCACTGAAACTCTCTCCGGTGTCGTTTCAGCCTGTTGTATCAGAGATGCAGGCGTGGAGGAAAGCCAGAAGAAAGCACGGTTTTCTTCTACTGCTTCCTCGGTGACCTGTGTAACACTGTTGGAGCCGTTTTGTCAGGACAACTTTATATTCAGGTGACTTCTTTCACTCACCATGGTAAGATGCACACATGTCTTTGGCGCAGAAAACTTATCTCTGTTACCGTGTTGCGCCCTCTTTAGGTTTTAATGGGTGCCTTTGCTGCTGCTGTAGATGCAGTCAATTTCATGTCCGTGTTTCTGTACTGGAACTCAAAGACAGGTACGTTTAAAATTTTATCATAGTAAATCAAACATTTTCATCCCCAGAACTCCACTTTCTGTCATTGCCTTCTTTGTGTGCTCCCCAGTTTCCTAAGTAAGACCCCATTCACATTATGGTGTTCACATGAGTTGTGGATAAAGAATTAAAATAATCATACTAAACTTTACATTAGTGCTTGGAGTGGGAAAGAATAAGAGCCAATTCTCCCTTTATCCACAGGAAGCACGTATGTCTGTTGATATTACTAAATCAAAAACAAAAATTAAGAAACTCTTCAGTAAATAAGACACCATAAATGTTAGTATTGTTAACAATATCTATTTATTTAAATATTCAGTCTATATTAAAATAACCAAAAACTGGATTTATGTTTCACATTTTGCCAACTTGCATATTTAGATTATCCTGAACATTTCCTACAATGATTTAAACTTAAAGCAAACAGTCCATTTTATTGGTGTCCTGTTATTATCCTGTTCTCCAGAACACAAATGTGGCAAGAAAGTCGGTGATATAAGTATATCAAGCGAATCATCTGCCTGATGGATATTCTTGTTTAACAATAAAAAATAAAAGCGCTAGACACTAGAAACAAACACTTAACTCTCACGAGAACAGGTTAGATGATTATTCTGGGCCATTATAATGAATTGGACAGCTAACCTAAACAGAGTACGACATCTTGGGTACAGTACCAGCCCACTTCAAGCACTGCTTTACATTATAAAGTGCTTCACACAATCAATAGATAAAATAGACATAAAATATAAAAAACATATATAAAAACATCGGTTTTACATTACCAGTATGATGTATGCACACAGAAATCCAGAATTAAGTCAAATAAATGAAGGATTTCTGTCTTCACAAGGGACTTTAAGGAGGTGGCTGACTACTGACATGTTCTCCCTACAGCAGGTAGTTGCAGAGACTTGGGGTCCTCACAGCAAATGCTCTGAAACCTTTGGTTTTCAGCTGAGCAGCTGTAACAGCTAAAAGACCGCTGCCAAAGAATTTCAAAGAGAGCATAGTACTAAAAGGTTAGATACATAATGATTGGACAATCAGAACGATCCCAAAATCTATTCTAATGGGTATGCAGAAGACAATCTCTTAATGCAGAACATGTGGAACCTTAAAGATGATGAGCTACAACAGTAGAAGACCACAGTGAGTGCCAGTTCTGCCACTTAATTAATTGTCCTCTGCACCTAACGTAGTGGCCAGTGAGTGTATAGGCAAAACAGCGAGGAGACTTATCAGGGAACTCTACAGATAACACACAGGTGAACAGGATGCCTGTGTTAACTGTTTCCAACATCCATCTGTTTCGTTCTTCCACAGAAAGAAGGCTGAGCATCACGAGGAGGCGGAAGAGACAGCAATTCCTTGCAGTGTGTGTGTCGATGGCGGTTACAGGAGGTTTTCTGAAATCTGTGGTCAACCCAACACACGGGTTTCTCAGTGGAAGGAGACTCCTGCATGTCACTCTTCCAGTAAGCACACACCAACACTTCCGACAGTGTTGCTGAAGAGAAATTAATATTTAAATTTTTATGTCACTCAGTTGGGTTGAGTTAGATTCAATACTGAAAATACTAAGTGTACCATCTTTAACATCATTCTCAAAGGACAACACAGAAATCCTGGGTTACATTCTAGGATTGATCTCCTTTGTCATCGCCTGTACTGCCAGGTTCCCTGCTGTCTGCAAAGTTGTGAGCGACAAATTAGCATCTTAGCATTTTAAGTGTATTCTTTCTTATATACCCTCACTGTTTTGTCAAATTGATCCCAGTGATGAATGACTTTTTCAGTAAACGACACCATTTCCCCCTTTTAGTACAGAGGACAGATGTTGCCACAGGCCTTCTTGATCTCAGGACTGCTCTGCTCAATGGCTGGTTCCCTTTATGCTGCTGCCATCCTCCTCTACAATACCCAGATTGGGTTTCTTCTCCAAGTCATGCCTTGGCTCTTGTCAGCAATATGCTGTGTCACTCTGGATCTTCTCGTATCCTTGTTTAGCATAGTGTGACTGTCTCTTACTCATATGTCCAGTTTCAGCTCCTGGAAAAACAACGAAACACTTATGCCACGTTAATGTTATGCATCCAAGATCAGGAGATTGATTTAGATCCATGATTCTCAACCTGTGGCACGTGTACCACCAGTGGTAAGCAAGCTTTGTCTGGTGGTACTTGGAGGAAAATCAGAAATATTATTTTACTGTATGTGATCAAAGTGGAGCTGGAGAATTTTGACTGGAGAGTGTAGATAATTTAACAAATAAATAAATAATACTTAGAGTCACACGTGAAGAAGAGGAGGATAATGAGGGAGCAAATTATCTAATTGGGAATAAATCTGCCTCTTTTGCTCAGCCTATTTACACCACTGTATTTTAACGTTGACAATGGTGTTACTTCAAGAGCTCATTATTTTGTCAGGTGGTACTTTATTTAAATTTGAGAACTCACTGATCTATAAAGAAATGTATAAGCATTGCTGATTCACTTTATCAAAGATTGTATGTTTTTACTTTTTTGGTTGTTTCAGAGGTTCTGCAGTTATGCTAGGGTGCTGTGTTTGCTAAAACCTCCACGAAATGAAGGGATGATGCAAATACCATACCTACAGCATTGTGGCTAGTCCAGTTTTCATCATGGTGTGACCTGTTGACCTTTATACCCAACCTTATCAGATTGTAGTCCTACACTGTTGTAAGAGAGGCACAAGGCAGCAATGTGTGAGCCTTTCTTTTACTGAAACAGAGAGGCTTTTAGGAGGCTCAGGTATCCCCCCTGAAGAGAATGCTCTCATGACGAACCACAGAAAACAAAAAGTAAAATCATCAGCAAAAACAAATGTAAGTCTCCTACATACTATATAGGTTATTGGCTCTATTGAGTCTGAGGAATTATAAAGGAATGTTTTGTTTCACCAGTTGTCTTGCCAGCATTTCTTAGACTTCTTAATCAGAGTCAGACTTCAAGTATTAACTGACTGATTTATATTTAACATTGTTAAAATAAGAGTGGTTTCTTCACAGAAAACAAAAATCCAGAAGATGACTGAAATGGGCTGCTACATGGATGTCAGACTTCAACCTGTAAGAAAAGTAAGCACCCACATTCTCTTTCCATGTAAAAATATTGGTGCATGTTTACTCCTCTTGAGGCAGTGGATGCTCTTTTAGTGTAATGGAATAGAATCAAACTTTATTGTCCACCAAGGTGAAAATTGGCCTTTAACAAGCATACTTAGATTAGGTAAATTATTTGATTTCTGCCAATAACATCTCCTAAATATCACATATTGGACCTTTTTTAAGTAGAAATCTTTGTGCTCTGATAACAGATACACCTACAGGAGGAGGGAGAGGACAGGTCTCTCAACAAGTCGGTGCGAATGATCAGAACTGACGGTGTCTGCTTTTCAGATACATCATGTGACTCTTCAGCAATCACTTCAGATCTAGAGGTGGGTAGGAAGAATCAAGTCTGAGCACTCATTGCATTTGGTATTTAATCTGGCAAACTGAAGCAGTGTGACCTTTTTTGGTTTTACAAAGTAAAAGAATTTCCAAGTCCCAGCAAAGATCCAAGAGAAACGTTTCACATTGCATGATTAGCACTTTTTCAGTGCAAAGTGATAATCATGTAGTTTTGCAACAGCTGCATATAGAATTTCCATAAGTAATGAATTAGTAATTCTAATTTCTATGTCTGTCATTTTAAAATGACATTTTGCATAATGCCTATTCTGGTATGGTCATACTAGGTCACTGTTACATTGTCATGACTTACTGTGATTCTGCATTGAAAAAAAAAATAACAGTATAACCAGCCTCACAAATCCCCCTGTTTTAATGCTTTTCCCCTGTTCTTTGTTTTCCTTTTCCTTATTTTTCAATTCTGATTGTAGGGCAGCAAGTAATGAATATATATTTGACTAATCATTTCACAGTAAAACATTAATCATTTTTCCAGCAAAATCTTTACCTTGGTGCAGTTGCAAATATTGAAAACAAACTAAAAGTTTTAACAGTGACGTCAGAGTATTTGTGAATTGTATGTGTACCTTTCAACATTTACCACTAGGAGGTGACATAACTCGGAGGATGTGCTGCACAACTGCTGAGTTACAGTATATCTCCCAGCAGTCGCACTTGGAGGTGATATTACTTTACATAGCAGCCTGTTTAACCTGCAGTGACGATTTGTATCTTCTAAATTGATTGGCTTTTTATATTAGATTATGTAACATGTTTTTTGCAGTGCATAATGAAGAGGGGAAAGTTTACTGACCTAGGAACATTGTAAGCCTGGTTAGTCCTGTTGGAGGGTTACAGCTTTGAAGAACCTGAAGAATTTGTAAGAAAAAGTAACAGTGAAGACAGCACATGTGCTGCTGCAAACCAAGTGTTGCTCAGGGCAGCAAGTCAGAGAGCAGTGTCCCATCAGAAGAGTCAGCATGTATATATTGTGTTTTAGTTATGAGGGTGTTTTTTTTTTTTTTTTTAACATTGTCAAACATATGCACATGTAGTTGTTCCCACAAAAGCATATTGGCTACATTGCCTTGATGATTTGCATTAATTCATTTTTCAATAAGCAATGAGAGAACTGCCTTCACTACTGTATTGCTATAGAAAACCAAGCCATGGAGGATGTCAAAAGGTGTGAGCACAAACAACTGGAGCTTGATGTTGTTCACCTAACAGGAACAAGCAAATGATGTGAATGCTTTCTGCAATTTGTGTTTGAGAATACATTGTGTCTCAGTGGCTAAAGTTTATCAACTTTATCAAAGTGGAGGTAAATAAAGAGAGACAAGATCCCAGTACTTGAGAACAATTTTAGTATTTACTTGGAACATGAATGAATTTTTTTTTTTCTGGGTAACTCCATAATCACTGATTATGATAAAACCACAAAATGTTTTTATGCTGTCTGTCTAAACTGAGCAGTCATAGCTTACTGGACTAACCACAGCTTGAATTGTCTATTGTGCCATGTTCCTTGCATTTGTGCTGTTTGCTGGGGTGAGACTGAGGTGGGGGTGGAGGGAGGTGACTGAAGGGTACAGCAAGGGGCGGAATTGTTTGAGATTTGCCTTATGGCCCAATTGTTCTACTGTAAAGGATCTTTGATTAAAGACCAACATTGGGCTGGGCTGGTCTGTCTAGGAAGTAGTGCAAAATGCCTGCCTTGTCTATAAGGGGGCAGTTCTACCCTCTGCTATTTTAGGACATGTTTGTGATCTCTTGATGGCTCATAGCCTGGAATTTAAGTGTGCGTGTGAACACTGATAAAACTTTCATATTGAAGGCTCAGTTGATTTGCTCATATATTAAAGTAATTAAAGTGTGAAATACAGGAACGAGGGTCAGGGTCTTGGAAAAAGGAATTAAATGTTTTACAAAAAATAAAATTAACTAGGAAATAGTTCATGAATATAAGACATTATTACATATTATGTCATTTACATGGGACATAAACGACATTGCATCTCCTTACGCATTCTTGAGTGCTCCTCTTATTTTTGTCTTCCTCAATTTTATTTGTTCCTTTACTCCAAGACTCTTGAAAATTTATTTTCCAATTCATCTGTATTTGTTGCTTCCTCCACCTCTCCGTCACCTATTTGTTCCAGTGCATTGGTATCACTCTGTGTTTTGCAAAGCTCATCAGTCTTACTTAGTAATCTCGCCACAGAGGAGCAGATTGAGGATCTCTTTTTTTTTTTTCTCAAATATTTAAGTTGAACATTTTTTCTTTTTTTTCCTGTCTTTGTGCTTGTCATGCAAACGAATCGACTTTACATCCAAGGAAGACAAAAACTTAAATGCTCTTAACACTCACTCACTCTCACTCATTTTCTACCGCTTTATCCACTAGGGGTCGCGGGGGACGCTGGTGCCTATCTCCAGCTAACATAGGGCGAGAGGCAGGGTACACCCTGGACAGGTCGCCAGTCCATCACAGGGCCACACAGAGACAGACAACCATTCACTCTCACATTCATACCTACGGGCAATTTAGAGTGTCCAATTAACCTAGTCTGCTCTTAACATATTTATTTAAATGTTTCGGATATTCTCATCTGGCGGGGGGAAAAAAACACTAGCACGGATAATCAATTAACTGCAATCTTATAATAAGGCTAAAAAGACCAATTTTACACAGCGGACATTTTAAGGCATTTTAAAAATTGTTTCAGTGGCACGCCAAATATTATTGATGACTTCATACAACATCCATATTTTCCAGTGGGATTTTGAAGAAGCAAATGGCCAGTGGAGAGAACCAACATCAATACAACAGGAGAATGACAAGTTCCCCTTTCAACCATGTTCAGCAAACCCCAACCCTTTAAATTTCTGCACCTGTGCCTTGTCTGGACTCCCAAAGAAAATCCTGCCAGGGAAACAAGATGAGAGAGAAACAAGAGATCTCACCACTGTAAGCCTGGCAAATTGACAAAGAACTGTAATTTTCAGTTAGTAATAAGTTAGATATAATCATGTGTTGGTTTAAATTTGAAAGGCAATAAAGCCTGCAAACATTGACCTGTTATCTGTCTTGTTTTAGAACACTGCTGTACAGTTAAGTGTGTGTGAGAGAGAGAAACTGTAAAATGCTCATGGAAATCAGGGTTTGGGCTGGTTGAGCAGTTTTGCCTTTAACTTGTAGCTGTTTGTTAGAATGGAGGAGTTAATGTCAAAACTCTGCCCTCTTACATCTTTTTAGAAGGTTCTCGGAAAAGACCCCACTCATAAAACAATATTGCTCTCCTGTTGCCTTGCAAGGTTATTGGGGCATATCCTGTATGTTGCTAGTCGGGCTGGGTTATCAGGGCTGGCCCTGGAAAAGGGCCAGCACTGACGATAAGACTTGGACTAGACGGCAAGATATTGTCTGTCCTCTCCATCATCCCTTAAACTTCTGTTCATTTGGCTGCTCTGGGCCTTTACAGGATGATGTTGGAGCAAAAAACCAGGGCATTTCAACTGAGTGGACTTCCTAAGGCCTGATAACCAAACAATACACAGATTAAAGCAAAATTATGAAGCACGTTTTACTCCTCCCTGTTACTTTCCTTCAAGTGACATGTCCATTTGAAACAGATGACTGGGAAACAACTAATGTGTAACAAAGGGATCGCTGACAGCAGCAGTTACTCAACACCTTGTCTGACCTGTGAACATACCTGAATAAATTAGTGTGAGAGATCATTCTATTATTTAATGGATCAGATCAACATAATTTTAGATGATTTGATCTTTTTGTTTTTGTTCTTAATGATCAAAACAAATGATTGATGATAATCTTTTTTAGTCAGCTTTAATTTAAAACCAGCAATCACAGTTCTTATTTGAACTTGAATATTTACATGTGTAACAAGTGAAGAAATAATTTTAACTGTCGTTAAACTACTTCATACACAATCAAGAGCAAAAAAAGATCACATCTGAAGCAGCAATGAGGAAAGGATCTGTCTGTTTTTCTTGGCCCTTAGGTCAATGGTCACTCCAGTGCAGACAACACAAGATAGTGGATGATTTAACGAACAGGACTATTTCTTCACTTTGCAAGAAGTGAATGGGGAGTAACTTCAGATAATACAAAATCTGAATAAGTAAGAAATTAATGAACGTCCTATTTAGGGTTACTGAATAAACAATTGCATAATAATTAATGGTATATTTTGAGAGAATAATGATTTCACACAAAGCACAATTTTATTGTCACATGTGTGGCTGACTTACAAACAGTAAGAAGAAAAGTACAAGGTTGCGATGCTTTGATTTACCCACACTCTCACTTACTCGCACTCATCTTCTACCGTTTTATCCTCCACACGAGGGTCGTGGGAGGCACTGGTGCCTAATCCCAATTGACATAGGGCAAAATGCGGGGTACACCCTGGACAGGTCGCCAGGTCCATAGCAGTGCCACACAGAGACAAACAACCATCCACTCTCACATTCACACCTACAACCTTTTTTGATTCTTAATTTACTTTTAATACAAGTCCCTAAACTCATAAAAATGTAAATACAAACTCAGGAGAGTCTATAGAGCTCAAGACATTTTTTTCAAGTGGTCTTTAAATTTGTTTAAAATACTATGGTTGGATTAATCTGTATTCTGGGACATTGCAAACATACTGGGACATGCTGTTTTTATTACTTATTGTATTTTATGCTAATTGTAAATGTTTAATGTACAATTTAACTTTAAGGAAAAATGTATTTGTAAAAATAAATGTTGAAAAGTAAAACAAAATCACCCCCTTGTGCCCTAATGGAAAAAAATAGGAAACAAGAAAATTGTGCATCTTACTAGTGGAAAAAAAATGATGCAGTGCCCTGTAAGATGCCCTTGACACTTTGTTTCCTATGGGTACTCTTCCAATAATTTGGTTTTTTTAATGTCATGTCAACAAGTTAGTCTGACTAAAATTAAGCTAGTCTTAGTTGGGCTAACATACCTGGATAATGCAATTCATAGTCTTAGTCAGACTGGAGTTAGACTTGGCATTCTGCGTATGCACAAAAATTTCCTACCCGGTCTTTGACCTAGAATTAGAAGATGATGTATAAACTGTAGTAGCCTACTGTTGCCAAAAATCATATGGCGGGGGCAGTGACAACACAGCAACCACAAGAGCAATGCCAGATCTAATTTGTATCAGTAACATGTATAATTCAATTCAATTCAATTCAATTCAATTCAATTTTATTTGTATAGCGCCAAATCACAACATACATTATCTCAAGGCACTGTACATAATAAGGCCAAAACCTTTACAAAATTACAGAGAGAAAAGAAACCCAACAGTTCACACAATGAGAAAGCATTAGGCATCAGTGGAGAGAAAAAAACTCCCTTTTAACAGGAAGAAATCTCTGACAGAACCAGACTCAAAGACGTGCAGTCATTTGCCTCGACCGGTTGGGGTGAGAGGAAAATGGGGGACGGGGGGAGAAAAAGAGGGAGGTGAGGGAGAGACAGAAGACAGAGAAGCAGCAAACACTATTGCTAAGAAACTAATATAGCTGGTACGAAACATACAGAACGACAGCACAATCCATCTCATAGTCTCAAAGGTCAACAGGAAACTGAAATACACTGAAGCTTACAGAGATACAATGCCACCTATGGACACAGAGTCATACACAGCCAATAAATCGCCTGTCTTTGGCCTTGTACATTTCAACTGAAAAAATGTACTTGCAAAAGCACAGGATATTCAGTGCTGTATAGAAAATGCAAATCTTAGTAATAGAAAGTGATATCCTGCTGTAAAACATGTTCCCTGTATACCTGTGTGAGAATGTGGTAAATGTAATAATAGTGGTGCCTGCAGCAGGTGCCCCTTAAATCTTTGCCCCTGCCCTTCCAAAAGATCCACAAAGTGACACAAAAACCTAGCTTGAAACAAAAACTTAAACTGTACTTATTAATGAAACACACCACTGATTAGCTGTTAATACAAAGGCACCGTAGGTCTTCATATACTGTTTTATGTCAACATCAGGTGCCGTTTCTTTGCAGAAACGATCAGTCACAGGTGAACGTGAACGAGCTCACTCGAATACAGTAGATTTAATACGGTCATTTTCAGGTAATGGGCGCAACCCTCACGCCCGTGATTTCAATGTATGTCACTTCCTGCCGTCAGACAGCCAGTTCAGGCCAGTTTACTGCCGCTGTAGTACTCAGTCTGTCCCACTGAGCTGTCAACACAGCAGATCTGCCCCGGCTCCGTCTGTCTGCCGCTGCTGCGACAACATTTCTCAACCCAACTCGGTCCTGTTTCCGCTTCAACGACGTTTTCTTTCAGATAACACAGACTCACGTCTCACTATGATTCGAAGGTGATCTTTAGAGAGACCAGGTGGTTCTGGGTGAGTGTTTTTTCCTGAATTATGCTCGTGGTTTGCCTCCATCGCTGTCATCATGACCCATGTGTTTAGTTGCTACCAAGCGCTGCTAAAGCTGCAGTGTTCTGTCTCTGTGCGTGCGTGCGTGCGTGTGTGTGGACGTCAGCTGTCCGCCTTCAGTGGTAGGGCTGAAAAAAAATCACACCGGATTGTGAAATAAATACTCTGACAACACGGACTAACACCAACCGTGGGAGACGCATGGACGACGGTGTTATTAAGCTAGCCTCCGAGTAGCACGCTAACAATGAAGCCTGGCTAACGTTAGCCAACATATAGCACCGTCTTCATGATAAGGTGCTAACCTGGCTTCCCTGGGTGTGAAGCCGTTCTCTTCTAACTCAAGTAAAAATTTACAAGCTGGTCCATAGCAGTTTAATGTAAATTTAACAAAAAATAAAAAATAAAGTAAGAGATTTGTGTAATGTACCAGAAATTTAGCTTAGTATACCATATCTCCCCAGGATACGTTCCGATAGCAGCTCTTCCTCTGGCTGATTAAAGCCTTTATAGGCGAGCTTTCATCACTCTGTAACATGAATGGAATCACAGGAATAAATGTTGATACGTTTTTATACTTAAGGGACTTGGCAAAACTGGCCTGTCAGAAAAGGTGCATGTAATTAAGGCCATTGAAGCAGATACAGTGAATAAAGGATGGTGTGTACTAATCAGGTGACTGAAACATAAATTCAGCTTCTGCATTTTACTTAACTGAGAAATAGGGAAACAACGGGCCGAAGGAGGAATGTGTGGACTGTTGATGACACCATAATTGTAAAACTGGGTACATTACACAACTTTTCAAAATCTGTCCCGACTGACAAAGACTTGGAGTACACACTAACTGACTAGTTTCAGCAGATTTATTTTATGAGGACTAAAAGAGTGGCCATCTGTGGGATCACAGACTTTATGATTTGTCAAACCAACTGAAGCCAACTAAACGCATCAAACTCACGTTTGTAATGCAAACATTGCCATCGATATTTCCCGCTACTTTCTATCATCTTTGTCTTCTGTTGCTATATTGTGTCCCACCTACTCTTTTTCATTGGCTGTTGGCAGTGTGATTGGTAATCAGCACACACTACCCAATTGCATCCAGAGTTGGCTCAAATAATTCAAACATGTTTGACTGCGACTGAGGTGCAGTCAGGTCTTTCTGTGCCTGTTGTCTGGTGCAGACTCTGCCCAATCGTGAATTAGGGGTAAAATCTGGGAAAATGTCAAGTAGTGTGTCCCCACCTTTAGACTTGGTACTAAACAGTAATAGTGTTTATAAAAATTTTAACACTATTTAAATTGTAGATGGGAAGCAGCCACAAAAAGGTTTTTTTTTTTTTTTTCAAACTTTGTTGGTACTCTTTCTTTTTATCTTAAAGTTCTGATGGCTTCTAAATACTTTGCACGTTCCTTATAAAGAGTCGCAATGATGTTGCATGTATATCTGTGGTTTCACTCATTAAACTCGGTATCTATGCATGTGTACTTGATCTTGGATATAATCTCTGTAATGACAGGTTCTTACCAGAAGTGTCCATGTATTGACTGTTGGTTTGTGCCTGTGTGAGTACTGGTAGATCTCCCTGTATTTTACATAACATTTGTGATTAATTTTAGTAGAAACCATGTGTAATGCAATAAAACTCATCCATGTAACTAATAAAAGTATGCATCAAAATGTGTCTCACATTAGTTTATTGTGCAAAACAATTGATGCAGTTTACATTAAGCATTTTTTTATCAGCCTTCAACATTGAGGTTAGGAAAGGCATTTGTTTTTGGTGTCTGTGATTTTTTTTTTTTAATGGCCTACTAAAGAACTTCTCTTCTATAGTTAGTTACTTCTCATACAGCATATGTAGCTATATCTAAATAACCATAAAGCACAACTGTAGGACTTTTTAAAATTCTAAACATGTCTCCTCTCAGACTGCTTCTTTACTTGTTAACACCTGGCATTTTATTATCCTCAGCCTTATTGTGTCATGTTTCTTGGTTGTAAATGATTGACAAGTAAACATGTTTGCAATTGGTCTACAGTTGAGCAAGGAGCTCTTAAATGTAACCCAAATAGATGGTAATCCAGCAATTCTTTTTGGGATGTTTTTCCAGGGGAAAACCACACACTGCCCAAATCTTAAATCCACTGGCCTTTAAAATTACTGTTTGGTCTTTGTGGACTTTGATTAACCTAAAGTTGGACTGCAAAGCATTGTAGACTTTCACAAATAGGGTCATGAACATTTTTATTTTAAATTTTAATATTTAATACAATCTTAGCATGTGGGCATTTAAGTAGGGCTGCAGCTATCAATTATTTTCTGTTGATAATTTTCTCACTTAATCGAGTAATCTTTTTATCCATAAAATGTTAACAAGTGCTTTTTGTTTTTTTTTTAACTTGAAAATGATGTCAAATGTATTTTTTTGTCTACAAACCAACATTATACAGTCTTGATATGATGGAAGAAACCACAAAAAATTCACTTTTAAGAAGCTGAGAAAAATCAGAGAATTTACACTGATAAATCAATGAATCGCTAATCGCTGTATTTTAGATGTTTTTTTATTAATGGACAAATACTACGGGTGTAAGAAATTATCAAACACTGAAATACGGCCATAACGGTCTTTACTGCCATAACACATTATTGGTCTTTTGAAGTGCTGCATTGATACATATCAGCATGTTTTTGACACTAGTAGTAGATAAACTATTTTACTGTCTCTCCCTCCTGTCACTTATCTATTTGAGCAACATTCTTTATAGACTGCAGCTTATCTAAGGACTGAAGGATATTCTTCTAATAGTTTAGAGTAGTCTAGAGTAGGGCTGCAGCTATCGAATTTTTTGGTAATCAAGTATTCTATTGAATATTCTATCGATTCATCAAGTAATTGGATAAAACATACTTTTATCCTATTGCTCCTATTACTTTTGCTTTGCTGCATTTGCTCATTTTCGCTGTATTCACTGTTTTTGGTCCTGGCGTCTGCCATTCCTTACAGCTAAACTGTCCACACGTTACCCAAAGCCCGCTTCCGTCTTCTTCCGCTTTGTAGGAGACGCATAGCCTGTGATGTAAGCACGTTATATCACACTAAAAAGAATCCGGGCGAAACATGAGCTTTAAATTTAATTAAACGAGGCTTTGAGGCAGAGGAAATATCTCTATCATTTTTGTAATCGAGTTACTCGAGGAATCGTTGCAGCCCTAGTTTAGAATAGTTTTGTGCTTTGTTTCTGTGGTTTGCTAGTAGAGAATCCTTAAAATTTGCTGTGTTCTCAAGGTAGTAGTAGGAGGGGATTGATCACTTCTTTCAATGTGGCTGTTGAAATTTAATTCCAAGTGTATAATTACAGCAACATATAATGACTGAAGTTAACTCCATGTGTGGGCTCCAGGCTATTAGCCCAGAATACACCTCTGAGGCAAAAGCAAATAAGTTACCAGCAAGGAAGTTGAACACTGTCTTTCATCCTTATGTGCAAAATTCATTGTTATCAATTACCAACTCATTTTACACTTAATATTTATCTCATTTGTTGTCACTAACAGCAGGGTTTGTGTTGGTGCTGCAGTAAGTCAAAGAGACCTGTCCTGTCTCTTCTCTGGATTGGGCATTTTTTTCCCTCAGCAACTCAAACACAGTGTTGGTGACACATAAATGTTGTCAAAGATAACTTTAGTTACACAGTAATAAAAAGGACTTCTGTATTCTCAATTCCTACATTTCTATAAGCAGAACCGATGTTGTTGCAGCTTATCAAGTCTTAAATAATTTACCCGAGTTGCATTTAATATCAGGATTTTGTACTATGCTTAGTTTTATTATATTACTATTTTGCTACAAAGATTTACCTGCCTTTGCTGATTTTAGATGTTGATTACCTTGGCACCAGTTTTAGGTTCAAAGTTGTACCATTCTGTGTGCAGAAAAGTTAATATATACAACTGTCCCTGAGTTAGTGGCTGTGCTCACATTGTTGTTATAGTGCATACTGTTAATGTACTTTCCCACAGGTTGAGGATTTACTTGTGGTATGTTTGTTGGGAGGTGCAACACATGACTAATGTATTTAATCTGTTTCGGGAGAATGG
The DNA here is from genome assembly GCA_016785285.1 of Brachirus orientalis. NCBI lineage: Eukaryota > Metazoa > Chordata > Actinopteri > Pleuronectiformes > Soleidae > Brachirus > Brachirus orientalis. Next base: position 2,712,714 of record JAFBJR010000180.1, on the reverse strand, counting down.
CCAGCTCTAAGTTCTGTCTGTCGAATATTAATCGTAAACTAAAATAACTGACAACTATTTTGTTAAATGATTAATTGTGTTTTCTCCATGTAACAAAAAATCATTAAAAGATAACTTTACTTTGTGAACAAGACATTTGAGAAACACCAGTCAACATGTTTCTACATTGTGTGGACAACATCTAATTGATAAATTAGTTATTTGGGCTCTTATTTAATTGAGAAAATAATTTGAATTAACATTATGCTTGTGTTCTACTTTATACTTGTCTTGGGGCTAGAGAGATAAGTTTATCTTACTTAATTCATGTTGCATGTCTGCATTACTATAGTGTACAGAAATCCAAAAATCAATCAAGTTAAACTTGCCCTTTTCACCCTTGAACTTCTTTGGGAGAGCTAGCATTCTTTGGAATCAGTTCAGTCTTAGTTTAAGATGAGCCAGGGCCTCAAGACTTTTCACAGGTGATCTTTAAAAATGCTAAATGTGATAGAAGTCCTGCCAGTGTTGTTTCAGAGTGTAGATGAGAAATACCCTGACATGGTAGAAGTCCTCCTTTCAGCTCATCACTGTTTAGGACAAGGCAGGACAAGGCAGCGGGCCACATCTGTAGACTGGAAAACACAAAATGAAAATGGAAACAACTATAAAATGTAACACAGCAATCCAAACTCAAGAACAGAGTTGTAGAATTACAGTAGATGGACACTGTATTGCACATGGACTGCATACTGTCCATGGTTCCCAGGCCTTAATATCTTGACTGCTTCCCTGTTGACGCTCACCCTTTACTTTAAGGTGCTGAAGCACTATGTGACACAAAGCTCTGGGTAGGTTCCACCCCAGATCTGCACCAGATATTAGAGTTTTCTTTTCACACACTTTTACCTCAAACTGCCAAATAATTGACCATAGCATCATAGCTGTAGGCCACATGAATCATTAACATTACAACATTGTGTTACACTTTTTGCTTTTCCTTTTTACAATACTGGCTATAGCAACTGTAGTTGTGAATGTGAGAGTGAATGGCTGTTTGTCTCAAAATGTTTGCCCTCCAATACCCCACCTTTTAATCCGGTGTCAAGTGGAATTGGCTCCAGCCCCCACAACCCTCATGTGGAGGATAAAGTGGTCTACCATGATGAATGAACATTGATGTTTGCTTTTCTAGGAATAAAATTCAAATATGGTGGCCTAAATCAAACATCAAAGGGTCCGTATATTCCACAGCTGCAAACACCGACATGCAATATTTCATAGTAAAGTGTAGGGGGAATTCCCTTTGGGGAACACAATGGGGGATTCACCCAGGTGCGGTTGTGCACATTGGAAAAGTGTTTGGCTCTGTATTGTTAGTTTCCCACATACTAAAAGCTGGATATGATTACTGGATCTCCATGGACTGGATGGTGGAAGTGAGACGGCTCCTCTAGAGTCACATGGGCAACTCCATTTCATTATCCTTTGTAATGACAGTGGATGTTGTTACTGTGGTACACTGTAGCTCAGGCCTTCAGGCTTCTGCTGGTTTATTGGTTCAGTTTAAGGGTCTCTCTGTGCACAGTATCTGGTCTTCAGCTAATTGGCATTTGATTCTTTGACATTTGCTCAGGACTGTCAGGCAATCAGGGTTGGCTTAAAGGTTTAATACGCATGCAGGACTGTCTCATGCTACTCAGTATACACATGTTACAGAAATTACCAAAAATAAATATATATCTTATTTTTACCCGCAAACATTTTTTTTCTATGAATCTTGTGGTGGCTGCTGTGCTGTGTCTCTTATATATTTATAAATGCAAAATGTCATGTTGTCTCAGTCATGTTAACCGAATTTAGTCACATTGTGGGCTTTTAAATGGTTGTGGACTTTTAAATTTGACTGAGAAAGTGTTTTTAGGCAGTGACTTTAGAGCTCGTGCCCCCCCCAAACCATCGGTACAGTGATGATCAGTATTTAAAAAAAAAAAAACTTGATAGGTCCATGATGGTGAACAAAGCTCAATTATTATGATCCCCCATGGGTGGGAAGGGAAGTGATACATAAAGCACATTGAGTGAGAACATGATGGCAACAAAACACTTTTTCCTCTAAATGTTTCCATGAATTATAGACTTCTGTCATTAGGTCATTACTCATTGTTTAAGTTTCCTTTTTGTCTGTGTTTGTCTGTGACAGCACAACAATCAAAAGGAGATTATGTCTAGTCTTTGTTATCCTTTGTTTTGGTAAAAAAGACAAATATCTTGCTGCTGTCATGAAATAATATTTTTTTTTTAAATAAGCTTTTTTCAATATATATTTTTTTTCAATAACTGTTGAAGATTCACAGTGAAACAGAATCATACTCTTAAGACTCTTTGTTGTCTGTGTGGTCGCAGTGTTTCTTTCCCTCCCTGTCTTTGTCTGCAGTCAGACTGACTCTCCGCCCTCAGTAAATAGAGCTAGATAAAACTCACTTGTGCAGCAGAACCAGAACACATCATGGACAGAACTGTTCATTTCCTTCTCAGAAAGTAGTTAGGTTCATGCCAGAAAGTTGCTAGATTTGTCGCTAGTTGTTTTTTTTCACCCCATAAATTCCCATATAAAGTTTCCAATTTTTAATATTTCTAAAATTCCCAAACTAAAGTTCCAATGGAGAGTTTCTGGAAACTTACTATTAATTTCCACCCATTTTAACCCTACATATTACTGATTTTTTTTTTTTTACAGGATTGTTCTTGTGTACACTCTCTTAACAAAATCATAAGTGTTTTTGGATCTTTCAGTTGTTTCTAACTGTATAGTGGTTTGATTTGAGTTTACACGCATGTTAAAAGTCAGATTTTAGTCAGACTAAGACAGTAGTTGGTTTTCTGAGTGTCATGTAAACATGTTAGTCAGAGTAATGTTGAACTATTGTTAGTTGGACTAACATATCTAGATAAAAGTCTGGTTACTCCTGCATGTATGTATGCCTCTAGGTAGTTATGGATTTTTGGACAAGGTTCTTTACCCCAAGTTACTCTTGACACCTGTGCTTGCAGTGTGCACATGGGTACTATGTAGGTAGGGCTGGGCGATATGGGAAATATTATTTGATATCAATCAAATAATAAAAAAAAAAATATAATATATATACAGTACTATGCATAAGTCTTAGGCCACATTTATTGTTTTACAATTGCTATAATGACCATCCTGTACAATTATTTCTCAATCACTTTATTAGAAACATATCGTGAAAATATGGAGAAATACATATGCAGTTTGAAAATAACATATTTTTTTCAGAAAAAACAAAACAACAGAAATGCTTCTATAATATCAAATATTTAGAGTGACCTACGTTTGCACTTGAACAATAACACAACCATGGCTCTTTAAAACCTGGAATGGAACCCAAATGTTATTGGTAAAACCTGTGTTTCTGCACAAATTAAACTCATTGACAGGTTGATCACATAGTATAAGACTGACTAAGTCACATCTTTTCAATCTAAAAGCCAATGATCACAATACTGACATAAGAACAACAAAGCTGGTGGTGGCCTAAGACTTATGCACAATAGTTTGTGTCTATGACAAGTTTAAAATATGGTTCTTTTCATTTTAGATAATACTTTATTTCTTTGGCTTGTGTGTTAGAAACAATAAAATTTACTATAAATATGGTAAAATTTTGCTTTAACACAAATAATTAGGCTTAAAATGAAAGAAATTTTATTAAATGACTTTAAAATGTTAATATATAAATATGACTTATATGACTATATAAGTCTACTAGAGAGGGGAGTTCATATAGTAGCTGGATGATAGTCAGTGACCACAGTAGAAGCTGCTGTTCCAGGGTTAACACTTTAAATCTGACTAGTATGTGACGTATGGGCACTCTGTGGTTTTGAGGTGTTTGTGGCATTTATTTTACCACAGAACAGTTCACGTAAATGCCTTAATTTCCCTGCTTAGTGGAACTGTGCTATGGTCACGTCACTAGCTTTTCTCATAGATAAACACATACTCACTCTGTCAGTCACAAAAGTTGAGGTCACATTCTGTCACATGTGGTTGCTTGCCTTTCACTGTGATTAACTTGCTGCCCTTGGGGTTTTTCATTTTGATTACCATGACAACCCTACATTTACTGTCATGTTTAAATGTTTTATTTAGTTTTTTCTTTTGTAACGGTTGTTTGTTCCAAGCATTGTTTATTGCTGCAATAGAAGACTAATCAAATGGGAGACAACAATGTGGCTTTTGGCTAAGCTCGAGTAAACTATAAATACTGTATCTCTGAGGTCATTCTGACTCCTGGAGAAACTATAGTAAGTCGTACTTTACAGCATAAAACTTCTGTCTGTTTTTTTCGATGTAGACGTACATTAGGCTTGTGCCAATTCATAAATTGGGGAATAATAGTAATAACAATAATATATCAAAAATTAAAGCTTTTGGGCCATACCACAGTAATGTAGGTTAAAATCATACCCTTACAAATGAGCCCATTTATTCTAACAAACCTACTATTTAAACTAGGCCCTGCTGTGTGTTTTAAAGATGTTTCTGCTGGACCGACATGTTTGCCCTTTGAGCCCTGATAGTCACACAGTTTTTTTTTTTATGTACAATAACAGATATCGCAACGGCGAGTATCTACTAATACCAATAGTAATTTTACACTTTTTAAACGATTAAGCTGTTGTGACACATTTTTGCTGATTCATCCTCCACTTAGCCATTTGAAACATTTTTCTGATACAGACATAATTCTCCAACTGTGTAACAAATATTTCTTATGCCATAAAGAAGAAAAAAGCAGACCACAATATGACTCAGTTAAAATGATATATTTACAGTCTGTGCATAGTGAAGCATGCAATATATAGGGTTTTTGTAATGTATTGGATTTTATAGTTTTATCTTTCTAATATCCAAACCAGTGATTTTGGTTACTTTTGGTCCCTTAAAAAAGTGGGAGGCACATATGCAAACTGTTGTAATTCCTACACGTTCACCTGATTTGGATGTAAATACAAATTAAAGCTGAAAGTCTGCAGTTAAAACACATTTTGTTCATTTTATTTCAAATCCATTGTGGTGGTGTATAGAGCCAAAAAGATTAGAATTGTGTCAATGTCCCAATATTTATGGACCTAACTGTATATTATTTGTTAATATTCTGAACATCGAGTACAAACTGTCGCATGAACATAATTATTAAGCTGTTTGCATGCGGTTCTCTTTCAAGTCTCACATCTCTCTCTCCCCCACAAATGATCAAAATGATCTGTTGTTGTGATTGTTGTTGATGGCACTTTTATGTTGCTTTAAGCTGTTTGTTTGATTATAGTTTTAAGAGCTAGGGGTATAATCAATCCAGATGTCTATTTAACATTTATACAGTGATATAGAGGAGATTTCAAAATATTGAGCTATATATCGTGTATCGCGATATATCCTAAGAATATTGTGATAATGGTTATAGGTCATATTGCACAGCCCTAATCATTTGTAATTATTTGTTTCCCCCCAGGGTTCCAGGTTGGTGTGGTGAGAGAGCAAGCTAAACACGGGGTGAAGGACCACCTGGGGCATTGTGTCCCTGCTTCTTAATGTAATTAAAACTTTTACCTGTTTGGCACTCATTGTACATGTTTCCTTATTGTGCATATGACATTAAATTTTAAATCTGAATCTGAATGTTGGTAGACTCTTTGTAGATTTTATTTTTTTTCCCATGCTATTTGTTTCATTCGGACCATTTCTGTCTTAATGTTTTTGTTAATGCATTTTTTTCCCAAATGTTCCAAATAAGCGATTATTTAAAGGATAAACAGTGTTCAACTGACCCTAATGTTATCAGAAGCTTTTATGTTCTCTGACATTACCCTGCTCTTACCTGAACAGACTATTTTAATTTAACCAACTATACTGTACCAACCTCAGGTTCCGAAAACCTACAAACTTGATACTTAAATATAAATATAGTTTGGGTAGAGTCGCTTATTGATGCATTACCTCTGAGTCTCCGTACCAGTATCAGTTTTTTGAGACTACCATTATGTCTTGGTATCAGTATTTCCAGTCATTGCAGAGACTGGGGATGGAATGTTCTTATCCACTGCACCCACTGTCTTGCACTGGTCAGCGGCTGCTATTGTAAAATACTAGGAAGGGCTTGGTCATAAGCAAAATATCCCGCTGTATGCCAGAGAAAAAGTCCAGCCGGGTGCAGCTTGCTGATAAGATCGAAGTGCAGGGGGCAGCAATACAGGATCAGGCAGTCTTTTATAGAATGGTAGAGAAGCAGCAGGGTGGTCCTTAGTCATAATGTACCAGCACTTCTCCCCTGTATCTGGGGTCAGAAAGCTTGATTTATCTCTGTGTTTGTGTCACTTAATGTGGTTTTATTAGTGTGTGTGTGTTTGTGTGTTTCCAGCATTTGCCTGTATATTGATTTTAAAAACATGTCATCACTTGGAGCACTGGTGCTCCAACAGGAAAAAAAACATAACATTGGGATGCAATGAAGTACATTATTAATGAATTGCAGAAATAGAAAACAATTTACCAATACAATGTGCTATTTTATTGTAGATTAAAGATCTTTGTATACCGGACGCGTTGGGAATATATGGGGTGAAAGTGCGAATAATTCGGATGAAAATTACACACCTCAAGGGAGACGCACCACTCCCTTGCACATCAAGCGTGGTGCAAAGTAACAAATAAAATGTGAGGATGAGGGGGAAAAATCCCATCACGGGGAAAACGACGATGAGCTGGTGCTGCTCCTGCTGCTCACAGACAAGGGTGGTTAAAGAAACCCTCAGCCACGAGGATAAATTATTTTCCGACGTTATATCCATGTAATCAATTCATTTTTGTTTGCGTGTGTCAGTGAAAATGTCTCCCTCGTAACTTGTGTATGAACAGGGAAGGCTCCCCGCACACACAGTGGTGACAGTAGTTCAGAGTGTTCTTCGATGAAAACTATTTTTAAACTTGATTTACACACACCATCCCACTGAAGCTCCATTACAACGCCAATCCACACGTCTTGGAATCATTTTATAGTTTATCTTTTTATTTAAAAGGGCAGGGTTTTGGGAAGCAAACACAATCAAGCGAAACAACATTCGCATCTATTGGTCATCAGCACTTGTTAGTTGTGAATTTGTCGGATATGGAAGCTTAGAAAAATCGACCAAAATCAGTCGATATTGGTCAGTGCCCCTATCCGAAACAATATTGGTCACATGTAATGTGAATTCTGCATCAACTTGAAACATGTTTTCACCCAGATGCCCTCTTTTTCAAGATCAGAATTCATATATACACCTAATCAAATTGACCCTCCTAAGCAGTAGTTCTTTGGGACAACTATAGGGAGGGAGGGAGTACCTGGTTGATACTGGTTAACCATTGTCTGCTAAGTCGAGTCTGGTGAGGCAGATGGGTGTGTAGACACTCTTAAGAAATAATCTCCAGTGTTGAGGACTGGCAGCTGTCTGAGAATGGCTCTGCATTTTTGACATTCGTTTACTTCCCTGTACTTTGTATCCACAGATAGATACTGTATGCCTTTGTTAATGCTTTTCATCTGCAGACTGTAAAGAGTCAAAACATGGGTAAAATGTAACCAGCCACCCTAAGCTAAGAGATTTTAAGGGTTACTAGTGTCTCCCAGTTTGTCTCATTGGTTGTGCACAAACCCTGTACCAAGATTTTGATACCAGGTTTAATCGTTGCACAGTTCCAAAATTCCTTTCCATTAATCACCATCATGCAATGTGAAGTGCATGCATAATTTTCAATCAAAGGATAACATAAACAGAAACAGTGAATGAGCTGGGTTTTCCACATTTCATGCCTTTGAAATGATTACATAGTAGAGAAAGTTTACAAAAATGTGATTAGTGTGTTTTGCAAAATATCCCTAGAAACCATTGTTTGACCCTCTGGTGTGAACCCACTCTTTTGATAGGGCTTTGTGGAGCTAAAGTGTTTTTCTACAAATTTTGCATTTTATTTGTTTCCAGTGATTTAGGAAGGGGCTTGGCAAATTGTTCTGCAGCATGGAGAAGGAAGACCTGAAGATTCTCAACAAGGGGGAAGAGGAGGAGATGGTATTACCTTTTGTAGTTTAACATCAGTGCCGTAGTTGTAATTATTGTTCTCCATAATATCAGACTGCTTTATGTTTTTTACTTATATCTTTTAGGAGCTGCAGGGCTACCGTCTATGTCGTTGGCGGTTGGTCCTGGTGGGCCTTGGGGTGCTGTGTACAGGGGGCTTCCTCATGCTGCTGCTCTACTGGATGCCAGAGTGGTGCGTCAAATCCACCTGCACCCGCACCACAGTCCGTGATGCTGAAGTGGTGTTGCTGCGCTCTGTGGTAGGTAGCATTTAAAGATGCAGTGGCAGCTTGAAGGCACTCAACAGCCTGGCCACTGCCTCTTTTTGTTATTTTACCTTGTTTCTTTTCTTATAACTGTGATGCTTTAGCTTACGCTGATAGTAAAGTTGGTTGAGAGTGTTTAAACCCCCAGTCCACTTTACCTGTCATGTCACATAAGATAAACGCCCTCAAACCAGCATGCCAGTACATCTACAAAAACAGCATAAGTGCTACATTTAATTTTTGATTTCTGGCAAAAAATGGCCGACGTCCCCACCCTTTATTTGCAGAAACAAATTGCTCCAGCTCTGTCAAAATCGGTGTTGATATTTTAAGTATCAATGGGCAGTTTAAGTTGTTACACAGAAATCCTGAACTTTTTGTAGTTGTATGGAGTATACCTGTGTATCACATAGACTACACCACATGCCAAAAGCCTATTTTTCTTCATCTTGAATTAACATTTAGCACATCTTGTTCACCGCTGCTCTCTTAACTGCTGCACACAGGGAGCAGTTCACCAAGTTAATTAATGGATAGAGTTAAAGGGCTAAATGAAATTCAGTAGTTTATCTTAATTTTTTTATTTGTTTGACTAGGATGAGTTCAGACGGTGGTTCCTGGCCCGGGTGCGAGTAATGCTGGCCCCAGGGAGCAACCCCTTCCACAGCCTGGAGACCCAGACCACCTCACCCTGCTCCCCTCTTTCTTCTTCTTGCCCCTTCTCCTCTCCTGCCTCCCCACCTCAAGCCAACGGACACGCCACTCACCCCTCTGATGGCAATCCCACTCAGGAGCTCATTAGAAGATATGCTGACTACCAGCCCACACAAGTAGGCTCTTATATCTGCAAATGCAATGTATTTACACACATACAGGTTTGTGCAGCTATTATTGTCAGGACACACACAGAGTGAATGCAAATATTTGTTCAAAATTATATCCTCTAAAACTGAATGAGGCGGATTTGGACCCAAGGTTACCTAGTTCCATATCAACCATTGGCTGCCTTGGCTTTTCTCCATTTGTTCAAATTATAGATACACATTCACACATTTTTCATGCTGGTTCTTGTGGGTACTCCACTTTAAACACATGTATTACATAATGAAGGAGTGTACCAAGCTATACAAGTACCATGTAATTTCCTCCACTAAAGTACTTGTGGTGACTTTATTAAATGCAATATTTGGAGTTGGTTTCTTATCAGTCTTCTTTGACAACTTGCCTGACAATTTAAACATCACAGATAGGTCTAATAAGGAATGAGATTGTGTCGTCATGCCACGTTGCATCATGTTATGCCGGCCACGGGCTACCGGAGTTTATGTTTCTGCAGCTTGGGCATACGCTTTCGGTTGTTACTCCGTCTTTTACTGTTACTGTACTGTTAACTACATTTTCTCAGCCCTTTGTAATTGTGGTGAAACATTACTGTGCTACGGAGTGCAGCAGCGGACTTGACAGTGGACTGAATTCTTCTTCGTTCAATAGAGCTACATGTACAAAGATTTATATGTTTTTTTATTGATCTGTCATTTATTTATTTACATTATGGCAGCTTTCATATGGAGCTTTCATACATGTAAAAGACATATGAGGCATCACTGTCTTATCAGAGAACTACCTTAACCAGACTTATTGAACAGATTATTGAAAAGCAAACACACATGCTACTTGGTTTAGCTCCACGCACTTTAGTCTAAACGACAAAGTTTGCATTGTTTGCATCTAAAAGATATGAAGTTTCTGCCCCCAGTTGTTTGTGAACTGTACGTGAGAGGCTAAATATTTGTAGTTTTTAAGCTGATCCAATGTGTAGGTACTTGCAACACAAACAAGGTAAGCGCAGATGTCTACTGTGCACAACGGAGACAGAGGGTCCGATCACTGCTCCACTCTGCACTGGTGATTTCATAGGGGTCCAATCCATTTGTAACCTGTATTTTTGTCAAATATCAGTCTTCCCTTTATTGTTTTTAAGCATGCTAATCAGTTTAAGTGACTTCACAGCAACATAGCTTTTGTTTACGTTGAGCTCCAACACCGTGTGCCCTTAACATGGATGTCACATCACACAATGCAAAGTGGTACCCAACAAATCTGGCTCTTCCTTCTTATCTTTTATCCCCCTTTTCCCACAGATTCGCTATTTTACCTTCCATAGCACAAAGTATTATTGGAATGATGAGGTGCAGAACTTTAATGTTTTAAGGTAAGCATTCTTATACTATTTTGGTTATGTTAGTTTTCAGGAATGTTTGCAGATAAATCTCTTTTTACACTAATCTACATTGTCTTGGGGTTTTATCTTGAAGAATGTCTATAATACTGCTGAAATTAAAAGACAGAAAAGCAAAAACATGGATCACAGTTTGGGCTTTAGAGGTCAGCTTTCATTGTTGGCACTGTTAGGTGTGATTGTCTCCTGCTTGAACCCACATTTCTTCCACAGTGGCCTGGAGGATCTGCAGATCAGCTGCTCCGCCCTCCACATGGAGCACAGCACAGGCCTGACCAGGAACCAGCAGGAGTACAGGTAGCATGATAGGTCTGAATGATAGGTCACACAATCATAGGCGGCCAGACAGGATGGTAATCAGGCCTGTTTAAGGTGAATGTGGCCAGATTTGAGAGTTGCAGCAGTTTCATATAACAGGCCATTTGCCCTGACAAGGTTTTGTTTTTGCATCTTTTTGGTATTGGCCCAGAAAAGTTCCCAGATTCATGAGTAGTTGGCATCTGACATTTGGGCCATATTCAACCCTCAAGAATATTTTAACTAAATAAAAATAATATGCTGTATTTGCAAGCCATGTATGCGGTGTAATTGAAATGGTATATATAATTTTAAATATTTGATTTTCTGAAATTCCTCCAGACTTGCATTGGCAAACTGGCATTTTACAGGAGAAAAAAAGGGAAATAAACATGTTTAGAAAGCAAGATGTTTTCAAACATGGTGATATATAGATTGAAAGAATCCATATTTAAGTACATGGTTTTGTATCTTTGTATCTATCTATCTACATACACTGTGTGTGGGCATGTGTGGATGTTGAGACTGATTTAGAGCACTTCACTCATGATGTTCTTGTTCCCCACTTTTCAGGAGACTGTTCTTCGGAATTAATGAAATTGCAGTGAAAGTGCCTTCTGTTTTCAAGCTGCTTATCAAAGAGGTAATGCTAAAGATTTGTGAATCACATGAAGAGTACGTATAATCTTCCGCATCTGTCAGCATTTTTCAAATCAATATTTCTCCTCTGTCTCCTCCCGCAGGTCCTCAACCCTTTTTACATCTTCCAGCTCTTCAGTGTGATCCTGTGGAGTGCCGACGAGTATTACTACTATGCTGCGGCCATTGTTTTCATGTCGGTCATATCCACAGCTACCTCTCTGTTCACCATCAAAAAGGTGAGCTCCATAAATTGCTGAAAGCCTCATTAATCAAAATACAGATTTATGGAAGAACCTGCTTAAATTACTTGAGAAGTAAAATTAGATAAGCATATAATTACACATCTTCACATGTTTAGGGTTTTTGCAGCTTTTTGTTCACATTTTAAGGAACATTTGATGCATATAGTACACAAGCTCCTGAGAATTTCCAGAAGATGAAATCAAATTTTTTGGTGACCTCTGGTCTTTTCTTTAATACCAAAAGGTCAAAATGTCAGCAAAGCCAATTCATGATTAATTCAGGGTTTGCAAGCATGTGTTTAGTCTCCTGCGTTTGTCTATATAGTTCACAAACCCAGCTGAAAACACCCTTGCAGGAGCAGAGATGGTCATGGAAACCTAGATGTTTCTTTACTACTATTCTGTCTTCTTTTTTTTTTTCAGCAATACGTCATGCTTCATGACATGGTGGCAGCTCACAGTATTGTCCGTGTGTCTGTATGCCGAGCCAACAATGGTTTGTTGTATTTTATTTATTTTTTTCGTTCTGGTTAATTGCAAGTTGTCTGTGTACTCATTTATTGTGACTAAGGCTGTAATTAGTAAAGTTTTTTATAGAGCATGTTGGAGCTGTTTGCTCATAGACAAGTCAAGTTCATAAAATAACTTACTTTGCATTAATGGAAGGTACACTATTAAAAGTTGCTTTGCATTGTTAACCTGGACTTAAAAACAGTTGTGAATTGCAGATTAATCAATTTTTAAATGTTATAACTTAAACTTATGTGATTAATCGTGATTAATCAAGATTAAATTAATATACAGCCCTTATAGTATTGCATATAATTCTATTTGGTTATATTTAGTCATTTAGTTGTTTTTTTTTTGAGAGCTTTGCAAATCCAACCTATAGTTGGTATTTTTGTGCATCTGCTTTGTCTTCCAAAATATGAATTTCAGAGACTTGAGTTAACGAGAGTATGTTCATTTTAAACAATGCAACATTTAATAACACTGAAACATTAACAAACAATTGCTATGCACATGATTTTATTACAATATTTAAAAGGAATTTAGACATATTGTTTCTGCAGAGGTCATATCTAAACACTGACCATTTCAAGAAGTGACTTATTGGCCAGAGCCAGTTAAAAGTTCATTCCATAAGGGGAATAATTAACCTAGTCTCTTCTCTCTATAGGGAAACTTCTCTCTATAGGGTTGTCCACCACTTGTATTTTCATTGTTGCATACTTTCATTGCCCTGATCCCAGTTTGTGGTGCCTCTGTTTTTCCCTGCTGCTTAGGGGACATGAGTAATGTGATATGACCCAAATGCAAATCTGGAACTGGCACAAAATTTCTGGTTCCTCACCCTCTACACCAAAACCACCATTTACTGCTATTGGCTAATTTACATACTATTTCTGCACTAAATTAAATACATTTCTCAAATATTTCATTCATTTTATTTTTATGTTTTTGGTGTGTCTTTATTTCACACATTTATCCTCACTACTTCTCTAATGTGCCTTCTCTCCCAGCAGATATCGAGGAGATTTTGTCCACTGACCTGGTGCCTGGTGATGTGATGGTCATCCCCAGCAATGGGACCATCATGCCATGTGATGCTGTGTTAATCAGCGGCACATGCATCGTCAATGAAAGCATGCTGACAGGTTAGAAAAGTTATCAGAAAATTAAGCTTTGACTTTGTAAAGAGACTTGTAATATTTGATATTACCAGTAATAGTTGGAGATAAACAATAAACCTAAGGAGACTCCACAGTACCACAGTGATTTTTAAGTACACCCATAAGAAGCCAGTCTCAATATTAGTCAACTCTTCATCAGGTGAGAGTGTCCCTGTGACAAAGACCAACCTCCCAAACCCAGTGCCAGAAGAGGTGAGGGGGGACGCTGACAGCATCTACAACACAGAGGACCATAAGAGACACACACTCTTTTGTGGCACCAATATCATCCAGACCCGCTTCTACACTGGTGAACTGGTTAAGGCTGTGGTGGTTCGTACAGGTAGGTGATTGGGGACCTTTATTTGAAAGTGTTATGGTATTTGTATATTGTGCTAATATTACAGAAAGCATCACATGAGCTTAAGGTAGAAAATATCAGTTTACTGCAGAGGACAATTCCTCTGATGACCTTTATTCTACCACTATAGCTACTCATTACCAGAGCAGTTTAGTATTACCTTTCATTTACAAAGCCAAGTGTTTACATTTACATTTTTCATTTACAACACAAGTGTTGAGCGTTTGAGCAGTCCATGGGCTGAGAAGCTCCTAGTAATAAAGATTCTCAGAAACTTAGATTATAATTAGAATTATAATGGTTTTCCCACATGGTTGAGACAAGACAAGATCCTGAGTGTTCTTCACAAAGAATTTTGGCCTTCATAGAGCATGTAAAGTGCCACTTTTAAGCACCGTAGGTGTTACAGCATCTCTACATGAAGAAACCTGGTTGCGGGCAGCAGTTTCAATTTAGAAAGAGAAACATATCACTGCATTTGTACTCTACTCTGTAATACAAGCAGAATAAACATTTCAAAGACCTTTTCTATACTCAGGTTTTAGCACAGCAAAAGGCCAGTTGGTGCGCTCCATTCTGTATCCAAAACCCACCGACTTCAAGCTGTACCGTGATGCCTACCTCTTCCTGTTGTGTCTGGTGGCTGTGGCTGGAATTGGCTTTGTCTACTCCATTGTTCTCAGTATTATGAACAAGGTAATGTAGGAGGGGATAAGAAAATAAAAGAAATCTGATGAGTTTTGCCAGTGAAGGGCTGAAATTGAGGAAAAAAACTCTCATTAACAGTCTTTGTGCTAATGTGCATTAATTACAGATATGTTATCCTTACTAATTACTTTTCAACATGAAATTTTTTTCTGACCAATTGTGTTTTAATGTAACATTAACATTCACAACCAGGTAAAACACACCCTGGAGAAAACATTTTCAGGTCTAAAGTGAGTTTCTCTTGACGATTTTTTGAAAATGCCACATAGCTGACTTCCACACCAGACTTTTAGCAGCAAACCTCAACAAATTAAAATGTATTTTTAGCTTGAGAGGTGGTAATCAAATGTATGACTATCACACTTGCAGAAGTCTAAAGACGTTATCCTTTTGATTACCCTAGGTGCCAGCGAAGACCATAATCATTGAGTCCCTTGACATCATTACAATCACTGTGCCACCAGCGCTGCCCGCTGCCATGACAGCTGGCATTGTGTATGCACAGCGACGCCTCAAACACATTGGCATTTTCTGCATCAGCCCACAGAGGATCAACATCTGTGGACAAATCAATCTGGTCTGCTTTGACAAGGTGAGTCCTACAGTAGTTCAGTTGCAATACAAAAGTCATTAGTTGAATTTAATAAATCTCTACTCTCTCTTTTTTACCTTAAGACTGGAACTCTTACAGAGGATGGATTGGACTTGTGGGGTGTCCAGAGAGTTGAGAATGGCTGGTAAGCTGCCCTGTACTTTAATTAAACCATCATGAAATCTGGTTAATTATTACCAATTAATAAGATACCAGTATATCAAAATCACTTAGCCAGTTGGTATGTATTAACTTGATATAATATATGCACTAATTGATTAATGTAACATGCATTGATGTTGAATAATTGAAAATATTTTTTACTCCAAAATTGGGGAAAAAAATGTCCTTGTTTGGTTATTTAATTTAGAATAAACAAGCACATTTAAAATTATTTGTATATCACAGACTATTATACTAATTTTTATGTCAATCCATTGGCTTGTAAGCTGTTCATATATCATGAAATGTAATTTTCAAATCATCAAAACATCTTCCTCTTTTGCCTGCCCAGTTTCCACCTGTCAGAGGAAAATGCCTACAAGGAGAATCTTGTCAAGTCCCAGTTTGTGGCTTGCATGGCCACCTGCCACTCCCTTACTAAAATAGAAGGCCAGCTGTCTGGAGACCCACTGGACTTGAAAATGTTTGAGGCTACAGGCTGGGTGAGTTATTATGTGTCCCTCCTTAAGATTAAATTTGATGAGGGCAGGACAGTGGAAATTTGATTCGTAAGGAAACCCTCGATATACTATACTTTTTATATATATATTTTTTTTTTTTTCCTCTGCCCAGATTCTGGAAGAGGCCACTGAAGAGGAAACCTCTCTCCACAACAGAATCATGCCCACTGTGGTTCGGCCCCCAAAGCAGCTGTTGCCCCCAGAGTCTGTTGCATCACAAGAACAGGACATGGTATGAAAAACAACCCGTTTACATAAATACAGTTATGTAATGTACAGTAAATCTGTTAATACTTTTAATGCAATAACGGTGAACTGTATTACAATCTATTTATACTAAGCTTTATTACACATATAAAAATTTTATTTCCTATATTTCAGGTATATTGGCCATCACTGTAAAATAAAGAGAGACTAATATATGGTACTGTGCATATATATGGTACTTGTTTTAGCACTGCTTTAATGACCATATACTATAATTATTTCTCAATTGGTTTATTGGAACATATCCAATAAATATGGGAAATATTTATGCAGTTTTAAAACGACTATCTTTTCAAACAAAATAAAAGAAACAGCTTCTACAGGATAAAGTGTTCAGTGTGACCTATCCTTACACTTAAACAGTAGCACAACGCTGGCTCTCTTTATACCCTAATTAATGGTAAAAACTGTGTTTATTTTTTGTGTTATGAAATATCTTCTGTAAAAAGGTCTATTACATCAGGTTTATTCAAGACATGCTTGAGAATCACATACATATTTTGTATGAGTTAAACTCAGCTTGATAATATACAAAACTTACAGTTGCATTATTCCAATCCAAGTCCAGTTGATAATAAAGTGTATCAAAAATAACTGTATTATTCAGGTTATCTTTTTTGCATCAACAATATTTCTCTTTCTTCTCTTTCTCATTCTAGGAACTTTATGAGCTCTCGGTAAGAAGCCTGATTCTTCTTTAAAAATATACACATTCAATTCAGCTTTCTTGACTTGTGTGTCATTGAACAGTTTGTATTGTATTAATTGACAAACATAATAGTGTCATACACAGCTCATCAAAGTTTGTAAAATTCTGTGTGTGCGTGTGTGCGTGCGTGCACAGTCGGTGTACGAGATTGGTATAGTGCGGCAGTTTCCTTTTTCCTCAGCTCTCCAAAGAATGACTGTGGTGGCACGTCTGCTGGGTGAAAAGCGTATGGATGCCTACACAAAAGGAGCGCCAGAGGTGGTGGCTGGTCTCTGCAAGGAAGAAACGGGTGAGATGTCCTCTTCAGCCCAGAGTTAGGTTCAGTTTGGTACGTCATGCTATCCCTTTGTCAAACATTGAGGTGGGTACCAAATAACCAATCCTTACTGTCCCAGTTTCTGACCTGCTTCTGTTGGGGTAACTACCACAGTGATATGGCTCCCCAAAGGATAGAGCTAGGCACACTACAGTCTGCTGACTGGTCGATAGAGAATCATCACTGACCTGTGACAGGAGAGCAAGATGCGTGGTTTTTCCTTGCAGCCTGCAGCCTTCTCTCAAACAAAGCTTGGTTTCCTCTTGTGATAAACAGCCAAATGCCAGAGGGTATACTGCTGTGGTAGCAGCCAGCACTTATAAAATGCTTTACGTCTCCCCTGCCAAATTTGTAAGGGTTTAGCGCAGCACAATATTTCAGTATCAGTATCCATACATTTTGTAAGGAGAAAGGAAATCAATTAAATAAAAATCACGTATGATCTTTCTGTAATTTCTGACCCATGACCTGAGCACACCTGGATGTATTATTGTCCTGCTCCTCTTACTTATGTTATTTATCCCTCACTCTCTTTTGACAGTGCCAGAAAATTTTGCTGAGGTCTTGGAGGGTTACACCAAGGAGGGTTTCAGGGTCATTGCTCTGGCTCACCGGCGACTTGAATCCAAACTTACATGGCATAAAGTCCAGAACATTAACAGGTAGCATTTAATATTTACTTTTTTACTTTTACTATACCTTTCCAGAGAACTTAATCTGAAGATTGCTGCTTCTTTAAAGCATCCTACTCATCCAACCAGGAATGTTAAACACTTTAATTACATATGTACTGAGCACTTTATTTGGAACACCTTATTCTTGAAATTATCGAATGATCTATTCATGTGATGGCAATGCAATGCCTGGAATAATGCAGATAGAGGTTCTGAGCCTCAATTAGGGTTCGTGTCACACAAGAGGACTTGTATGTAATGGTTGTTGTTGTAAGCGAAAACATCCAGTAATTATCAGTTCTTCAGACAGAAATGTTTTGTTCATAGAAGATGTATAAGAAGAATGCTGACTGACTGGAGCTGACAGATGCTACAGTGACTTAGATAAGCAATCACCAGTTCTAAATACAATAGAGCACAATTGGGTTGTGGTACAACAGGAGATTAACAGCTGACAAATCTGCAGAAATTATATGACAAACATGTCAACATGGACCTGAATCTCACAGAGCATAATCTTGGTGATATATCTTTGTTTTGAGAGCAATGTGAAGAATTACCTAGTTTTCATTTGGTGTTCCTAATAAAGAGCTCAGTTAATTAAATAAGAGCTTGATGAAAAAAATCCTGTGTCAAACATTCTCTTCATGCTAACACTTGAAACACTTGAAACCTATTTAGGACCCATATGTATCATGAGGATTTAGTTTTTTATTTTTGTCTAAGTACTAATGTGTACATGTCATTCTTTTTAACTAGGGATCACATTGAGACCAACATGGAGTTCCTGGGTCTGATCATCATGCAGAACAAACTAAAGGCAGAAACTCCATCAGTGCTGCGTGACCTCCACCAAGCCAGCATCCGCACTGTCATGGTTACTGGTGAGCATTTGCATGTTTGTCTGCACAGTCTTTACATTTTTACCTCTTGAAACGATATCACACAAGCAATACAGTAACTCAGCTGCACATGTAATCTCAACTAACGACATATCTAGGCTGCTTAATGTAACAAGAAGCTAACTCATTTATTGTGTTGTTGCATAATCTTTCTTTTTATTTTATTGCCTTTTCTGTGTTTTTCTTCCGAAGAAATTATAAAAGTTGCTGCAGACTGAAAGGCATTTAAGCTAAACTGAATTTCAAATCATTGTGTGATGATGAATAATTGACGCATACTAGATGCTACAAACTCACCCTATGCCATCAGTCCTTACCACTATTTGATAAAAATGTCCCCTTGTGGTAAGGTGCCCCTCCACAATGTGCTTGTGTTTTCGTTCCCTGTTACTCACAGACAGGGAAACTCCCAGACACGGTTAGCATAGATTATCAGATGGACATAAAAAAATTACATAAAGAACATGAAAAAAAGCTACCTATAATTGTTGGATAGTTACTCTGACCGTTCTTACATAATGCAAGAAGTGTCAGGAAAACAAATCCTTAAAATATGGAAATTTGGGGAAAAATTGTTAATGCATCCACATTCCAGGTGACAACATGCTGACAGCAATTTCAGTGGCTCGAGACTGTGGAATGATCCCTGCCCAAGATACAGTCATCATTGCTGATGCTGTCCCTCCTCATGACGGACATGCTGCCAAGATCACATGGAGATACGCTGACAAGCCGAGCCAGACATCTCGGCTCGAGGTGAAGCAACAGTGCTAAATTGCAATTAGACCCATGTAGGGAGAAACTCATTGGCTTGGATTATCAGACACTGTAATTTGTGTTTCTTTGCAGGAAGTGAACATCAGTCTGGAGGATGTGTGTCATGTTGATGAACCCAAAGCACAAGAACTCTACCACTTTGCAATGAATGGAAAATCATTTGCTATAATCGCCGAGCATTTTCCTGACATGCTTCAAAAGGTACAGGGTTTGGCAATTTCTAGTTACTTTTTGATAACAAATGTCCCTGCAATACCCTGTGTTTTTGTTGTTATGATTGTGTGTTCTGCTCTGTAGTTGGTACTGCATGGGACGGTGTTTGCCAGAATGGCCCCAGACCAGAAAACCCAGCTTATTGAGGCATTACAGGGCGTAGAGTGAGTCCATGAATTCATTGAAATATTTCACAGTGTGCATTGTTGCTACAAGTTGAAACTATTACATTTTCAATGATAAAACAATCACTCAGTCAATTTTTTTAGGAAAAAATAATTTTCTGTTTTCTGTTAATGAAAAAATTGTTGAGTATCACTCTTCTTGCTCACAGCTACTTTGTGGGCATGTGTGGGGATGGAGCTAATGACTGTGGGGTATGTACAGCTACTTTACAAATGAATGTTGGTAACATGAATAGACATAAATTGAATAAACTCAGCTGTCTTTCTCTTCACACACAGGCACTGAAGAGGGCTCATGGTGGTATCTCTCTGTCAGAGCTCGAGGCATCTGTAGCCTCTCCCTTCACGTCCAGGACTCCAAACATCTCCTGTGTCCCCAACCTCATCAGGTTATTCTTTTCAGTTTCATTGTTAACATTACAAAAGTAAAGGAAAGAAACAAAATGAATGTTGGTAATGAGATATTAAAGTTAATGAGACGATCTGCAAATAATGTAGTAATTACTTATTATTATTATTATATCATTGATTTATATGATGTCAAAAGCTGGAATAGAGATATGTGTGATTTAGTTACATGACGTGCGCTGTAAACATTCACAGGATGATTAAGATTATTTGTTTATGTACAGTATATTATTATAGACTACAAAAATGTCCGATATACAATAGTTACTGCAAAAAAATGTTTGGTGTATTTTGCTTTGATGTTGATTATAATTGATTTTAGTAAAAGGGGGTTATATGCTGTGTTATATGGTTTCTTGCTTTTAAAGGGAGGGCCGTGCTGCTCTCATCACCTCATTCTGCGTGTTCAAGTTCATGGCCCTTTACAGCATCATCCAGTATATCAGTGTCACTCTACTCTATTCTGTATGTACTGCCACCACCCAAATCACTAATAGATGTGAAATTGACTGTCTGTGAATTTAGGCAGATTTCTGATCCATGCCGTCTTTTGTCTTTGTTTTCAGATTTTCAGTAACCTTGGGGACTTCCAGTTTCTTTTCATTGATATTTTTATCATCCTCCTTATTGTCTTTACCAGTAAGTCAAAGATGAGTAACAGTAACAACAACAGGGCAGTTTATATTATACCATGTTTGTATTCCACACGTTTCTCAAACTATGTTCTTAATTCCTCTCCTTTCTTCTCTTCAGTGAGTCTGAACCCAGCATGGAAAGAGCTTGTGTCACGTCGGCCTCCATCAGGTCTCATCTCAGGGTCACTGTTGTTCTCTGTGCTGACCCAGGTCCTCATCTGCTTGGCTTTCCAGACCATCACATTCCTTTGGGTCCAACAACAGCCTTGGTACACAGTCTGGACACCTTTTACAGAGTGAGTACCTGCTGTCATGTACACCTACCTAATAAAAATATTTTATCTTTTATAATAGAAAATTGCTTGTAGTGGAATAGTCAATGTAAACAATTTTGTAAATATGTGTGACCTTTTATTTTTTCAGTCAGACAGAATTCCTGTATTTGACATGAAATGTTCTTATTGTATCAAACTCAATACTCCTCTAGTGCCTGCAACCTGTCATCATCTGTGAACATGTCCGACCACAACAGCACAGAGCTGGATGATCATAATATCCAAAATTTCGAGAACACCAGCCTCTTCTATGTCTCCTCTTTCCAGTATCTCATTGTTGCCATCGTTTTCTCAAAGGGCAAACCTTTCAGGCAGCCCAGCTACAAAAACTGTAAGGAGCTTGCGCCTAAACATAAATAATTGTGACCTAAAAAAGTTACCTTTATGATTTGTTGATTTCTTTTTGTGTGTGTGTTTGTTTGTATTTTGCTTGGGTATGCTTTAGGGCCTTTTGTGCTGTCTGCCTTAAGTTTGTATTTTTTCCTGCTGTTCATCATGTTCCACCCTCTCAAAACCATTGACAGCTTTTTAGAGGTAAGTAAACAATAAGCCCAATAAATATATACCTTCACTTAGCTCTGATTTAGACTGTAGTTTAATTTGTCATACACTGATATATTGATAAAATGCCTTTATAATTTCTTTAAAATGCACCTGATTTATGTATTGCAGACCTATAAAACATGAAACTAGGATTTCTTGCTTCATATCTAATCACAGTGTCACGACAATGATATTCAATATTCTCTCTCTCTCTCTCTGTACAGCTGGTTTGTGTCCCGTTCGATTGGAGGGTAAAACTTTTCCTCATCATCGTAGTTAATGCTGCTGTTTCTGTTGTGGTGGAGGTAAGACAAACATGGTAACACTAGATGTTTTCCTCATGTTCAATTTTACTTTTATCATGCAGTGTGCTCATCTTTGTCCAAGTGAGCTTGGTGGCAGAAATGAACATGTGTTGTGAGAATGTTCTAAGGTGAAATTGTTAAAATCTTTAAAGAGACGCACTGTGGTGTCTGCAATTGCTAACATTTGAAGTACTGGATGTGACCATTTTTACCATTGTTTAAATGTATGTCCTAAGCTGCTGAAATTCCTTAAAGCAGTATATGTTTGTCTTGTCTAATTGGACAGATGTTGACAAGAAAGTTGTTGACAAGAAAATAATTTAACTGCTACTGCATGACAATGGATAGTTAATGCTTCTGTGGAGACTTTTCACTGTGCCTCAACCTTCCTTTAGACGCTTGCCCTTGCATACAACTACTGCTTGGCAGATCCTTTTCAACTGTTACAAAATGAATAAATGAAATGAATAAATAAACTAGGGCTGCACAATATGAGGAAATGATGCTATGTGTGATAACAATGCTGAATATTGTGATGGCTATATCACTTGCGATTAAGAGATAAGTATTAAGAGATATGTATCGGTATACAGTAAACAATAATATGAAGATTAATAATAAATATAAGAAAATGTATATTTTTCACTACACTCCGTGTGTGTGCGTCTGTGCTCAAGGAGAGTAGAGAAATTATAAAGAAACGCACTAAAAACATACCCTAACTGACCTGAAATAAACCAAGTGCTGCTCCAAACAAATGGTGGCGGAAACGGTGAGCTCTTTGATATTAATGATAATGTGAAAGTTTAGGGAAACACTGTTTGCTGCAAGGGCACACTGCCCTGTACTCAGTGCAGGAGTAAAAAGCGCATCACTGTTTACTGAACGTGAGACAAACATTTATTGCAGTTCAAGCGGTCATTTGTGATACATATATCGTGCATGTTGATATCGATTGTGATATATTGGGCAGCTCTTGAGTAAACCAAAATGATTTGGAATCAAATATTCCATTCTTGCTACTATATTGGGATAATACTGTAGAATTGATCTGCTTTCTTCTTACTAATTTTGTCCAATTTGATACTAACCTTGCATGTAACGATAGACACAAAACCTAATGGAAAAGAAAACATTGGAATAGATCATTACATTTGAAACTTCAAAACACTAATAAAAAAATGAATGTTGAAGACCACTGTGCAAAAAACCCCAGCAGGAACTATGTTAATTCGAATTTCAAATCAAATCTCTTTAATTCTTTCCCCTGCCCACTGCACTATTCCATAGACCTTCATCCTTGACATCGTCTTATGGAAGCTTGTGTTCAGCCGAGAAAAACAGGGCAGCTTTGGCATCACTCCTGTACCCCCGGCACCACAGGTTGGGAAAAATTGACACCTTCTTCTCTAGCACTTTCATTTCCCTCTCACTGTCCCCACTTCTTTTTCAACCTATTACAAATCACACCCTTCTATAGTTACCCCTAACCAGGACATCAGTCCCTTTCTGATGCATCTTCTCCCTCATGTCCCCCCTGTGATGAGCATTCTGTTCAGGGCTTGATAACAGTTAAAGTTGTGCTCCATATTGTTGTTGTGAGGTAAACTTTTACAGAGAATTACATTTACTAGAGAGAAATGGGCCACTGTAAAGAAATTGTCTTGATGGTCACTTGAACCACATATGATGCCTTTGACTTGAGTAAAAAATTAGTCAGAACAAGGATTGCAGTAATCTGAGGCACTGGAAATTAGATGGTACTGTAGCTTTCCAATACAGTTTGCAAAAAAAGGGAAGCTGTAGATTAAATCCTTCATCCTTTCTAGTCATAATGATACTCACTCTCTCACCCATTTTCTACCGCTTTATCCACTAGGGGTCGTGGGGGGCGCTGGTGCCTATCTCCAGCTAACATAGGGCGAGAGGCAGGGTACACCCTGGACAGGTCGCCAGTCCATCACAGGGCCACATAGAGACAGACAACCATTCACTCTCACATTCATTCCTACAGTGATTCCTACGGGCAATTTAGAGTGTCCAATTAACCTAGTCCCCAAATCTGCATGTTTTTGGACTGTGGGAGGAAGCCGGAGTACCCGGTGAGAATCCACGCACCACGGGGAGAACATGCAAACTCCTTGCAGAAGGCCCCTTGTTCTCATAATGATACTGATCTGTCAAATTAATCTTTTAAGATGGTTACATACACTAAAGTGTATTACTAATAACACATTTAGTTTTCAGTTACATTGGCGTAAAAGATTTTGATTTTGCAAAGTACCCCGCCTTTTGCCCTGTCAGCTGGGATTGGCTCCAGCCCTGCCCCCGCAACCCTTATGTGGAGGATAAGGCAGTATACAATGAGAGTACTGAGTTAGTAAAGGAGAATCTAATTTCCTTAATAACTCTAACGGCTTACAGTAAAATATGACACATTCTTTTAAGCAATATTACTTTTCCAGATCTTACAAATAATAAAAGGACATAGGTCTAAATCAGAGTTCATATTCTTATTCGACTGTGGGGTCACTGATAAAACCCTAATGAGCTATTAGAGGGTCCTGTGTTCTCTGATGTTGTGAAATTCAACTTTAATATGTAAATGTCTCTCTTGTAAGTACTACTGGAAAGCATATTAGTCATATTAAGCTTCTCATGTCTGACACCTCAGAGAGGTTTTCACAGTGCACAAACACCAGACCAGCCAGGTTTGCTGATGTTAAACCAGTAGGTGTCATGTTAGAGTCAACATTAATTCAGGCTGCCCTTCTTCCCTAAAATATTGAAGGTAATTGTGTTTTAGTTACTTGGATCTAATGACTTTTGGAAATCAGATAATCTCCTTATCATTCAAAGGGGTAGTTCATGGTGGTGTGTGAGGTACTGACCTATAGCTGGTGTGATATACATAGTTTTAGCATGGTGGCTGCGAGAAGAGACTGGGAGACCAGAGGTCAAAAGTGCCAAAGTAACATGCTGCTTTTCAGCATTTTAAACTGCTGAAAATATTCTAAATGTTGCCTACACTTTAGCAATGTGTATAGATCTCATTTAGCTTTTCTAAGAAATGAGAACATGTTTTTAAAAGCATGTTTTTAGACCAGCTTTTTAAAAGCAGCATGTTACTTTGGCACTTTATCTTCACACTGCATTTATACGCACATAAGCCAAACAGAGTGGAATCAATGTCACACCATGGGCCACAAGACCTCAGGTGATGGTGTGTTTTGCAAAGGCCATTATGTCAGTACCTCACATCTGTTAACTATTCACATTAACTGAAACTCTGACCAGGGATGCAACATTTTCATACCAATACACTGGGGCTGAATGATTTTGAATAAACATCTATGCGATTATTTTAACTGAAATTGTGATTGCGAAATGAGAGGGAATGGTAATTTTTATGTAATTATTCTCATTTTCATTTCATTAATATATTTAAAATGATTACTGTGTAATATTTCTGCACAAAGATGTTTTCTTCGGTCTGTAGGTAATTTGACACACATTTCTGTGTCAATTTATGCCTCCTGTGATTTGAAAACTGCAGTAGGCTGCATTGCTATTTCAGTAAAATTTCAATTAATTGTTCAGCCCTACAGTGCACTTAATTTTTTACCACACACACACACACACACACACACACACACACACACACAACAATTCAAAATAACAGCTAATTACTTTAGAAGTAGTAGTATATTTGTTTAATGGGGATGAAACTGTTTTAGAGCCTTGGATATCTCTCGTCACTTCTTTTGTAGAAGTGTGGCTCTTTGCCACTTCCTCTCTCTCTCCATCTACTGTGCCTTCACTCCCAGCCTGCAGGCTCTTCTAAGCTCTGCTTGCTGCACATATTCCTTAGTTTCCCCGCTGGCTAACTCTGTCTCATGGCACTGTCACTGGTTCCTGTTAAGTACAATATGTTTAAATATTGAAGCAGGTAGAGGTTATCCCAATGTAAATGGGATGTTTTCATTCATTTATTTTTAAAATGTGATCTGTCGTGGAATCTTAGTTAGTTTGTTCTTAGACTCCATTCGCTTGTTTTCAAAGAGATTGTTCATACTTTTAGCTGTCTCCTGCCAGCTGTATCATTGCTCATTTGTTTTTTTTTTGAATAACTTGCATGCATGGCATGTAGACTTGGTGCAGTTTACCCAAGTATAAGAAATGTGCCTGTGTATCCTGCAAATGGTGCCTCTCCAGTTTTGCATGTGAAGTTTTAGATGCATGTCTCTTTTAGATTTGTCAAATATATATAGAAAATGTACACAAAGGAGGACACCAGTTAATTGAATTTTTCCTTCCTCTCCTTTTCCTCTCTCTGGTATTTTATTTACTTTTGGGGCTATGATATTTTCAGAGGGGTATTGACCTGCGGGCTTACAAGTGTCTTTCTTGGATATGCTGTCCACGCAAGATGCCTAAGGCCCGCTACAAGCATCTGGCCCAGGAGCTTAGTGTGGACCCTGACTGGCCTCCAAAACCAACTACCACCACTGAAGCCAAACCCCACCCACAAAATGGCTCCACCTATCAAATAATGATCAGCTCCTAGCACCCCCCCACACACACACACACACAGTTCTATAGCCCCTCTCATTTTCCAATCTACCCTGTTATACTGTAGACATGTTTAGAAGACATGTTTATATGAACACACTTTAACAATCGTGTCATCACTGTTTGGAGACATGCCTCTGTACTATAGTTCCAGAGACATTACTGTGTCAGAGATCACTTCAAACTTTGGATTCTATTCTAAGTGCTAAATAAGGTTATGTTTCAGTTCTATCAGTACTCTTACTCGTTCTGGCTCACCTACTTGTGTGCTCTCAGGTCTCTATTGCTTTAAATGCCATTCAAATATCTGTAACATCAAATTTAATTCTCATCTACATTGAAATGTCTGTTAACCAAACAGAGCAGGATTTCAGCCCAGGGTTGATAAGCCAAGTTGAATCAGCACATCAACATAACAATGATCTCGTCATTATTAGTAGTGCCAGTCTACTTAAGACTTGGTTTAAGATTAAGAGATTAAGAGATTCTGTTTAGAAACCCTAACCCTACTTTAATGGGCTAGCTTGCCATCAGTTGGCTAGCACTAATGAGAGACCACAGAGTGAAAACCAGAACTATTTTAAAGTCTTACCTTGGATCCCATGTGCTGACTGAAATTATTCACTTGAGACCACACACAGGAAAGAGAAAAGAGTGTAATCTGCCTTATTAACTTGCTAACACCAAGCGAGACCTCGTTTTCTTATTGAAATTTTGTTTTGCATATCAAGTTGGCTGCACAGTAGGTTATGAAAATATTAAATGTGTTTCTAAGCTCCTGCCTTTTATCATGATGTGACATTTCCTCTGAAAATCATGCTGTTGTCCCCTGCCTCCTTTTAATTGATAGAAAACAGCAGAAAATGTGGCTTTTTACTTTATAAATCACAGGTCAACAATTGGAAGTTTTAATAAAGTACAAAGAATGTACAAAGAATTTAAAAGTGAAGACCAAGATGTACAAAGATGTGCTCGTTCACACAACCACAGTTTTTAGTTATAATGTAGGAAAAATAAAATTAAGAATATGACATCTCTTTTTATCCATGTCAGAGGTGAGTCAGTGGTCTGTCGGTCCATTTTCATCAACCTTAGCTGTGCTTTGATATCACAGCCAACACAGCATGCTCAAATCCTCAAGGTTTTTCATCCATTCAAATGAAGTTACACACAAAGAATATGTTGTGTATAACTTTGCAGCAGCCTGTTAGGGTGCAAAGCTGTGTTTTTGTACCTGTAAGCTATATCCTGTCTGCTTCTAATGATATCAGGCACAAAACTGAAATATTATTACTAGCACGAGGCCTCAGCTCACTATGCGTCATGTGCTTAAGACTTCAAATACTACTGCAAATGTACAGCAATAGTGTAGAATTAAGAAACATTTACAGTAACAAGAACTTACTTAAAAACAGTCCACACCAAAAGCAGCATGAAAATAACTCGTGGAGAGTTGGTTATATGCATGAGATCATGGTAGTCAAAGCATCCACAAACAAGCGCCAGATAAGCTACAGAAGCCAGTAGTTTCATTTTCTTTTGAAAGACTGAATAAATTGTGTTAGTAAATGAGGAACTGTGCACCCTAAACGCTTGCTGCCCCTGGTGCATTCAAAAGACCCATGCAACAGCACACACCCTGCTTTAAGAGAGGGATGCAGATTACCAAACAAAGTTGTATATATGCATTAAATGAGTGAAATCATAGAGTCGAGGGCTATTTTTTTATGTTGCTGTTCACAATGTGAATTACACACAGCATGTTGACTTGGCCGGTGCCTGTAAATGCTTGTTTTTTCTTTAATAAAATGAAAATAAATTGCAGTAATGCTTTACCAAGCTTACTGCTTTACTCTTACAATCACTGAGTGTGTATACATATACACAAAAACAACCTTTTTACCTAAAATTCAAAACCTTTTTATCCATGTTACAAATGATATGGAACTGGCTCATGATGAATACAGCCACTGTAAGGAGAAATCTACAGACCTCACTAAGACACTGTAGATAACATTTAATAGACAAAATGCTACTGTATAGCAAAAATACTGATACATCCAAGTGGTTTCCAGTGTCTGTCCAATTAAAGCAGTTTCATAAATCATAGTTTTAAATAATTCTTAGTGCAAATCTGGCAGTGAGATCTTGGTCCAAAAAGTGTCCATGTAAATGTTGTGTTACATATTTTCTATGACAACATGGAAAACATGAACTAAGTAATATAAAGTCTGAAGTTGCTCAACTGCTAAAAACCATTGTCGTTTAAGATACTTAACCAGTATTCAAATTGCATATGAAACATTTGATCTATACTGATATGATGACGAGCTCAGACATGACACATGACCACCATTTTCATGGACATATTTTGATTCGATGAGGAAAATGATAGTAGTATTTTCTTGTATTTGTGGGCAGAAAAATCGGCGTGGAAAGGCAGATGTAGTTGATAAAACTGGTAAGAAATCCATAAAGTGGCTCAAATGAATATTGTGTCAGTTTGCAGAAGAATTTAAAATCGTAATGTATTTATAAAATTGGTCTAAACTTGTTTTCTTTGTTCGATTTTAAACTGTGATGTGCTCAAATCGACTCACAGTAGTTTCAGTACTTCCGAGTATTTAGTGGTATTTGTTTGGGGTTTTTTGTATGCTTGTTTTTTTTACTTTGCTTTCTGGATTCAATTTTTTTTTCTCTAGATACTTACTGAAGCTACAGTTGAATGTTCAGCAAAGATCAAAATTGAATGATTCAATGCAATACTTGTTTGATTCTCTTGGTTGTTGATTCTCTTTCCAAAGAATTTTCATCTCTCTTTGTACTAGTTATTTGAAAAGAAGGAAAAAAAAAACTTTTAGCTGGTTTATGCCTCAAATTCCATTTAATGTGACACAGGTGGGGTTTTTTTTTTAATTATAATATTAAAAGTTGAATTCTGTCTATACTGTATATGAGATGTATCTTTCTAGTGTGTGCATAAAAGTCAGAGATTTAGATATAAAAGTATATGCTTTTTGGATTATCAAAGGGCTAGTTCCTGCTATTTTGGTACTTTGTTACAAGTTGTTTGTCAACTTGATTTCTATTGTCTGTTGAATTTGTTTGTAATTTTACTTTAATTGTAGACTTGCATTAGGTTGGGTCTTCCTGATTTGGGCATCAATCCAGGGCATTTATTTCACAATTTGAACCAGTTGCTGAGAATGGTAGTTTGGGATCAGTCTTTGTTTTGTCATGAGTAAATATTATGCAACTAATGTTAACTTTAAATTTCCCCAATATGAAAGGAAAATGTCTGCAAGTTCCTTTAGTAGATGTACTTCTCAGCTTTTCCTTTTTTTCATTCTGCAACTCTTTTTTATAGATTTGGCATAAAAGGGAATTAATCTGATGTAGTATAGTATTTAGCACCTCATCTGAGCAAAATCATAATTTAAGCAACTTTTGACAATCTTACTTTTCTGTCTGATAATCCAATTTAAAACATCATCTTTGTGTGTATGACAATATATAATTTGCAAAACGAATGTGCATCGCTGCTCAATTTCAGCAGTCTATTGTAGAAGTGATTATATTGCTGCTAGGGCCAAAATAATTTGATGTCAGCTGTGTCATTACTGTGTACCTAGATACAGACAATTCCTAAATTTAATGATGGGCAATGTGTAAATAATATTGCTTTCATTCTATGCTACAGTTTTGCCTATAATTCTGAATAGGAAATGGCAAACCAAAGCAGTTGGTTTACAGGTACAACATACACTGACTGATATCTAGCATTGGCCTCTTATTCACTTCATGTATTTTAAACAACCATGAAATAGCTTTTAGTTTGAGTGAGCCACTTAGTGTGAGAAGCCTCATTTCAGGGAAATGTCCATGTATTATGAATAGACATATAATAAAGGTTGGTAACCAAACTAAATTAAATATATCACTGATAGAACTTCATTACAGTCCATCTGTATGTCGAAGCTTTTTAGTTGCAGCTCCCAAATCTCAGGTAGAAACTCACCTGGGATATGTGTATTTTGGTTATTGGCAGAGATGTAAAATCTTTTTTGTACTTTATAATTTATTTTTATTTATGCTCATTTCTTTGTCCCCAAGGATTTCAGATTTACCATGATTTCTTTCTTTTCAATAAATGATCTGAGAACAATCTCCTGCAAGTTTTTTATTTGTCTCATTCTTGTGTGTTTATATGAAGAAAAGAGAATTAAAGTACTGCATTTATGGTTTACAGCTGCCATGATCAAATGTAACTAGTCCGTGGCCCATTTTAAATTATGACTTCTGAGGTCCACCAAAACATAACTCGCACATCTTATCAACACACGAGACTACAGAATCAAGTAGTTATGTATATAGTAATTCTTTGAAACAGGCAGGAAAATAACTGGAATGTTGAATCCAGCCTTTAGAGTACAAAACAAAGCAATCTATCACCATAAGCTGTCTTTAATAACTGTCTTTTGAACTAGAAGCTTAATCACAAAACTGGTGCATTTGTCGGCTGTCAGATACCATCCCTCTGTCGCAGTTTAACTCCATAAAGTGCTAATGTGGGGAAAACAGGCAACAACATACAGTAACAGTATTAATCCCTCATCTGTAAAATGTACCAAGGTACAATCTACTGACCTGCATTCAGCTTCCTGTGGTCCTTTCTTCAAGTTGAATTAATTTGTGATAATTTATTCAGTTGTTCTGTCAAACTGCTTTAACTTCTATGTGTGAAAAGTGAACAGTTAACAACAGTGATTGTTTTTTTTTTCATCATAAAGTGACTCTTACACTGCAACTGACCTTAACATATTTATTTTTTAAATAATTTGATAGTATTGATTGTAATAACTGAAGAATGTTTGTATTATCATTATATTATTATTATTATTATCATCATCATTAGTTGGGAAGTATAACTCCGCATTTCCAATCATAGTATCCCCCTTTTTTTTCCTTTTTTTTTTTTACTGTTATAGAAATTAGTTCCTATCTCTTACACTATTCAGGCAGTTTCAACAAATCAAAACGTTTCTTTAGGACATTCTCTCTACGATTTCTAGAATTTTTGAAATATTTAAAATGTTCCGCTTTAACAAATTACCAGAGAGGGCAGATCAAGGGCGACGGTAGATCACAGGCAATGGCGTGAGTTGAATGGAACCCTCTTGTCCTCGTCCATTCAGCGTAAAACTGTGTTTATGCATAGAGTCGTTACCCACAAACACACGATGAGATGGAGACCCGGAGAGAAATACACACACTCGGAGACACACGTCGAGAGAACTGCGCACCAACTGCAGTCTCTGGAGAAATGCACGTTTTCTAGTTATATTATATAGACATAATCATGACCCCCCGTACTCTATACATTTGTGATGGGTAAACAAAAAAGTTGAATTTTGAAATTTTTTGGGTTTTGTGCTGACGGATAATGTGATGGACCATTTTGCTGAGACATGCATAGGATCTTTTCACTGGTACGTTTTGCTTCCGTGCCGATTTGGTGATGTACCGTCTACAGGAAGTGGATTGTCATTCTGTTCTGCTTGTCTGTCCTTGTTAGCTTCCGTGCTAATGCTTACCATTTGAAAAAAAGATGCATTAAATTGTGCCCAAACAGTGGACTTGAAAGAGATTTGTGTTTACCCGCTTTGAACAGCAGCAACATGTTGCGTGTCGGGGGTAAAGCAGCGTGGTAAGTGCTTATTTTCAATTAAAGTAGCGGCTAAGTTAGCTGTGTATGTTTGACAGGTGGGTCAGCCTTAGCTTTCTGTCGTCCCAGTGAGTAAGATCTCTGTTCCTCAGGAGTGTGTCTCTCTTGAGGCTCAGCCATGTCACTGATATTTGTATCATAACATGTAAAGCGTCCTTTGCTATATTAGTGAATCTCGATATAAACCCTGCCAGCAAACTGCTAGCAAGGCAGCTAACCGCAGGGGATGTGCATTATCTCGCAGTGCTGTCTGTTCATCTGACGTAAAATCACTTTTATTCACTTACTAACGTCATGCTACACGTACTGTATCATAGAATATGGATTCTCTTTTAGCCTGACGTTTTATAGTGAGGTTGCTTGTACTTGGATTGGCGTTACATTGTGTTACTGCCTTCTCTATCTATTCAGTACTACATCCTAAGTACTGATACCCTCTGTTCGTTCAATCTGCCACTCGCCATTATAGACTGAAGAATTAAAAAATAGCCACAGTTTTTACAGCTAATGAGCCCACATTTGAAATTTTAGATAATCAACATATGTTATTTAATTACGTTTAGTACATCCATATGATGTAATGCTAAAGTGGTTTTGTTCTTAGAAACATGATAAATGCTCCTAAGTAAACTCAAGCTTGATTTTTTTCTTACAAAAATTCTTCATCCTGAAGATTAAACGTTACTTAAATTAAATGAGAGTTATACCCCTGGTTCCAAAATATTACAGTTTTATGTATATGAATGATTGACATAACTGTTTGGCAGGTACTTGCTTCATTAGAGATGGAATAGGAGGGTTGGCTGGAAGCTCATTAGGTTGTGTATTTTACTGTGTCTTTTCTCTGTCTTGTCAGCATGGCCTGCAGGAATTTGGTCTCCACCAACATGGGGCTGAGATTTCTGGCACCACTGCAGAAGCTTCACCCTCTGTCCCGTGCCATCCACCACCGCTATTCGGGAAACGGCAATCCTCAGCGGCCACCCCATCGCAGGGCAGCACGCTATTTTACTTCCATGTCTCGATTACCCATGCGACCACCCAAGCCCCCTCCTGGGTCTGGGGGTCGTAGCTACCAGCAGCAGCGTAACTTCTGGGTGGCTCGCCTTGCTGCTAGGCTGCTAAAGCTTCGGTACATTCTTCTGGGCACAGCAGTAGGGGGAGGATACACAGCTAAAAAGGTTGGTGTTCAAATAGAAATCGCAAGTTAAAACAGCTCCAGTTACTATATCACAACAGCTGCACTTAATCATCATATTTTGTTGTATTTTGTTCTATAATCTATGGAAATTAAAAAAAAAACAAAATAAAAATTAATGTTAGAAACACTTTATATCTTTAAGTTCCCAATCTTGCATTAAAATATAGTGTAGTTAATGTTTTGATGGTGTCATGTGGTAATGTTCCATCACATTTCAAAAACATGACTTGAAAATGGAAATTATACTGCGCATCAAATTGCAATGGCAATATCTGTTAGAAAATTCACAATCAGATTTTCTCTTAAAATTGCTCAGCCCTACCTTGTAAGTTGTTTAAAATGTTCAGTTAGGTTTTCATTAAATTTATTTCACATTGTCTTGGTCAAGTGTCTCCTGCACTGGTTGATTTTTCCACCTCTAATGATGCGTTACTGTTGCAAATTTCCAATTCCATGTCTATTATTAGCTTATTCCAGCTCTATGTTTGTTAATTTGCTTTCAGACATATGAAGAATGGAAGGACATGCTGCCTGATTTTAGCGAATACAATTGGGTCATTCCTGATTTTGTTTGGGAACTGAGTGAACAAATTGATCTTGGTAAGCCTGTTTATCTTAGTATTCAGATTATTTTGGTGCAAGACATTTAGGTTGACTTAATGTCTGACTTACAGACCACAACTATTAAAAATATTTCCTGATTTCAATGACTCATACAATTGGGTTCTGAACATAGTTGCAAAGTTATGTATAATTTAAAACTTAAGACCCCAAACTCTCTTTATGTCTCCACTTTACCTGACCTGTCTTGGATTTATAGATAAACTTTCCAAAGCTCTACCAGAGATGGAAGAAATAGCCAAACTGCTACCTGACCTTGACAAGATAGGAGAGAACTTCACTTTCCTCAAAAGCCTCCTGTCGTCTGGTGAGTAAACAAAAGCTGAACTGTTTCCTTGTAGTTACACTATCATGACAAGAGTAAAATTATTTGCAGACATCACAATGTCCAATTCCAAGTTTCCAGTTTTGAAATGCAAATAACAGAAATTATACCACAGAAAACCCCACCTTTTTAGTGAGGTGCCCTTACTGTTAAAGTATGGTATTGTGGTTTCTTCTACCTCCCTTAGTAGAATGTGGGTAACTTATATTAGACCCCGTGTTATGAAAGATTATGAGGAGGTAGTATGCAGTATGTTCTTGTTTGCTGCTTTTTCTGAAACAACCCTCCTTTTTATTGTTTTGGGCCACAAAGAGCCCTCCTCTAATGCTAATAATCACATAACTAATGTGTTTGAATCAGTAGTGTTGAAGGGGATAGTACACAGTATAATAAAATCATTCATGCACTTAAATGAAAGTTTCCCTAAATTTGCCACTGTTTTAAATCTCAGATTTTTCCTCCAAGATTTCCAGAAAATAAATGTCCACACAGACTTGATGATGACATTTTTTTCAAGCCTCAGAAATAAGAGAAATCTTATATTGCAGAAAAGTATCACACAGGTGGAGGGAACTAATGATTTGATTGACTTTTAATGATAAATACAATATGACATCTCGATTAGGCCCAGTTTGAGGTGCCCTTATAGTTTTCAACAGTTTGCAAGTGGTTTCACTTTTTCAGCAGCTTTATTTTAATTCACACCATGTAGCTGTGTCCCTGCTGAAACCATCATCCTTCTGCTTCTGCCTTTTATGATTTTTTTTATCTTGTTTTGTTCTGCCTTTCTCCTCCTCCCCCTCCCCTCCTGCCCTCCTCCGCATTCTTCACAGGTGTGAGTTTGGGTAGTGAAGTCAAAGGAGCTGGTCTGCATCTGTTGTTAGGTGTGTAAACCCTGCACTCAGTAGTGCTGCCCACTCCCCCTTTTCTGTCTGCTGCTTTTCGACCACCATCTTGCCATGATGTTGGTATGATTGTGGTTCCTGCTTGTAGTCTATGGGAAACGTTGACATGGTTTGGCTCTTAAGGCAGGAAGATTCAAATCTACATTGGCTTTGAGGTTGCAGACCAGTCATGCTGCCAGACATAGCAGTGTTTATGGTTAATGCAGTCTTTATTTTATAAAATACTGTAGGAGGATGGCCAAAATGTTTTTGACTAAGAGAAAGTAGTAAGATCATTTGAGTCTATGAATGCTTCCTGTTCTTTAGTTTACATGGAAGCAGAATGTAGTAAAATAAAAGTATTAAATCGGAACAATAACCTTAAGTTTTTTCTTAGTTGGCTTCAAAGGTCTAAAATTATAAACATAGACTATCTTGTGTTCGCCGTTAGTTTGTCTCCTTCACATTTAACTGTCTCCAGACTGTCCTGTCTCCAGACTGTCCTTTGCTACACTTAATCCCACCTGTGTAATTTTTGCCTCCTTTGACTTCCACCTTCACTCCCCTGCCCTGCACAAGCAGCTTTCATTAACTACACTCTTTTTTCTAATATTTTGGGTGATCTCACTCTGTCTGCATTCTACTAACATTCAGATGTTTGGAAAATGCAGTTTACATTTGATGTCAATTGAGGTTGGAAATTCTTGACATGCAGATATTTAAAATAATTTATAAATTATTTGTAAATGTTTTTGTAAAATGCATTTTTAATTATATGATAAATATGATAAATAGCTTTGGTCTAACCCTTAATACATTTAGATATTGTAAATAGTCCTAAACTTCTGAAGGTCATTTGTACACACCCTTGTCAAGCCAGACTGGACCACACCTCTTATGAGTCATACAAAAGAAATTAAACCTAGATTGGCTGGTACTTGTTTAAAGTATGCATTTTCATTTTCAGTTAGTTCATGTGCATGGATTTTGACAGTAATATAATAATAATATGGCTTTTAGCATACTTTGCTTGGTGTTTTTCATTTTGGTCGGTTGACTTTAATTTGGCTTGTACAATTTAGTGTTTGTGTTCATATGCGTGTAAGCTTTTCCAAACATTTGAACTTACACTTACACTATTTTTCTTATCAGAGACATGCTTTAAATGGCTACCTGGCATAATTTGGTTATCGGTGTGGCCTTCTAATCTTTGTTTTTGTGGTTTTATGTCTCCTCTGGTAGAAACTTCAGGTGATCCTTCTCTCAAAGCCACAGATTCTTCTGCTGCAGCTACACAAGATGCCAGTGACAAGCAATACAAAAAGGCAAGTTTATAAAACCCTTTTGACAGTCCTCTGCTCCACCACAGCTCAGTCGTACTCTACTACTGTCTGCATCTGGGCTACTTTTCACTTCAGTTGACAGAACAGTGAACTGAATCAAAATGTACTCAAACAAACTTTGAGTTTGTTGAGTTTGCATCAAATCATCAAAGATGTTCTTAATTATATGAACTTATAAAGTACTTTGACTCCAAGTGGCCTATATATTTATATTACATTTAATAATTGTGGATGCCTTTTGACTCAGTCTGCTGTACTGAAAATATTCGCATGGGTTGCTGTTCTCAAGAAAAGCATTTCAACCCCAAGGCAAAAATATTTTGTGTAGTACATAAAACAGGCTTTACAATTGACACAGAACCTATATGCTATAATTCTGATATTTATTATTCATGGAGACCTTCTCTTTAACATTTTTGCACTTTGTATTCATGATGCTTATTTATGTTGTCGTCACTCTTCCTTGTTCATTTTTGTGTTGTCCATTCACATAACTTGACCAGTTTTTATACACTATACAGACTTTAAATTTTAGATTAATGAAAAAATTTCTTAAGTTTGATCATAAATACAGGAGCTGCAAAAAAATGATAGTCTCCTCTCCTATCCCCTGCTGTTTGTCTGCAATTATGGGCTCCAGCATGAACTCCTTTAACACAACAAATATATTATAATAGCTTCAAAATACATTTAATATGTATCATGTGTAGTTAGTGGATTATTGCACGGTTAAGTCACATTGGGGACCCTTAACCAAGCATTCTTCATCTGCTGCTATACACAATGCTTTGTGCTTTGCTCCAAACATAGCAATGCTTGCTTTGCTTATTTGATTTTCATCGTCTTCAACATCAGATATGTATTTAGATTTTCTTTATAACAATCTGGAACACTGTGAACTGAACTGATGGTTTATATTTACTGCTAAGTACACTTATGAAAAGTAGTTTCAGAGTTGTTTGAATCATAAATCCTGCATATTCAAGGTCAAGGAAAGCGAGCAGAGTCACTGTTGTTGCCATTTGTGGAGAGGTGCTCATTGTGGTATTAGTTGCCTCTTCTGCCTTCAGTCTTCAGCAAAGTTTGGAACCTTCTTTCAGTGCCAGAGAGAGACTAACTTTGCTAGGTCACACTGGTGATGGTGGCAAGATTACCAAATCCAAAGATCTTGACTCTGTTATACTTGAGCATTGACAGAATTATGATTCCGCAGCATGAACTGCAGCACTGCCATTGACTAAGACACAGACCAGTTTCCTCATTGATGCAGCATTGGCCTGCGTGGCTCACCAGCACAGTGGCTGGTAGTTGTGTTTTTTGCTACTCCTACCTTTCTCTCACTATGACGCACCTCAGCAGGGTCTGCTTGGCGAGCTCATTCTTATTCAGCAGCAGATCCAACGGCACGAGGAGGAGGTCCGGCGGGCCGCTGCAGCCAGTAGTGTTCGTTCCCCACCACCAGAGTTCGCTCCCAGTCCACCTCCGAACCCCCCTCAGCAGACACGCAAGGTGAAGGTCTCGCCCCACGTAGATCCGTCCTATCCTACAACTGGCTCCTGATAGACCACAATTACTAGAAACAGAGTATATATTCTAGAACTTACCACTTTCCTTAAGAAAATATCAGAGAAACCATGAAAATCACCATGAAGATTGCAGAGCAGTGTCTCTAGAGAAATGTTTCCATTCACTTGCAAGTTCAAGGTCTTGACTTGACCCAGCACCTCTGATTGGTGTGGGTGGATGTGGGGGATATTTGATTATCACAGCAACAAAGGTAAAATTCTGGTGGTCAGGTTTAAGAAACTGAACTACCCCCTTCACAGTATGTGAATAGACTTGAACCGGTAATTGTAATTGTCGTACAAAATACATGCAGGGGATGGAGGACACAACTACTTAAAAGGTAAAAGCTAAAAAATGAACTTACTCAATAACATTTCAGTGCTGTGGC
Organism: Brachirus orientalis; assembly: GCA_016785285.1. NCBI lineage: Eukaryota > Metazoa > Chordata > Actinopteri > Pleuronectiformes > Soleidae > Brachirus > Brachirus orientalis. The sequence goes on along the minus strand of JAFBJR010000180.1, from coordinate 2,673,993 downwards.
CATTCCTTATTTAATACTGTTTACGTTTGTCCATCATACAGCAATAGAATCCATCACAGAACAATGCCATTAATTAAACTTAAAGTCTTTATTTTATTCCCACTGCAGTTGATTGTATTATTATTTTTTAAATTCATGCATTCATTGTCTACCACTTTATTCTCCACATAGGAGTTACAGGAGGCTGGAGCCAATCCCAGCTGACATAGGGCGAAAGGCGGGGTACACCCTGGCCAGGTCACCAGTCCATCCTAGGGCCAACATACAGAGACAAACAACCATAACCATTCACTTTCACATTCACACCTACAGTCATTTTAAAGTGTTCACTTCTGCATGTTATTGGACTGTGGAAGGTAGCCACTGTACCCAGAGAGAGAGCGCACGGAGAACATGCAACTCCACCCAGGAAAGCCCTCGGTTGAACTGGGATATGAACTGGTGACCCTTTTGCTGTGTTGCAACAGTGCCTATATTTTACATTGCCCTCCTTAAATCATAGTTTTAGTTTTTTAAAATAGTTAATTTTGTATTAAAAAAATATTTGGCTTGTCAGCCCGTTAGTCTTAGCCCCGGTAGCACCAACAGTAGTGTCCATGTATCATCCCAAAGTTTGTCAGGCTGTGCTTTGTCAGTTGACTGTGAAGAAGATTTGCAGGGTCCTTCATTGTTTGACCACAGAGGTGATGTAGAAGTTTAGTCTCACTCGTACAAAACGATGAATGGTCTTAAGGAGCGCCATATTAATTTACAATGTACAGAGACACTGCATGAAGTGGAGTGACAACTTGCTGCATGGTATGAGCTTCACTTTTTGAAACTAACAACAAGGATGAATAACTTATTTTAAAAGTGTTCATTCCATTATCAACAGCATAGGAGAAGCATTTGGCCTAAAAGAGTTTCTAATGCCTTAACAATGCACCTAATTATTGACGTTTAAATCATTATAATACATTTGACTCAAAGGTCATTTACTGCACAGTTTTTGTGGTTATACAGTGTAGAAATACTTTTTTTAAATTAATTTGGTCTGTCTGTCTGTTTAATTCTCTGCTCATCTCCAACCAGTCCCATGGGTCCATGTGTGTGCTGTGTCTTCTGCTTTCTTTCCTTGTTCTCATCCCACCAAAGTTATTGCATTTATTAAAAAAAAAATCAGAATCATGCGGGTTTCAGAAAAAAAAAAAAATAATGATTTTGGTATTTAATTATTATTTTTTTACTAGGCTTGTGTTTGTTTCTTAAAATATGGAGCTTGTTGATCAAAATTGAGTGATCTTAGAATGAGTAGTTTCTGCCTGATTTCTGTTAGTTCTTCTCTTCATGCACTTTCAACTCTGGTTCTTTCTCTCTAATACAGTGTGCTGGGATTTCATGCTTGTGACGTTGCACAATCAGGGTCACGGAAACCCTTTATTTCCAACATGAAAAGTAAATATCAACAAAGTTTGTTGCTGTTCTTTTTTTTATCTTCAACCTGTAGTCATCAGACAAAGAAAAGGTAGACCAGCTTCAAGAAGAACTGCTACGCACACAGGTATTGTAGATTTCATAAAACTTTCTTGAATCTATTGTTGGTAAACATGACTCTCACTGTCATGCAAAAGTTTCTTTTTCCCTTTTATTTTTAAAAAACTGGTTTTATGTCTTAGTGAAATACTCACTTCATCTTCAGATGACATTATTTTCTTTGAGCATCAGAGAAACAAGTACTGACATGTCAAACATGACCTGAGTTTAAATTGCATACAAGTTGTAGGTGTCTTTCCCCCCCATTTTGTAGGCCACAGAGGGCACCAAATCTTAAGATGAGTAACACATAGGAAAAAGTGCTTATGTTCTGATGAATAATAACTTACTAATAATAACCTATTTAATAATATATTGTTATGAAAATTTTTTATAACCTTAATAAACCTTAATAAAATGCTTCCTGTGGGTTAAAAGAGAGCTTGTAAACAGAGTTATTTTGATTAAATATTTTATTGATGCTGATTGTTGATAAAACTACTTTTTAATCCATAGTTAAAATATCAGCGCATGCTGGAAAGACTGGAGAAGGAGAATAAAGAGTTAAGGAAAGTAGTGCTGCAAAAGGATGATAAGGGGATTCACCAAAGGAAGGTGAAGGTAGGTCTAAATACAAACACATGCAATAAGAGAAACCTAAAGAGCTCCATCTTTCTCTTACTTGGGATTTAATTGCTGTACATAATTGTTTTACATAATTGTGTTTATTTTCTGTAGACAAACAAATAATTGGGTAGTAATGGTTTAATAATAATTAACTTATTCCTTGTAAATTATTTTGAGGGATAAAAGAGGCCATAAAATGCTTCAAAGTTTTGAATACTATATCAAAGATAATATTTGTGTCTCCTGATGTAGAAATCCCTTATTGACATGTATTCGGAGGTTTTGGACATCTTGTCTGACTATGATGCCAACTACAACACACAGGATCACTTGCCCAGGGTAAGAAGCAGCCAGCTTTAGTTCACTGTTCAATAAAATTGCAGTGCTTTTAAAGAAAGACTTTATTCATTTTATTGGTGCATCACTTGTTACAGATAAAGAAAATAAGGACACACATGAACACTTTTTTTAGTGTTTGAGTCTTCTCATCAGATGCCTAATTCTATCTCCTTGTGTTTCAGGTGGTTGTGGTTGGGGATCAGAGTGCTGGCAAGACCAGTGTACTGGAAATGATAGCTCAGGCCAGGATCTTTCCTCGAGGCTCAGGAGAGATGATGACACGATCTCCTGTCAAGGTCAGCAGAGTTTGAGTGGAGGAATATTTGCATATTCATCTCCTTAAGGATATTAAATATGTAGAAGTTAAGCTGTGGGTAACATGTCACAGATTCAATTTGTTATTTGTTCAATGTTGTTTATCCAAAAATTAAATTGATTTAGTGGCTTCTGACAAAAATGAATAGACCCCCTGTTTACTGTTATGTTTTGAAACACATCAAAGCTTTTGGCAAAAACTCATCTTCTCTCTGTAGGTGACACTAAGCGAAGGGCCCCACCATGTGGCCATGTTTAAGGACAGCGGCAGAGAGTTTGACCTTACTAAGGAGGAGGACGTAAGTCACAATGGCTTTTACTCCACCCTTCTTTTATGTACAGGAGCTTGAACTTGTTCCATCAGTGTTATCTTTTTATTCTCCCTGTGTTCTGCAGCTCGCTGCTCTTAGGCGTGAGATTGAGCTGAGGATGAGGAAGAGTGTGAAGGAAGGACAGACAGTCAGCTCTGAGGTTGGACATATCACTTCAGTTTCAGCCTCATATTATTCACACATATAAGGATAAAATACATATTAATTAATAGAGACATGAAATAGGACACCCCAATAAACTGGAGCTTGACGGCAGGGGCCCAACCACTAATACAACTAAGTATAATATACACAGTTATTATCACACTATCTACAGCAGAAAACACACATGATAATAATTATTATTATAACAGCCACATCAACCCAAAGCTATCCACTGATCCTAACCCAACAAAAAATGCCTAATGGTCTAAGGTGGGCTGTATAGTTAATTTATAAGTTTCAGCCATTTAGGCTGCTCTTCTGTTCCACTTCTGTTCACATTGATAATAAAAGCTGTGTTGTAATGATTTACTGCTGTAATAATAAACATGTTTTTGTATTTGCATGTCAGACAATATCCTTGAGTGTCAAAGGCCCTGGGATCCAGAGGATGGTGCTTGTTGACCTACCAGGTGTCATCAGTGTGAGTATACATGCTGTTATATATCTTTATACATTTATTTACTTTGTCTACTAAGTTCTAACTCAAATACACATGCACTGTTTTTGTAATTCTTATTATTACCTCTGTAAAGAATATTGTGTTTTTCGGCACATTTGTCTTTTTGTATGTGAGCAGCATAACTCAAAAAGTAAACAACAGATTTAAATCAAATTTTCTGGCAATGTAGGTTATGGCTCAATGAATTATATATTAATAATTAAATATTATATTTTTCAGTTGAGGAATGAAAATATAAAGGTTTCCGTTCTGTGAGTGCCTTTGCTTATTACTATAGGTTTCAATATTCTGAACAGGGTGTCTGTTCTAGATGACCACTTTTATCATACTGTTTAAACTACTGCTGTCTTTTGTCAAACATTGTTACTTAAAATTAAACCTAGTAGACCAAACTTTGTTAACCAATTCGGACTTTTTTTTCCACTGTATGTCTGACTCAGACGGTGACGACTGGCATGGCATCAGACACTAAGGAAACCATTTTCAGTATCAGCAGAGCCTACATGCAGAACCCCAACGCAATCATCCTCTGTATTCAGGGTGAGCTGTGAATAGTGACAACATTTAATGTATACACAATTGAGTATCTAGTGATACAGTGAGCTAAGATGTGATTTATCAGAAGACATGTGTTTCCATAGTCCCATTTTTTTGAGAAATCTTTATTTATATACTGTATGTCTTGTCTCTTATGGCCTTTGCTTCTTCTGTTCAGATGGGAGTGTTGATGCTGAGCGGAGTATTGTAACTGACTTGGTTAGCCAGATGGACCCGCAGGGAAAGAGAACCATCTTTGTCTTGACCAAGGTGGACTTGGCTGAGAAGAACCTGGCCAGCCCGAGCAGGGTATTTAAGACATTTTACTTGTCACTTCCGCTCTTCCGCTAGACCTCTGGTAATGCAATTACTACAACAATCATTGTATTATACTAAACAGTATTTACAGTATGTGTGCTAATACTGTGATTAATGCATGAATCTGTCTATATGCCTTTTATTATTGTTGGCCTTTATGAATTATGAAGTTAGAATATAAAAATATTGAGCAACATCAATCTAACTAATGATACCACTGCATCTCATGTAAACAGTGTATGGTAAAGCAGCTGATAACTGAGGGGCAGCAATATGCAAACTCTCCACCAGTTGGCGCTCAGTACTTGGTTTTAACCCTCAACAAACCAGTGTTTATTAAGTGCTGGGTGTAGACTTGACAGTTAAAATCATGTTTTCACAATTTTTTTCAGATCCAGCAAATAGTGGAAGGAAAACTGTTCCCCATGAAGGCCTTGGGGTACTTTGCAGTAGTAACAGGCAAAGGTAAGATTTATTACTCAATAATCCATTTGTGGTGCCTCAAGTCTCTTGTTATTATAAGAGAAACCCTCCAATCATGACTACTACCCAATTTTGTTTCATGATACTAACTGTGGTAACCAGAGCTTGCTGAACATTCATGGGTTTTTGCCAATATATTGTTTTTTGTATCATAAAAACATGAAAAATACCCTTGAAAAACCACCATGATCTGAATTAACATTTAGTCACCCATGGCTCTGTCTGTTGTTTACATGTGTACAGGGAGCAGTGGTGAAAGCATAGACTCAATTAAAGACTATGAGGAGGACTTCTTTCAGAGCTCCAGATTGCTGAGGTATGGTATTTATGATTCACCAAACATTTATGTCGTATCATAATCAATTTAAATGTCACAATTTATTTATTCATTTATTTAGGGACGGCATGTTGAAGGCCCATCAGGTAACCACAAAGAACCTGAGCCTTGCTGTCTCCGACTGCTTTTGGAAGATGGTTAGGGAGTCTGTCGAACAGCAGGCAGATGTCTTTAAAGGTATAAGTGAACTTAAAACATGTGTACAGTTTTATCAGTTTAAGGTGTGATTCTTAAACCTTGTTATGTTTTGCAATTAGAGGATGTTTATGTCCAAGGCCCTTATGCGGAGCCAGGCTTGTTTTGAAAGTGTGAATCAACATGATGGGATTTTACTTATTGACCTCTGTGTGTATAAGCATGTGACTCCATCAATTATGCTGCACAGGGGACAGGTGCTGCTGTTCCTGTTATTCTTCCTGCTCTTGATCCTGCCACACTTTTCCACTCTTTAAGTCCTGCCTTCCATGTGCAATTAGTCTAGACAATTACAAGCTCAATGCTAACTGCACAGAAGATTTATGGCCATGAGACTGCAGGTCCCATAAGCCCATTGTGTAGCGTATCGATCCATAGCCCATCAAATTACACACAGCCAGTCTCAGTTGTCCATGCTTGGCGCCACCGCGACACCACAAACCACCAATTAGCTTAATCTCCATTGTGGATAGGGAGCTGTAGAAAGGGACAGCAGGCTTTCTGTGTGTATATCTGTATTTCTCTGTGTGCATATGTGAAAACACTAAAACTTGTGACTTTTGATAAAGTGTTTGTGATTGGCCCCATCTCCTCTCTTCCTAAGGGACCAGTTAAGAGAGTGAGTGTGCAAAGTCCTTGCACACTTTTATTAAAGGATCGACACCATTAACCTTCTGAAAGCTGCCCATATGTCATAAGAACTAAAAACAAAGCAGACCATGTCACTGTAAGGTCATTATCTGTTGATTGTAGAGAATGACTGTTCGGTGAAGCTTAACATCACAAGTGAAAAAGTGATTTAAACATTCAGGAGATAAATTTCATTCAGGTGTGATGAAACACACTAGAAAAATGAGATACAACAAGATGAGATGTCTTAAGAATGTTATACAAATGTTCCAATAAGGGTTTGTTGTGGAATCACCTGAATGAAAGTATGCCCCAGATTTTAAATGTGATGTTGATTATACTTTTTGATGCTGGGATTTGTTCAGATCAGATTTTTACCATCATAGTTCATCTTTTCCTCAGCATCCCGTTTCAACTTGGAGACAGAATGGAAGAATAACTACCCTCGACTGAGGGAGCTGGACAGGGTGAGACACTAATACAGGATGTCCTTCTAAAAAACATTTGCAAAAATGTCTGCGAAAGGAAAGAAAATGTACATATTGGTAGTTTTTAATAGTTCTAAACAAAGCATTTGTGTTGATATAAAATAACATGTAGTGGATTACAAAGCTTCTCCAAAGCTATATATTATAAATGTACTATTTTATATTGTATTTTCACAGAATGAACTATATGAAAAGGCCAAAAATGAAATCTTGGATGAAGTTATTAGTTTGAGTCAAGTGACCCCACAACACTGGTAAGTCAAGGATGAGTTACAGAATATCTTGATAATCAAAATACAAACACTATAAATATTTAAAGAGGACCAATATGGGTTTTTTTTATGGCCGATGCTGATTTTTAGAAATCAGGGCTGCGGATGGCCGATAATTGGTACAATTTTTTTCCCCTCCATCTGATATAATGCAATTGTTTAGTGATAATACATAATACAATGATTGCTTAACTTCAGTAATGAATTATTGAACAACACAAATGGTCTCTCTCTCCATTCTACATTTTATGTATTCACTCCAGTGCATTTATACACAATATTATTACTAAAAGAATATATAAACTAAATATTAAAACATGAAATGGGACACCATCAAAAAACTATAAAAGAAAAAACTTTTGGTTGAAAAAATGAAATTTTAATGACTTGGCAACATTTATCAATTTTCTGAGAATATAAATGCTTTATTAGTAATATTTGATTTATCAGTCTACCTCCATATATTTATTTTCATTAATTTGGGATTCAGTTAACCTCAGCTTTTCAAATACAGTGTTTCCTCCTGGGCTTGATTCAGAAGTCATCATATTGTGACTATAGATAGATCGTTTTAATATTATATTCACTCTTGTATTTGCTGAATGTAGAATATTTGAGCAAACTTTGTAAAATGTTCTATTTGAAGACCCTATTTTAATGTTTTTGCAGCTGGTATTTAGTTGAAATCTCTTTTGAGGGCAATCTGCTGTTTTTTTCTGAATAAACTGTATTTGAACATTAAAATATACCTTACTTCCAGTAAAAAAAATTTGATAAAGAAAAATGTATGCCTGGCGGCTGTCCCAAGTGTACGTGCCACTAGTTCTCTCAGATCAATATTCTGATGAATTGCCCATGGACTAGAAAAAGGGTGGCCTGTTAGCTAGCGACCAGCCAGTACTATTGGAGGAAGCACCTATTGACAATGAGGAATGCTATCCTGAACAAAAGGAGAGCCTAATGAAATATGAGCATTCGTTTATTATAAATGGGAGAGGTGCAACACTGCTCTGGTCTCAGGGGAACCTGGATAGGTTTTGTTCCATTGTCACACTGCTGTTGAATGAAAGCGCAAGAGAGAGAGAGTGTATGGATGCCACTAATATGATAGTGCTTAACTGAATCTGTATTGGAATCTAAAGTCAAGTGCAACTGTAGCAGTTGTAGATAACTACTGCAAGTGAAAGCAGCTCAGCTATGGGTGGTCCCTCTTTACTTGTTTTGTCCAAGTCCCAAGTAGTCACTTAAATGAGCTGGACACATACAAGCAACTTAGTTCAGAATACTCTTGCTTTTTAGATAAATATCATCTGACCTTAAAAAGGATAACATGTAAACATGTTTCTTATAAAATATGTTTGGCTAGAACAATGAAAATGAAGAGTTACTCATTTTTCAATTCTTTTAAAATGACAATATTTTTTTACCCTTGAAGGGAGGCCATCCTACAGAAGAAACTGTGGGAACGTGTTTCCACCCATGTAATTGAGAACATCTACTTGCCTGCTGCCCAAACAGTGGACTCGGGTACCTTTAACACCACTGTAGACATCAAGCTGAAGCAGTGGACTGACAAGCAGCTTCCGCACAAAGCACTGGAGGTAAAACAGACTGTCTTAGTACAACTAGCCATATTATAAATAGGAATAATTAATAATATAATAAATAAAATAATATAATTAGGAAAGCAAAAATGAAATTTGATAGTTATTAGGGATTATTATTATCCACCGCTTGTTCGTATTGATGCATTTAAAATGCATTCAATGACCCTGGTAATTGTCATCTGGGGTCCACAGCAATTTGAGGCTTTTGGGGTAGCTTCAAGATACATTCATTAAACCTTGTGATTGTTATCACTTCCGTAAAACACATATGCAGTCTGTTTACCAAATGCTTGCTGCTGCTGCTGCCATCTTTTGGTAATAAATGCACCACAATTTAGTTGAAGAAGAAAGGCAAAAAAAATCTTATCAATGCAGTCACTGATAAAACATTTAGTCTTGTTTCTTTTTAATGTTATCATGAATAGCTGCCTTAGTTAATCAAACTTATATTTCTTTCACATATGCTGTACACTATGCAAAAATTCTGCTGTTGAGTAATTACTGAATTATATGTTTCATGACTTTGAGATGTCATGTTTTGCTACACAGTGTTGATATTGTAAGACATATTAAATGAGGCTGTGTCCTTCTGTTATTGTAATCATTTTCTTTTTCCAAAACACTTGTCACCCTGTCAGGTTGCCTGGGAGACATTGCAGGAGGAGTTTGCCCGCTTCATGGCTGAATACAAAGGCAAAGACCAGGATGACATTTTTGACAAGCTAAAGGAAGCTGTGAAGGATGAGAGCATCAAGAGGCACAAATGGAATGAGAGGGCCATGGACAGCCTGGTAAATACACACTATATTCAATGACACGAGGCACAAGGATACAGAGAGTTTATTTCATCAGTCTCTTCCAAAAGCAACGTGATTTTCTTTTTGCCCTTGATATTTGTTTTTGCCAGAGGGTAATCCAGCACAATGCCTTGGAAGACCGTTCCATCACAGACAAGCCTCAGTGGGATGCAGCAATTCAGTTCATGGAAGAAACCCTTCAGTCACGCCTCAAAGACAGTATGTTAGCCATGACGTCTCCATTGAACTTAACCCGAGTGCTCAACTTTCTTCTTAATTAATCTGATATTTTAGCTTTCAAAATGTTTCAAAGGTTTATGTCCATAAGTTGTGAATATAATACAGATAAAATGTTTTTATCTGTCCTCTTATTTCTTGTAGCTGACTCAGTAATCAGAGATATGGTGGGACCAGATTGGAAGCAGAGGTGGCTGAACTGGACAAATCGTACACCAGATCAGGTCAGCATTTGAGGAGCACAAAGTCCAATTTTAAAGGCTTACAAATAAATGAATCATGTCATTAACCAATAAGACAATAAGTGAAAATTTCCATAGCTTCACTCCTGGAACTCGGTGTAAGTGTGCACATAATAAATCTCAACATCTAAAATAAAGTGCTCCTTTTTCTCTTATACCCCCCATCCCTTGTTTTTTAAGCACATACGTAATGAAACAAAAAATGAGCTGGAGCGTTTGCTGAAGCTGCACGATGACCACACCGCATATTTGGCCAATGACGAGGTCACCACAGTGAGGAAGAACCTTGAAGGACGAGGGGTTGAAGTTGACCCTGGACTGGTGAGAATAAATTGTGTCTGAGCATTTTAACAAAAGATGATTTGATGACAGTGAATAGTTTCAAAGCCTGTATTATTTTTTTTATGAAAAGAAAATCTGTTCATTTGAGTTTATGGAATTAAAATTCTTTGACGTGTCTGAGCCTTTACAGTACTGACTTCATTATCTTCTTTTGGACAGATCAAGGACACATGGCATCAGCTGTATCGTCGGCACTTTTTGCAAAAGGCACTTGCCCACTGTAACCTCTGCAAGAGAGGCTTTTACTACTACCAGAGACACTTTGTTGACTCTGAGGTGAGGAGAGAGAAAGAATCATCCTTAGTTGTCTTCAATTTAAAACCTCTTTTAAACTGTGTCAAATATTGTTGTGTGAGATGCTGAAACGTTGGTTTGCATATTTTCTCCTAGCTGGAGTGCAATGATGTGGTATTGTTCTGGAGGATTCAGAGGATGCTGGTCATCACAGCCAACACTCTCCGACAGCAGCTCACCAACAATGAGGGTAAAGATATGAAACATAATTATTCTTGAAACTTGTTGGATGAATTCCACCATTTGCATGAACAATGAGCAACAAATCACAATGTAGTTAAAATTTCTGAGTCCCTTTCTACTGATAATGTGTTTTGTCTCAAGTTCTGATAATATTTAGTTGTTTCTTACAGGTACAAAGGCCGTTATTATATTTGCATGTTATCACTAAATTTTTTAGCCCATGCATTCAGATGTAGCCTGCTCTGGTGGAGTTGAATCATTGGTACCTTAAGTCATTTTGGTGGAGGATTCAATACTGAGTAAACTGGAAAAGCTGAGTTTTGACTGTATTGGATGTAAATTTCCAGGGCAGCTGAACATTTATGATATAATCAACTGAAGGTCTACAGTCAGTGTTTCAGTTCATTGATAATAATTCAATAGTAAAATTGGTCCTAACCCCAGATTGCTCAAATACATTCACTGTGAGAATAGACAATTCCTCTGTAAACCATTTAATGATGGTAAGTGTTGGTCCCCTATTTCAGGCAGAACACAGACAGGAAAAAGCCAATGCACTTTTTTTTTAATGGGAAATAGATTTTAATTCTTGATCAATTTTTTTTTCCAGTGAGGCGATTGGAGAAAAATGTGAAGGAGGTACTGGAGGACTTTGGGGAAGACATGGAAAAGAAGACCCAGCTCATTACAGGTCGCCGAGTCCAGCTAGCTGAGGATCTCAGTAAGACACACAGAGACACTTGCAAACAGAAAAAAAAAATCTTAAAGTTGTCAGTAGGTGGCAGTGGTACTAAAGGAATCTTTATTGACAAGTCTAATAAAGCAGGATTCATTCAGTAAATGGTTCATACTAATATAGAATGGACAAGTTCAAATAATTGGGATGAGAATTGGACATCTGCTTTACTACAGTTTTCTCATACTCTTGGTAATTTTTCATATACTATGCAGTAATTCTGTCACATTGTTTATATATTTGTTAATAGATATGAACCAGTCTTAGTAGGTGTTGGATTAACATTAGGTCTTTTTCGCTTTCAATTGTCACGAACCACTTTATCAACAAAAACACACCATGCTCTCTGCATATGTCTGGCTCTCTCTTCATAATAATAATAATAATAATAATAATACATTTTATTTATAGGCATCTTTCAGGACAGTCAAAGTCACCATACAGACTCAAAGGACAGTATAAAATGCAGATGTCAAATAAAATACAAGAAACAATATAAAAACGTAAAACACACCAAAATGTTAACGATGAGAATATAAAGAACATGCAGTATAAACAAAGTCAATTGGAGTGAGTAAGCCGGGATTTGAAGATGGAGAGACAATCAGAGTTTCTGATGTCATGTGGTAGGGTGTTCCAGAGGTGAAGGGGCCAAGCGACTGAAACCTCTCGACCCCATGGTGGCCAGACAGTCAGGTGGGAGGGAGAGTTAGACGGAAGAAGTAGACCTTAGAGAACGGTAGGGGTGTTAATGTGGAGGAGGTCAGCGAGGTACAGAGGGGCGAGGTTGCTGATGGCCTTGAAAGTGAGGAGCAGAATCTTGTATATGATGCGACGTTTAACAGGGAGCCAGTGGAGCTGCTAGAGAACAGTTGTTATATGGTTTATTGACGGGGCTCTAGTGGTGATACGTGCTGTAGAGTTTTACACTCGTAGTTTATGGATGGATTTGTCAGGTATACAGAACAGAAGAGAGTTATAATAGTCCAGGCATGACATGAACATGTTTTTCCAGTGTATTCGGACATTTACTGTGGCACATGAGAATGTGAGGAAAGTAGGGATGGTTTAGTATTCCCTCATCAGTTGTAGCCATGAGTCGTGTTATCTGTTAATACAACCTTACTGGGTGTTGACAATGCCGATAAGGGATGCCAAGTCTTTTTCTCTGTCTTTGTCAATTAATTATATATCTTGAGGGACTCGCACACCCAGAGTATGGTGACAGCTACTTATTGCTCAGTGAATAAGACAATGACAGCTGCTTTAATTTTAAGAAATGGCATCTGTCTGATCCTGAAATGACTTGTTGACTTATACTGTATGTTACAGTGTTTGTGAATAATTTGATTCCAGAATTAGATGTCTGCCACTTCATTGACTCTTACACTAAGTTTTCTGTTAAAGTTATGTTTCTTTTATCCTTGTGAGAGTTACAAGTATCTAAATCTGAGTATCTCCACCTTAAAGACACTGTTACTATATGAGTCATGCATTATCCATATTCTCCAGCTATGTAGTGGCAGAGACTTGATTTATGGTGCTTTACCCTCTGGCCCTGAGAAATTGCATCCATCTGTCTGAGTCCTGCTGCAAGATATTCTCAACTTTTACATACAGAAATCTAAGTGACGTGAGGTCCTGCTTGGACCCGCACATTCAAACAATAACCGTGTAAAAAAAAATTTAAGCTCTAACATTTGCATTTCTTCCTTGACATGGGCTTCTACTTCTGATTGAGGACTTGTGTTGTAAAGCCTTCATGTGAATGAGTTGGCCTTTGTGTGTTAGTGTGACATTTAGATATCACCTTAAGAAAAATTTATGTGCGTGCACACAGGCTTTTGCAGCTATTCGTCTTAGGACACTGCACCGACTTCCATTCCTTTGGACATCCTAAACATAGCTTGATCTGTAAATTTAACAATAACTAGTTTTTTTTTTAGTTTTCAAGTGTAAGCAGCGCACATATACTCATATAGACATTACTGTGCGAAAGTCTTGGCACACCACCAGCTTTGTTTATTTTTATGTTTGTCAAATTCTGTGATCATTAGCACTGGATTGGAATAATGTGACTGAAAGTTGGTCTTATATATGAGCAAGCTCTCAGTGAGTTTAACTCATGCACACGTGTATGTAATGTTCATATATGTCTTAAATTAACCTCTTGTAATAGATCTTTTTCACAGTGCATATTTGTCGACATGAAAGTAGGACAAACACAGATTTTACTAGTAACATTAATTAACGTTCCAAATGAGGTTTAAGAGAGCCAGCGTGGTGCTATTGTTCAAGTGTAAGACTAGGTCATGCAAAATACTTGACACTTTAAACTGTAGAAGCTGGGTTTTTTGTTGTTGTTTTCTTGCCTAAAACTTTTACTTTAAAGCTGACAAACATTCACAGTCATACATGCACACACATACATATTCATACAGGCATGTCAATGCATACAGGCACAGACTCATTTTCAATAACACCAGCCTAGGGGAGAGAAGAGCACACAGAGACACAGTCCTCTCTCCATTCCACACACACTCTGGGATGCCCAGACCTGCCTGGCCTTGCAACTCCCATAAGGCAAGTCGATCCCAGACTTTCCCAGACAGGCATGAGGTTCTCACTTCTCACCACCAAAGACTCCCCTCAGCATTAGATGGTTGAAATCTGTCATGGGATCGTATGGGGTTGTAACACACCTGTTCATAAATGCACACACTTTGACAGGGTCCTGCAGCCTATCATGGGAACCATTTAACTTTGCTGTTATCTTAGGTCTAAATTGCTTTACTTTCAGAATAGTAAATAATGACAAAAAAAAAATCACAATTTTAGCAGGGACGCTCACTCCAGTCCTTTGTGAATTGTGGCCAAAGATGCACTTTACAGTGTTCTTGTAATCATCCTGGTATTATACAAAATGTTAAACAGACCCAGGAATTGCACAGGACCCATCTCAGATGTATTTAACCAAAATGTGGATCATAAACGACACAAATACGGGGTTCGCCTTAAGGTTTTGGGGCATAAAGTAAACCCATTAAGACATCTACTGTGAACCAGGGCTGCTACAGTTATTTAATTAACTGATTCCTAAATTTCTAGTCAACTATTTTGATTATCAATTATCTGTGTGTTTTTTTAATAATTAAAACAAGCTCTCGTTTTTTCAAATGTGAATATTTTTGCTTTATTTACTCTATATAACAAAGAAATAATCCCTTAAAAATGAATCATTTTAGTTTGTTGACCAAAAACGAATTGATAAATAGAGAAAGTAATTAACACAATAATTGATTATGAAAATAATTGTTGCATGCTGCACTTCTGTGAACATTAATGATGTACATTGTGCTCATGGTTTTTCCTCCTCTTACTTCATGTCTGTGTCTACAGTCTATAGCTTGGAAAAATCACTTGGAAAAAAAGTAAATAATTTATATTCTGGCTTGTGTTGCACAATCATGGTATTTTTTCCTTCTTTCCCCATACATATATATTTCTACCCCTTGATCCTATTTTGCTGTCTAACAAGTGACATTATGTTCCAGAGTTATAGCTTTGTCGATCTGTGGAGTTGAGTCAGTGGTTGAGTCGAGGATCTGCGTCATTAGATGTATGACACTGTGCACAGGCCATTCTGTGTAATGCAGCCTAGACCTTATGTGGGCGTGGGTATGAAGGTCCATCAGTCTAGACTGAGCTGTATAGTTGATGTGCTTACTTGCCGACATGCCTCAAAGTATAAAGTGAGCAGGCATTCTGGGGTAAAAGATTTTTAGAGGAAAAATCACATGAAAATATTTTTTGGGCCAAAAATAGTGGACATTGTGCTTCCTAGGCATGCAGTGGTAGAATTGGGTTTGTGAATGTCATCTCGAGAAGACAACGCATTATACACACTCACACATTCTCTAGCACTTTAAAAGAAGGCAGGTCAGACTGCCTCGGGCCAAAACTATCACCTGACCCCACAGGTCAGCCACTCAGCTAATTCCATAGCCTGCTTGCTCTATCTAGGTATCTCTCTTTTTCCTTTCTCCTTCTATCTTGATCTGCCTTTGATGCCGTCTTCCCTATCTTTTAACTTGACAGAGGAGGGGAGAAAAAATTTGGGTAACAGGCAGGAGGCAACCTCTTATATAAGAAAACGAGGGGAGAAAGAGGGAGAGATAGAAAGTGGGAGACAGATAAACAAGGCACAGGCAGAAATGTGCTCCAAGGGCCAGTTTGCTGTTAAGCTCTTTCCGCCCCTACTCGCAGACAGGCCCAACATTGCTCAGGTTACAAAATCAGGTTGTGTGTGTGTTAGTGAGTGAAAGTGTGAAAGCACTAGTAATGAGTGGTAGAATGTGTATCGCAAAGAGGTGTGTGTGTTTGTCAGCATGTGCCAGACCAGCTCTATGGCACAGTGCCATTTCTGGAGCACAGCCCAGTCCTAATGTGCATACACAGGCCTCTTAGGAGACCACTGGGATGTTGCTTGGCTGTCTCATTGCCCCTCGCAGAAATTTTGTTTTGTGTACTGTAATGCCTGGTTTGATAAAGTGCACCA
Source organism: Brachirus orientalis (assembly GCA_016785285.1). Taxonomy (NCBI): domain Eukaryota; kingdom Metazoa; phylum Chordata; class Actinopteri; order Pleuronectiformes; family Soleidae; genus Brachirus; species Brachirus orientalis. The sequence continues at coordinate 2,657,948 of JAFBJR010000180.1, read as the reverse complement.
GTTTGATTGTGCTTCCACAATCACTAATTACTCTACTATGATAAGGTGTTTGTTGTAATTTCTAGTGACTCACCACAATGTTGATTTAGTTTTATGCCTTATTACCTTGTCCACAGATTCATACTCTAATTTATCTGTTTACAAGTGACCTATAACCACTTTCCTTGCTGTTTTGGTAGACTGTTGCTGAAATTGCTGCAGCAGTCATTTCTATTTTTTCCTCCACTTTTCCTCTGATTCTGTCACATGAGTTGGCATAAGTGCTTCCTGGCTGTCACTTCCGTCTCGGTGGCTGTCCTGTCAGATTGATGAAGAGTGCACTGGCATGAGTAGAAGCGCTCACAGACACGCCATCTCTTTTTGACATGTAATTACATCAGCCTTTCCTTACTGTCAAAGGTAAAGTCAGTTTTTAGTTTAAATTTCTTAGTGAAAAGGAGAACCCATAAATATACATTTTTATTGTATATTGTGAATATGTTAACTTCCATTTGTACCTACTCTTGTGTGAAGACACAAACTGTTTCTTTTTTGATGTTCTTGAAGTCTTGTGGTCTGTTTCTGAGTTCTTAAGCTCAGTTTTTTGGGATCAAAAATGCCATGGCAAATTGTTTTGAGTTGTCTTCTGAATGTCGGTCAATAAATATAGATATTTTTTAAAACCCTGGCTATTAATATTCTACAACATCATGGTGGACGTTGACATAGTGTGACCTACACTGTATTGTTAGAGGCTATCCAATGTGGCTTGCATTGAAACAAAGAAAAGTTACATTTCTCATTTGCTAATTGATCCAAATCTCTAACACAAAAAAATGTCATTCACTGTGTTTGACATGAGTGGGATGTTAGTTTCATTTTATTTTTTTGTTTCTTCATTTTTAAAACCACATTTCACATTTAAAACCATCCTGTACAATACAGTTCCTCCATTACATGTACAGTAAAGTATTCTACAACGTTAGTATTTTTAGACAGTACAATCCAGTCCTTCAGTATTACACTGCAGTGGCTTGGGCTGATTTAATTTACTGCACACATGGCAAATTAAAAATGGCACTAAATTCACATATTCACTGCAGGCTTGTTTTAACTGATGAAAGCAACAGTGTGCAAAAAAATTATGGGTCTCATCTTTGTGTCGAGGCCATGTGAGGGCTAAGGAATTAAAGGTGTCAACTGAATGTGCTCTCAAGAATAGTGATAATGTGTGAAGTGTTTGCGTGTTTGCACATGCTGTCACTTTCTCCTTTTCCTTCATCTTGTGTAGAAACAGAATACAATAAAGCTCTGGTTGTCTGGGCTTGCTCACCGGAATGCCCTCTCAGCCTCACACTCACTTTGTTTCTTTTCATCTATTTCCCCACCTCCTCTTCTGAGTAGCTTCCTCCAGAGTGATTAGCGAGGGCTCAGTAGAAGTGTTTCTTTGCTCCCTTCTGCTGTAAGGAATGACGTATCATCTTAAGGTGTTGTGTACACATGTGCCTGTATGCAGGAGGGAGAGAAGCAGAGGCTATCATTGTGGTGCCGGTGCTCTTGCATTGTGTGCAGCTTTACGGGCATGTTCTGTTCCTAGCTATAATTCCCTCTGTGGCTTCAGTTGATTGCACATGCAAGCTTAATTATTTTAAGGCTTCTACTGACAATATATACTTTCTAAATACCCACAGAAACAAACGAAGGTTCCAGTAATTTAAACATTGCATTTGCAGTTTACATTGCATTCATCCAGAAAGTAATTCACTTTTTTCAGATTTTGATAACAAGCATTAAAGAGGAACAATGTAAACATCACTTAAGTATTCATTCGGTGCAGTCTAAATTTTTTCTTACCTGTAACTGCTGCTTACCTTGATTTGCGTATTTTCTGCCATTCTTTCCTGGAGATCCCTTTTAAGATTTGATGGTTGTCAGAGGAAAGTCATTGAGTCCTTGTCCAGTCTCTGGCTGGGCCTCATGAAAGTGTTGCATGTTAGACCTAAGCCACTCATGAATTTGTCTTGACTGTGTGCTTCGGATCAATGTCCAGATAAAAGTGAACCCGCACACCAGTCTGGTCCCGGGTGCTTTGGACCATGTTTTCATGAAGGACACCTGTGTACTTTGCTGTGTACAGATTGCTCCCACCCATATTGAACTTAGTTTGTTAATGTGTTGTCTTATCTTCACTATAATGAGCACAAAATGGGCCTGGGCATGTCAAAGAAGTAATATATTTAATTGCCTTATGCACAGAACTGACTGTCATCCTTCTTCCTCTTCCCCTTTGGCATTTTATTGCAGTTGGAGTTGCATCACTGTCTTTTTTTTCTATTTTCTTTGCTTCCTTCTTCTCTTTCCCTCTCTCAAGCTATGATGTTCAGAACCTTATACCTTCTGTGCTGTGCACTCAGGATCTCGCAGCTGTTGGAGAGTTAATCCGAGTGAGGATGCCCAACACAAACCTTGTAATGTTTGAAAATGCTGTTTTTATGCTCTTGCACAAAAGTGGCCATCCCTCATGGGACACCAAGAAAAAATTACAGTTCCATATTTCAATGTGTTTCAGTTTATTATAACAGTTACAGATTACTTTAGAATTTACTTTTTAAACACAATACCCTCTCAGTCTCTCTTTCTCAGGCCTTGCAAATAAAATCCACAACAAAGGTTCCCTTACTAAAGCTCAACTCGTTTTTCATAGCCATCCAACCAAATGAAATCGACACACATAAAGGACATTTGACTAAAAAGAGTGCCCTTTATGCCATTATGAATTTGACAACAACACACATTTTACAACATAAAATAATTGAGTGACATTAAAACTTCTGATCTCCAGAGGTAATTGTTAAGTTCCTGAGTGTAGCTGAGCACAAAGGATCTTTAAATTTTGTTCAAATTATTTGTGGATTTGCTGTTCTACTGTACAATCATCCTTTATAATACAGCAAGTTTATATATTTATTTATATATAATTTTAGTTTACATAATTAATCAACTGAACATTTTTCTGTATATTTAACAAACATGTTGTTTCCAGTCTTCTCAGTATCATACAGTTTTTCTACCTTTATTGGTCTTTCTGTAAACCTCATGTTGAACTTAGTTTGTTAATGTGTTGTTTTAATGGGCTTAACGGGCTACTCTGATCTTAACGGGCACATATTTTTCTATGGTGCATTGTAAACTGAGAGGCTCAGTAGTGTTACAATAAAAGTTTGTTTTTTCCCACAGAGCAGGAAACCACAGGCTTCTGTGTTGCTGCCAAATGATCCATTTTCTCCCCAGGTGTGTCAAGTACACAAACGATAGTTGTCATAATACCAGTATAAATTAGGCAGTTCATGAACAGGCTTATTGAAATTGTTTAACTTTACATTTCTCCTTAGTCTGACTTTAGTCCTAGAGGCACTGCATCTCAACTGACAGTGCAACAGACCACCGGGGAAACTTAGTGCACTTTATATTAACTGAATCAAACTCTGGCTCTGAAACCTGGAAAGGCACTTTGTTTGTTTTCTCTGGGCCTTAAGCTGCACGTTTTAGAGGCTGAGTAGTACATGATTCCCTGGGGCACATGAAGTTTCAGCTGCTCTGCTCTTTTTAATTTGGAGTCAGGTGCCACGGGAAATATGAAACAAAAGGCCACCTTTATTTGGTTAATTTTTACAGCACTCATCTATTCCCATAGCAGGAAAAAGAAGCCTGTTCTGCATTTATGCTCTCTTTATATCTCCTATTATTACTGCTCATCTGTTTCTTGCCATCTTCTCTGTGATATACTTTGTTGTCAGTATGTTTTTGAATTGTTGCAAAACACAGGAGTCTCTTATTCATCTCTGCTTCTCTTCCTCCTCCCCCACTTCTTCATCTCAGCTCCAACCAGCCACCTGCCTCCATTTACCAAAGTTATGGCCTGCTCCTCTTTCCATTTTCCCATCACCCAACTCTTCCGTTTTATTCCCTCCCCGAAGCTCTTTCTCACTTCCCCTCTTCCCTTTGGTACATCCATCCTTCCTCCCTTGTCAAAACCAAGGAATGTCTTTCTAAGATGTTGCACAGACATATTACATGCAGCTATCCAGAATCTCTTTTATAATCTCGTTATAACACAGTTGTTTTTCATTGGCCTTGAACCACTTACATACTGTCAGTGTAAAGAAAAAAAGAAGAAAAAACAATTTATTGCAGTGGTAAAAATGTGTTTGTCCCAGCATATACATTTCTACTTAATAAGAAAGATTGATGTTTTGGTTGTGAGCAAAATTGCTGTACCACAAATCCCAATATTTACAGTCAGATTAAGTTGGCTGATAGATTTCTGCAGATGATATGGCTGCTTCTGAATATTCTCCCTAGACACAAAGTCACGAAATAATTCAGTTGGAGTAGGGAATAAGAAAAAAGAGCTGTGTGTTTTAAACAACCAATCAAGAGGTGATGATGGAGGTGGTCGCAAAGAAATGAAACTGTGAAGGAGAATGTAAAGCCATCTTTAGTTCTCCTCAGGGGCAGAGAGATAGAGCCAGTGTGGGAAAATCGGAAAGAAGAGGAGGCGTGTGATGGGAGGGGAACTTCAACAAGTCTTCTGTTCACATTTCTCAGCCCAGTTTGGCCACCAGGGACCCATTCCCACAGATCCACTTGTCACTCACACACGCATGAACATAAATGGACACAAAGATCTGACATCAGGTGCTGGTTAAGATGAGGTAATAGGAAAACCATACATTCAGCTCTGTAACCGTTTGAAAACACACCAACTTGAGATTGGAATTTTCTCATGTCATGAACATTTAACCTCAGCTTAGATTAATGTTTTCTAGTTTGTAGACAAAAATGAAGCTAATTTCAAATACAGAAAAATACAGTGCTATGACATTTATGGGTGCTGTGCCTCCTTTTCCTCCATCAGAAGCTCTTTATTTTTTGGTTTACTGCAAGAAAAAAAATCTGCAGTTCACTGAAACCTGCCTATAAATTTGAGGAGGACCTTTCTAGGTGATCAAATGAATTCCAGGTGCAATTGTGCCTCTGTGTATGGATGTGTGGAAGTTTGAGGTCCAGAGCAGCTTGAAATTTTTATTTACTTGAGGGCGGCAGAGGGTAGACTATAATCGCAATTTTGCATCAAGTTTGAATGGATGTTGTGGGGCCTGTGCTGTGTCAAGATGGAGCTGAGACTGAGGTGATTAATATAGGAAGTTTTTAATTTTAGGCTCCAACTACAACAGTGCTAAGTGCATATGAGTGCTCCCAATCTCAAGTGTGATGGTTTTGTTTCGTCCACACACCTTTGGTTGATTCAGCAAAAGAGAGTTTCTCTGAGGGATTATGACAGGATCTGAGTTAAAACCAGACGTCAGCCCCACGTCCTCAGGCTCATGTGGCTCCTGAAGATTGATTGCCACTTAACTTCAGGACAGACCTCCATTCGAGTGCAAAAGGTGAATCTTGGAAAACCAAGATCCAAGACTTGCAATGATTTACACCATGAGTCATAAGCAGTCTCACTGTCTCGGACCTCCTCTTTTTTACGGGTTTGGAATAGTAGCGGTGATTGTTTGCTGCTGTATGATACAATGCAGCTAGTCTGTGTTTTCTGCTGCTATTGTACCTCTTCCCTTAAGCCACTATCTCCCATCTTCATGTGCACAAAAGTATTAAACATTTAGCCCTTCAAAGGCATATGCATTGCTTGTCAATAAAACCTGCACCTCTCCTGGCTCTTTAAGAAGATTCTACCAGCATTTGCTTTTTTTGTTTAGTCTGCCCCTTGGCTGACCCCAAGCTTTGACCTGTTGAGGCTCATGTGTGCCTTTCTCCAGGCTGGACTGTTCTCTCCTGGGCATCTGTTTTCTAGATAAGAGTTATGAGCATCAGGACTGATTCATTGCTGTGTCACTGACATGGTGTTTGGGCCGTCAACAGTACCGCTCTCCCCGTGTCTATGTCCCCCGTGGTCCGGTTTTTATAACATGACAATCTAGATTTAGTGACAGATCAAGCAACAGAATGAAGAAAAGGGCTTTTCTGTTTGTTACATTAAGAGATCATTTTTCACTGACAGCAACAGCAGACCGTTTAAACATTCAGTGTCACCACCTACGCTGTGACCTTGGCAGCTATGAGGTATAAAAAGTTTCTTCCTGAATTATGGCAGGGTGGGACGGGAACCAAGCCTTCCACCCTACTGTCTCTAGTGACCATGCAGTGACCTGCTGCTGTCTTGTTAGCCTTTTAGAACAACATTCTGATGTAACTGCAGCCATAGCACCAAACCTCATCCACTGAAATCTTTCTGTTGCCACTTCTTTATATCAACCTTCTTTTCTTTACGATTCCTTTTCACATCCACTGAAGAGGAGTAGCCATCTCCCATAGGAAGAGGATTAGCCCTTTTTTCTCAGTCTCACAATAAGTTGCAGGCCTCATTCTCATCTGTTTCCCTCCTCTGTCCTCCATCTCCTCTGTGGTGGCTACTTGTCCAGTAGGGCCACAGAGCTTCACAGTCTAATTACATGTCAATTAAAGGATTTCTGGCTTGGCCGTCCTTCTGCCAGCGCTTAGGCCATCTCAGGCTTAGGGGACTCTACTGAGTGAGAGTGAATGAGATATCATTTCATGTGGAGATCAGCTAAGAGAAGGCCTTGAAAAGAGGGGACTGGGGGGAACGGCTCCCCTCTTTCTCTGAATGTGCAAGAGTCCCTCCACCCTCGGCAACCCAGCATCTATCCCAAGGGGCCTCTGGGATAGAGGCCAGAGGATTATGGGAATATTCATGACCAGATAAAGGGGTGAGCAGTTGAATGACTGTGTTTTGGGCTCATCTCTTAGGTAAACAGGAATCTAAATGGAGTTTTAGATCTCTACTCCCACTGCTCAGTGAGGAGCAGCCTATGGTGATTCTGTCCACTGTTTTTTGTTGCATTTCTACAGGATGATGATGAGAAAGCCTTTTTGTGGCCTTCTCTTGTTCTTGCTGCTCTATTTCTGTGGCAAACAGATGGTTTTGGAAGAAATAAATATCTGTTTCTCACTTTTTATTCACAGAATAATGGCTTTTCTGAAAGATGTCATTCACATTCACTCGTAACCTTCTGACTCCTGAAATCTTCAGATGACTGCTTTTAAAGGATTAAGCATTCTCCTTTATTGGAATTGTTCATGGGCATTGCTGTACTGATTAAAGAATGTTAGGGGCATGTAAAGGGTTAGGGTTAGGGGTTAGAATTAACTAGAATTTACATCTCAGAGAGCTGTTCTTGCTGTGAACCAGCTACCGGTTAAAGTGTGACATTTTTTACTGAATGATATTTTTCACTCAAAACTTTTTACACTGCACACAGTTCCATGAATCAGATACTACTAAATATTTACTAATTTACATAAGATGATGAGAATTAAATGACAAAATCAAAATAATCAGGAGTGATACTGTGGCTGAAGTGTAGAGGGTCTAATCCAAATGTGTGTTATTTAATTGTAACCACAGTTTTGGCCAGTGATTTTTTGGTTTAGCCGGTCAAAATGTGAATGATTTTCACTCATCAACTTTCTCAGCCAGTCTTGAGATTTAAACCAGCCTCTCTTGTTTCACTGCCTCCAGTCAAACTTCTACCCTACTGCTGCCCCCACTGATCTGGCTGAACCCGGTGCCTCTTCCCGACAGTTGGCAGAATCCCTAATGTTTGACCCATGTTAAGCAGTCTGCATCTGAAACCTGCTGCTTCATTAAGCACGTTATTGTCAGCCACATCTAAACGCAGTCAAAGGCTTTGAAGCTTGAGCCTGGGGTTTCCCCGTTTTTTGATGATCTGACAGTCAGTACCCTCCTACACACCAACCAAAACTCAACGCCCTTGCGTCTCTTTTTATTTCAGGTCAGACTGATGTCGAGAATCCTGCTCTGATTGGTATGGATAGAGTTCTGTTGTTCTGTGGTCAGGGTGCACAACCCACACAGCTGAACTCTGTCTGTGCCCTGCTCCGGGTTGTGTCTTGGAATGGTGTACCACAGGGTTATGTTTCATTCAACCCCACACCTGCTGCAGTGACTTGTCAGCTTGCCTTTGGACAGGCCGCTTTAATGCCTCCATTAGGTGTTGTAATCTCCCCCTAACGCCCTGCCATTTTTGTCTGTGTGTTAACAGAGTATCAAAGGCCAGGGATTTTTTTAAACCACCTGCCACGACTGAGTGCGTAGGAAGGTAGCAAGACTGAATAGTTCTTGCTGTTTCCAAGTGATTGGGCCATACATACACTACCGGTCAAAGGTTTGGGTACACTTTCTCATTGATGAGAAAGTGTACCCAAACTTTGGGTACACTGTGTATACTGGATATTCCTTATGTCAAGGGGCCTGAATCTGTTTACCCATTCACATTATGGGGACTAAAATCAAATCCCCATAACTGAATTGACTACATTTTAATGTGAAGAAATGTTTTGAAATTAGCCTGAAGTTAGTGTTAGGTTAAGTTTAGGTTCGGATTAGGCCTATAGTAATTATGGTTAAGGTTAGAGTAAGTCTCCAGGAAATTAATGCAAGTCAATGCAATGTCCTCTGAAGTCATGGAAACCAGTGTGTGTATAAACCATATGGAGTAAGGATATTTTTGGTTTTAGGGTTGGGGTTAGAATTGGGTTTAGATTTGCATTTAATGCATTTGTTTGTGAGGGTCCTCACTTCGAATGCTGCCCAAACTTGTGTGTGGCACTTCTTAGCTCTGCTAATATTTCAGGACGTGTGCGGGGGTGTGTCTGCATCTCTCGTACTAACCATTTGCTTTTCATCCATCAGGAAAAGGATACCTCTGCAGCCGTGTTCCCATCAAAGGGGCTGCACACAAACCTCTCACTACAATATTCAGTTTCACTCCAAAGCACGCACACAGTTATCACCTTTGTGATGACCTGAAATGGACACTTAGGGACATTGTTGCTCTGAGGTCCAAACCATGGTGATTTATCTCCCTGAAGGAGGACAAGTCCTTTTAGATCTGTTGTCATTGGGCCCACTCGTAGGAAAACAGTCAACAATAGGTCAGCGATGTATCTCGTGTGACAAGATTAATCAAGATACAGCAGCGTTAGTTTGTTCTTCAGTGCTAGTGTTTGAATTTGTGCTTGGGGGAGATCCAGACAGATTAACTGGGGTGAAGCTGGAGAGCCAACCAGTTCTGGAGCTGCAGCTGGCACTGCGAGCCTCAGCTTCCCTTTCTCTGCTTTGGCCTACAGACTTCCTTCAGCCACTGTTTGATTAGCGATTTAGAGCGCTTTAGATGGCTCGCTCTTCTCGTGTGACAGTACATGTTGGATGGAAGGATTGCTGGTCTTATGCAGTCTCCAGACAATAGAAGTGTACTCATGAATAGAAGTGACTGACTGTTTTTCAAGTAAATTCCCTCCTTTCATGTGAAATGTTGTTGTTATGGTATCTCCTCCTGTCCATTAGCAATGTGCCCGGGAGGTACATACCATGAAAAGAGGTTGGTGAGGGCTTTGATGTGGTCTCTGCTGACTGGGGAAAAGGGTACGCTGCTCTTCATCATCAGATGTATGAAGAAGGTCTTGAGGTTTGGCTGTCACTGTCGGAGGCGACCATCTGGTGTTTTGGTGAAAAGTGTGAGGGAATTTCTACCTGCAGGAAATACAATGTAGCAGTGGAAATTTGTTTCACCTTCTTTGTTTTAAGAACAGTTTTGGCATCTGATGGGACCTCACTCAATACTTCCAGTAAATTTAGCAGCCTGAAACTAAAATTCGTATCAAGCTGTGTCAATTATCAGTCATCCTAATCAACAGTTATTTCCCTAATCAACAGATCATTTATCCCTTTAATAATAAATGATAGCAAAGAAGTGTCCAATATCAGCGTCAGTCCAGTTGATGTCTCACATTATCAGACCAACTGCATAACAACCAAAGATTCATAAAATGTCCTGATAATGCTCATAATATAACACCTGGTTGCAGCTTCTTATATATTATTTAAGAAGCTGCAACCAGGTGTTACTTAGCTTCTCGTTTTCCTTTAGAAATGACTTGACTGGTTAATTTGATTTTAATCCAGTGCTTTGCTGTATAGCTAAGTGCTGTACAGTTTACAAAGAAAAGCAACAAACCCTAAAACCGTACAACATTTGATCCATTTCAAGATCACTGATGATTGATTCATTGATTCATTTTGTGTGGCAGGAAACTGATTAGTTAATTGACATCTTGTTCACTCTAATAATGTGCTCATGTTTGTCACTCTTTTTTTTTTGTATTTTACAGTTTGACTAACCAACATACTCTGTGTGCTTCTCTGCAGAGAAAGTTCGTGAGATCCAGGAGAAACTTGAAGCCTTCATAGAAGCTCTTCATAAGGAGAAATAAGAAAATGATTTGCCTCTGTCATATAGTCTATGGTAAAGTTGTATTTATCAAAAGTGATCAACCACCAAAGCGCTGATTTATAATTCAGTTACCATTTAGAAATGAACATTGTATAGTTTTTAAGTAGTGTACTCACAGTAGCCATATACTGTGTGTTTATATTAAAGGTACCCAGTGAACATTTACATTTACAAATAATAACTGAGTGTATGTTTTCTTTTTTTTCATCTTCGCCTCCATTCTTTGTCTTTACAGATCTATTAAAAGAACATTTGTGGGTCACAAGAGAGAAATGCACTGAACAAACACAAGTAAATCTGTAAATGACCATCTGCCCCCCCCCCGCCCCCCAAGCCGTGCCTCACCACTCACCTAATGCTCCTGGCTTTGCTTCCTGAGCCACACTGTGCACGATGGAAAGATGGATGAGACTGAGGAAAAATTACTGAACTCTTCTTTCATTTTCTTCATTTATTTGTTTGTATCCCTCTCTGTGGGGCGTCCCTCATCAGGTGGGGAACACCTGCTCAGAAGCTCAAAACAATAATAGATCAGGATGATAAAAAAAGACGCTTGGCTTGTGCTTGAAATAAATGAGGATTGTTTTTCATGTTTATCTCCCCACTTTCCTTTTTTCCCCTTACTTCCTGACCTGTGGTGTGTGTGTGTGTATACAAGAGTGTGAGAGTGTGTGAATTCACCAATGTGTGTTGCCAGAAACACAGTACTGTCACTGGTCCTGATGATTTAGCCTCAGTTTTCATACATACGTATATCTCACTCATTAGATACACCAGCTTATCATGTGCATTCATTTTGAATTTGACTCTTTTCACTGTTTAGATTTTTATTTTCTGCTTATTATCCAAATCACTTAAATTGTCCTTTCAGTCTCTATCGGTATTCTCTGTTCCCTTTACACATAATCCTGAATTTGAATTCATAGAACGTAATTAATTGGACATTTCTTCCTGGCAACATCCTCATCTTTCTCTGCATTGTATGTGAAACGATCAAACCAGACAGGAAGTTATACTACATTAAGAAATTATTTTTTTTATTTATTTATTTTTTTTTTTTCAAAAAATTTGGGTCTTTGACAAATAATCTGTATGTCTGCCAAATGCACACAGTGTTCTACGTTTCTCTGTCATTATGCATCACTGATGTTTTAACTGACAGATAATGGTAAAACCTCCTAAAGAAAGAAATAAGATGCCTCTTCATAGGTTTAAAATATAAATTAAAGATGTTTGTAGATCATTTCTGCAGTTTATTTAACTGATTGTAATCATATCCCCAGTCCCTCGGACTTGAACTGTATATTTGTTCACATGTAACTTATTATAGCTGTGATATGAAGCGATATGATATGATGTGATATGATGTGAAGATATCTTCCCTCAACACTCGGGTTACGTCATCAGTTAAAATGAACAGTCATGGTTTAAAAATATATCAACAAAATTACATGACACTGTCTTTCAGTTGTTTCCCCTCTGTCGTTATTTGGCTCAGCTGTTGTTATCCACTCCCCCTCTCCTGTTTATGAATGAGTTGTTGTTGAGATTTCATGGCTTTTGCTGCTTTGGGGAAGCAAATACCATAAAGCAAGAAAAAAATGTCAATGTCAATATTGTAGTGGATGATTTTAAACCAAAATTGTGGATTGCTTTTTTTCAGCTCACTGATTCTTCTACTTGTCAGTGTGTATCACCACATATTTCTCAGTCTTGTGCTTCTTCCTCTCTCTCATCTCACCTTGCACAGTGCACCTCCTTCATTTGGACCATCATCACTGAAAACTTCTGTTTGCTCTTTGTCTTATATTTGACTGAAATGGGTTGAAAGACTGTTATCCATTCATTCATATGTGTATAGGGGTATATATAAATAATTACAGTGCATTCTGTACAGTTCAATTTAATGGGACGTTGTGGAGCTGCTATGGCATCATGTACAGCAGGTGTTTGCAGAGTGTAACACAAAATCAGTCAGTTGGTTCAAAAGAAATTTGTTTTATGTTGTAGAAAATAATGTATGCATGGTGTACCCACATAGGGTGTGCTTTATTTATTACATGTGTGTTAAAAAGAAGGAAAATTACAGTACAATTCACCAAAATAAATTGACTTTTCATGACAAATCGGCTTATCTTTCCGCCATTCAGACCAACCTGCACAAAAGTGGAAGCTGCTTTACTGTCGGCTGCAACATCATTATCAACATTATTGTTGCTTTATTCTTTTCTGCCCTGCAGGTGGTGTCCACTGGTCTGTCCATCACTGCAGTCCAGACTGAAGTCTAAAAGACCATGTGATATCTGTGGACATATTTCAGTGTTCTCCAGATGTTCCCTGATTTTGCACTAGTACCACCATAAGGTTTTGGTTATGCACAGGGAAAAAAACGGGATCATCTTTTGCTGTTGCATTGAGCAAGTTGTAGCTGTTGAAGTTTGCTAGTTGAACAGCACAAGTTATAGGTTTACTTTATGTATGTTTTTGAAGTTGTTACAGCAATTGGAATATTGTGTTGAGTTAAAAGTATATGCTTGGGGAGTATAAGCGTATAACGTAACAAACTATGGAAACACTCCAGAGTACAAGTAGCTCAGACTTGTTTGTTCGGCCTGGTTCTCACTGGATGCCTGGCCTGAGTGTTGATGCTGTGTCTCACTTTCACCACCAATATGTTTATATATTGAATTTCTGATTTATCTCTTAAAAAAAGAGTTTAAATTTCCTGTAGTTGTAGCCTCCACATTCTGCAGCTACGGCTGCTAAAATAGTTGTAGAAATATAATATTTGTGTTTTTGATGTATTCAGATTCAGCCTAGACAACTACTGTCAAAGAAGTCACTTTTATGTAATACTGCTTTTACAATGTCAGTTTTAGCTGAGAACCACGTGTCTGCCGTGAAAACTAGGCAACAATGAAACTCGGGTGCATCTCACATATGCAGTGTGAACACTAATCTATTAACATGGGCACCAAAATTTAAAAAAAAAAGGTTTTGGGACACAGCAGCAACACAAACGTCACATATCCAGTGAACCAGGCCGAAGAGCCGGACTTTGGTATAGTTGAGTAAATGTTACTTTTCACCACTGGTCGTTTTAAGAACATTTCCAGTCTTCTGCAGACTTCTGATAGTAAGTTGAAGGCATTCGTCTCTGACGCTTTGTATCCACTCTCAACCTGGTTAGTTGTGTTGTGTAGTTGTCAGCTGGCTGCTGCTGGATGCACTGACCTGTGTGCTGATGTGATAAGACCTCTGCACCACATCTGGGCAAACCCTCCGAGTATTTAACTCTACTGGCTGTTATCTCCACCCAGAGCAGGCTGAAGACATGATGCAGCCTGAGGCGGACAGGCAGGCAGCCGAGGGCCCGACTGATTAATAAGTCAGAGTCCAGAGGTCCTGCACTCCTGGGCATCCTCTCGTCTTTCACAAGAACCAGATTGTTACTGCATCTCCACTTTGCTCAAAGGGTATCTCAGTGGGGAGGAGTGGATGTGGAGGTTGAGAAGGGGTTTAGTCCTTGATAACATCACCTGAGGCTTCAGACATGAATGTAACTGCCTCACATCATCATCGTGCATCTGATATATTCCCCCATTTTCCTAAAAACAAGGGAGAGGAACTGAAGCGAACTAATCACTAGCAGCCATGAAAAGAAAAGGGGGAAGAGTCAACTTCTAGCACACGGCCTTTGTGCAATCAGATAGCCACGTTCTGGGAGGAGGGAGACCGGCTGGGACACACTATACACCATTAGCATCTGCAAAGGCCGTCACATTGACTAATAGCCAGCACCACAACGGCACAGTGGTTCAGTTTGTGTTTTCCCTCAATCCCCTTTATGCTGGTGACACAAAAGCAGCCGGCCCAGACCTGTCAAATGTGCCACAGCAGCGGTCGTGCACAAAGCTTCATTTCTAGTCTTTCATAAAAATAAAAGAAAGGGCCAATATTGTTGCTTCATTTTTTTAATCCCCCACCTCATCACAGAGACAGATTCTGGGTTTTGTTTTTTTTGTTTTTTGCAAGGGGGTGTTGCTTGTCAGTATATGATGAAAACCTAAGCCTTAGAGAAGAGTAATAAATTACGGGGATGGGCGTTATTTGGCAGTATCAGCAGTATTAGCATTTGTTCGCCTTCGTGTTGTTGATACTAGCTTTGTTTTTATCCTTTTGTCTCCACTGTGATCAAGCTTTTGGTGGGAGAGAAATTTTGGCAAGTAGAGAAATGCACTTTGAACCAAACAGCAGCTTTAAAGCAGCTTCAGACATTAACCGTAGCTTTAATGTGATCTTTTGGTGGTAAATGTCAATTTAACAAAGTAACAAACATTGTTTCTCAAGTTTGCCTCTGGGTTTTGTTTTTTGTTTGGTACTTTTGAATAAATGTAAATTTGGTTCTGATGTGTAGTTAAAACTTTGACATTTCAAAATATAATAATGAATTACAAATATTCATGACCCAGTTTAGGCCAGGCTACGACCTCGTACTGGTCCCTGACCTGGGATTTGGAAACCCCTGCTCTAGTGTAGATACTCTACAGTGTAATCCCGCTGCCAAGACGACGTATAACAGTGTCAGCCATGAAAATCATTTTATAATCTGGTTCAGCATGTTGGCTTCTACATGTTGGGAACACAAATGATTTTTATTGCTTCACATAAAAGATGCGTTTTGTTTCATCTGACTCAAATCACTGAATTGCTTTATCCTGCATTTCTTTTTAAATGTAATTGTCTATGTAATGGAAACCACGTTTATCCAAAACTTTTTCCAGACAAAGAGCCTTGTCTTTAGTGTCCCCCCCCCCCCCAGATTTTCCAATAGTGATTTAATTTTTGTTTGGCAACATTTTGTTCACTGGCCATGAAAAACACCAATGGTATGTCATCTACTCAGTCACACTTTTGTAATAACATCTTGAGAGATTCCGACTCCCTGAAGATGAGAGGCATTTTAATTTAAGCAGTTATTGGGCTTTCAATAAGTTGGTATATAGCATGTTTAATCAGACATCTCATTGGCACCAACATGGACAAAATGGCTACAGAGCGGAGAGGAGACCAAACCAAAAACGTACTCTGGAACCAATCAATAATTTTAAGCAAAGAAAAATAATAAAAAGGAAAAAAAAATAAACTGGTAAAATAAATAAAGCAATATTCAAATCTCCTTTTTGCAGTGTAGTTCCATAGATCAACCCATGCCAGTGATCCTTTTCAACATGTTTGAGAAAGTTTTTGTCATTTAACTGGACCATTCTTTCACTTCTGGGGGTGTAAATGATTTCCATTACCAAGTATAATCTTACAGATTATGGTTATGTTGGCTGTAACAATGGCAAATTATGTCGTCGATAAGTCTGTAATATGTATTAATCTACGTAACTTATTTTTATTTGAACTTTTTTTTTTTTTAATATATGCTATAACAAGTAAGAGACAGTGACTTGTCTTCTGAGAGTCACTTATAGATAAACACAGTGGGTGTAAATCCAACACTTTGCACCCTGGGAAACAAACCACCACTGTTGAGTCATCACTGATGAATCTTATCCGAAACATGTTGAAGCAACAGGCTTCCTTCTCCGTTTCAGCCAACAAAACCGTCTACTGTCCCCAGGGCTCGCTGCTTTCTGCCCTGCAGAGAAAAGCGCCACAATTGGCCTTTGTGTTCATTTTGTTCCAGGCATCTTCCCATTGCACTGTGGGGTCCATTTCAATGCTGAATTAAGCCTGTGGGGATTTTAGCCAAGTCACAGAGGTCAGTGACCTTCCTTGTCATATCCCCAACTCTCTCTCACACACACACACACACACACACTTACATGCACAGACATGTACAGAGAGACCCATTCTTTTTCCTCTGTAAGCTATAAATTATGGTAGAAATCAATGGTTAACTTTTAGGAACTAAAGGGGACGTGACCGTGTGAATCCTGTTGCGGCCTTATATGCTTGTATGTAAATGCACATGTGCATGCTGTGTGTGTGGGACATCAGGGGTGGCACGGCAGAAGAGGACTGTCCATTCAAATGTGATGTCCTCCCTGAAGAATCCACAAAATTACCTCATCGTCTCTCACAGTGCACGACCACAAGGATGAATCCGCCCATTGTGGAGGGAAATGTTCTCCGTTACAGAACCGTGACAGTCTGTATTTCTACATTACATTTTTCATATAAAAAAACACAGAGGCAGGACTTTCATCTCACCGCTGCTTGAAATGACTCATTGAACACATTGCAATTATTATTTTCTTGTAATTATGTCAAAATCTGCTAGAAGGATCTTTGTTTTGTTAATTTTTTTTTACCAAGTACTTTAAAATGACAAAAGGCTACTGTATTCAGATTACACCATTGTACTAATAAGAAAAACCTTTAGCCTGATAAGAATCTCCCTCAAGTTAAAATACGGTCCTGAGTTTTGGCCACAGACACTATTCTGTGCAGGCGCCTCGATTATGCTTTTCCCATTTGACAGCCTTGTCAAACCTGCCCCCAAAGATTTTCACAACAAGTACAGAAAAGCTTTATTTTGAATCCTCAAATGCATGCTGTACAGTCAGTCCTGATGCTGCAACGCTGCGTTAAGTGTGACAGCGTTCATTTGAAGCAGCTGTCATTTCTGCAGCTCACACATACCAACACATACAAATGAGGTGTGTTTAAAAATGAAACATTTTCTGCTTACTTCTCATCACCGTTAATAATCAGATATTGGTTACAAATATGGCTCACATCCAGTATCAGACCCAAACAGAATTTAAACACTGCAGTGTGAACATTGTTTTAAAGACTTGGAGTTAAACACATGTAATACTGAAACACTGGGAGGAGAAATAAAATGGGATGTTTGTGTGTTTGTGTTTGTGTTTTCCAGTTGTTACTAATGTTGAGGGGAATTAAACTGGTTTACAAAAGTCCCATTATGGGGACATTATGTCTTCCTTGTGGGGACAAAAAGCTTGTCCCCATAATGTAATTGATTAAATTGTAAGACAGTGTATGATTAGGGTTATGGTTAAGGTTAGATTAAGTCATTAAGGAAATGAATGTATTATGAAACCAGAATGTGTGTGTGTGTGTGTGTGAGAGAGAGAGGAACAACAGAGGTTTGGGAACCTTCCTGCACAGAATGGAGATATGCAAAGTTGCCATGGAAAAACTGGTCGTCGCACAAACTGTTTCTTTACCGAGTGGAGGTCTTAGTGAGAGGGAGGGACATTTAGCACAAGAAGCGGCTCTGGGTTTGCATGGACTTAGTGGGATTATGTGAGCATTCATGGCGGCCAGCGAGGCCAGCAGGTGAGGTCTGCGCTTTGCTGCCTTAGCCTTTAGGTAAACACAGAGGAAGGGCTGTCGTTGCCAGGCTGACATTGTATGTGTCCACACCGCTCACGTCAGTCAGGCTGCTTCGCTTCCTCCTGCAGAAGCCGTGGTGAGATGAGCCTGCACTTGTTGCCGGATGGGGGACGCTGAGGACCGGCTTTCATCAACTAAGTGCCACAGAGAGGCCAGACCAAAAAAAGTCTGGCGACATTACTTGACTGGTCATCAATAGTATCTTAGCAGGCACTAAAGCCAAAAGCAAACACAGTGTGTGGCTGAGTGTGAATGTTGGAGGCGAGGCTCTGTAGTTTGTGAACTTTTCTCGCTTTTCAGCAAATGCTGATGTGATTCTCACTGAGCTTATACTTTTTTAATTAGATTTGCATTTTCCAGTAGGCCTGTTTTACATGTGTTTTGGGTGTTAAATGGCAGAACAGGCTTATGCTGCAGTAATAGTTCAGTCTTTACTATAGTTGCTAGACTATATAGAATTTCCGGTAGCACAACAGATTAAGAAAAGAGAATGGTCATTCTACATATCCAGTGATGTCAGGAATTATTTCACATTGTTTTCAGACATACAAAAGTTGTTTTTCTCATGACCTTTGTACGGATGAGTTAAAAATTAGATTCGAAGAGGTTTAAGAAGACACTGAGCTTCCCAAAGAACACACTGTCCTTATTTACTCACATGGACATGCAACACAGGGGAAAAATGCATGACTGCACAATTACTAAAACAAATCTTTTGTGGCAGAGACAGCAGAGCAGTTAACTGTCTTTCTAAAATCAATTTCTCTCTTAAAGCCTGGTTTTCATGACAATTTATATAAATTTGATAAAAAAAATAAAAAAATCAGTAATTGGTGCAAAGCAGACATGATGTAAGACAGCAAAACTTGATGGCGTAAATAATTAAATAAAAGGCTTGTGCATTTTGTTCCTGCTTCCTCTCATGTTGTAGTAATATTTGCTTCTTTCACTATGTTGAAAAATGCTTGTCTTTCACATCTTTGATGTTTTGTTTCCACTGACTGGTGTAGCCTTTTACTTTGAAAAGTGAATGGAAGTGTGTAGGAAAATGTGCATCTCACTTAATTTATTTATTTATTTTTGCTGAGGAGTTATCTCTGACAGCACAGGATGTCAGTTTTGTAAACTTTATTAGCGAATGTTCACTTTTAGAGGTAAACATATTATGAGTGGACAACAGTGTGATTGACAGCTGGTATCGTCCAATAGGAGCCTGGTTGCAGGTGACATCTGTGAGTTTTTGGTTTCAAAAAAAAAAAAATGACATGATGCCAGTCAAATCACAAATCCTGAGGCAAAGTTTTATTTTGCAGCTGGAAGGCCACCTTCTTTTTTTTAATATACAACCGATGACTATTTCAAGATTCTCTTCTATTTTTCTATGTTCTCTATTCAAGTCTGTTAAGCACAAATGTTAAGCATAAAAACAGGCTGAGGGAAATCCACAGTGTGTCCTTTTTGGTGTGTCGCCGCTCTGATAATGCTGGTCAAACACTTTTGTCAGCTGTACCTTTTGAAACGTTAACTCGTAAGCTTTTGCGGCATCCATTGTTCACTCACACATATTACAAGGCTAAACAAAGCCTTTAAAGTGAAATCCATCTTTGCGGTGTATCCTATCATGTCATCATCGCACTCCTCCTCCTCCGCTGCGGCCTCTCTGTTTGTTCACCTGCTGGTCAATCATGACCAGGCTGAAAGGCCACTGCTATGCCCTGCTGACCTCCTGACCTCCTGCAGCCTACACACGCCTCCTCTTTGGACCAGCAAATACTGTCAGTCAGTCAGTCAGTCAGTGTTTCTTGCCGCACACAGAGTGTTTGACTTGCCAGAGAACAGGTTTAAGTTTATTGGACAACATCAGTGGCGAGTCAGGGCATGTCCATGTGTATGTTAGTGTCAGTTTGGATGTTGTTGACATCAGCTGGTATTATGGCTGTGTGTATATGCTGCTGTTGCCAAGAACCAGCCTGAGACGCTGGTTGCTGGCTCTCACTGAAAACATGGTTGCCAGAGGGAACACCAAGGAAAACAAATTTTAGCCCACTTAACAAAGACTAATCGAATAAAATCTACACCTGCTTAGGTCTATCATTTAAAATGATTTAAAGACGTGTTCCCCACTTTTTGCCACAGACAACCTTTTTCTGGCTGGAAACTTAAGTTAAGTTTACCGTTGATTTCCTGCACCAAAGTCCAAAGAGAAAATCAGTAATTTCATATGATTGCTCATAGGAGCTGTCCAACAGTAAGTTAAAAATGTGTTATTTTGTGACTAAAGCTGGAGATACCTTAGTAACGCAGACTTGCCAGAGAAGGCCGCAGTAAACCAGCAGCTTATGTGTCCCTGGGAGATGGAAACACTTACAAACTGCTTAAAATTTGCAAGCACATTCTTCAGACATCAGATCTTATTGGATGATTCTTTTAAGTGGCAAATATCATATCACATGCAACCACACTTCAAATAACCTGAGCTATCACTTTGACTATCCAAACCACAATCAGTTTATACAGTTCAAATGCATTCAAATGAGCATTTATTGGTTTACGACCAAATGTGTAATCCATGATTTAGATTATAGTAATCTGTTGTTGTGCATTTCCCCTCAGGTATACCGGATACATACAGAAAATTCTGCAATGAATTTAACATGATGAT
The DNA here is from genome assembly GCA_016785285.1 of Brachirus orientalis. Classification (NCBI taxonomy): domain Eukaryota; kingdom Metazoa; phylum Chordata; class Actinopteri; order Pleuronectiformes; family Soleidae; genus Brachirus; species Brachirus orientalis. The sequence goes on along the minus strand of JAFBJR010000180.1, from coordinate 2,637,527 downwards.
TTTGTGGTTTTGTAGGTGTTTCCACACTAATAAAGAAACACAATTCTTCAATTTGCATTTAAAAATCTCTAGACTTCAAAGTGTTGTTAACAGGTTGCAACTTGGTTTTAAATTTTAGGATAATATTTTAGGGTTGTTGGGATGAGAAAAGTTTGTTGTGACGGTTGAGGTCAGTGCCACTGAGCGGAGCTAGAAGTGTGTGTTTGTGTGTTTGTGTGTGTGTGCGGATGTGTGTGTGTGTGTGTGTGTGTGTGTGCGTGTGCGTGCGTGTGTGTGTGTTAGCCTTGGGTGCTCAGGAATGTTTGCTCTGCCAACACTCAGTGACTGTAGTCGTTGTCGTCTCTCCAGCCTGGACTGAAACAGACACTCTGCAGCCTTTTATCAGATGGACACAGCCTGTCCCTGCAAGAGGAGGAAGGTAAATAATGGCTGGGACTTTAATAGGTGGATAATGTGGTCGCAGGGCACAAGCCTGACTGTTCCTGAGCAAATAGGACCATAGCAACCTGCACACACGCACAAATACACACACATGGGCCAGCAGCTTTCAAACAAAGACAATATAAAGAACGTTAAGAAGAAATGTCTATGTTCCCTCTTTCATCTCACTCATCCACAACCAAGCGGCTTCAAGTGCTCCGTTTTTTGTTTTTTTTTTGTTTGTTTTTTTTTGTATCACAGTCTCCACATTGTGGGTTTTCAGCAAGCACACACTCAGGACAAAACCAATGTATAAATGCAACTGGAAATTCACAGACATTATTACAACCGCGCTTTTGTTGGATGACAGTCACACTGTCTCCACTCATATGTGCTGGGCTTTATTGTCTATTTTCCATTAAGAAGGAAAATAATTAATGAAACTGGATTCATGTTTTAATGAAGAAAACCTAAGACTGTTAACTCCTAAAGAAATCGTTAACAGATGTAACCATTTAAGTGGTAATTAGGCTCCTTTTCCATTGATTTCCATTCAAACATTTTTTTTGTAACCAGTGGAGTGGACCACCAGTATGTTGTTACTTCCTGGTTAGCTTCAGCTGGCGAACCAAAAAGACTACGTCCCCTTTTTATAAACAGTCTATGATTATAATCATAAGCCTTTGGTCCCCATGAGGACTACTGGTCCTGACAAGGTCTTAAAGATGTAACAAACACACACAGTTTATCTTGGCTTATCGTCACATTCACACACACACACCCACATACATTTGAACATCCACAGCACACGCACACACACGCTGCCTGGAGTCTCCAGAGGCTAATTAAGAAAGTCTGTCCACCTTGGGGCATGTACACCTCGAGTCCCTACCACCTCCTTCTCCCCTCACAGACCCTTTGACCCATGACACACGACCTCTGTGCAGAATGAGTACACACAGAGCGTCAGAGCAAGGACCCCTCTGACACACACACACACACAACGATGCACACACACCCTCTGGCTGTGCACAGTGAACTGAGCAGTAAAAGAGGTATGGACCACTGGTCCTACACAAGGCGCCTCACTCCACTGCCTCCCCACCGCGCACACACACACAAATAGCTGGAAGGTGAAGGGTTATGTGTGGGTCACTTAATAATACAGTCCAAGTGGTCGGGGCAGCTGCAGACTGCAGGGGGCGCTGTAGAGGTGACGTATTTTTGTTCAGTTTTACATGGAATGTATCAGTGGACAGAGAAAATAAGAAAGAAAGAAAGAAAGAAAGAAAGAAAGAAAGAGAGAAAGAAAGAAAGAAAGAAAGAAAGAAATCTAATATTAGTCTAGACTGTTAGACTTTAAGTACAAACCTAGAGCTCTGGTATGGCTGACATCATGTCATTCCATCATGGGAGAGTCAAAAGAGTCAGAATCAAAACAACACTATTGTATTTTAACTTTGTTCATTGGGTTTTGTAAAAGCATACAAAAAAAAAACATGTATAAAGAATCAAAAAACATGTATCAAAAAACAAGTATAAAAAAATTATAAAGTCTGAATTTCAATTATAAAACAATGTGGGGGAAAAAATTAATCATACCAAAAGCAAAATATTAATAATAAGTAAAACTAAATAAAATAAATATAGAAATTGAATAATATAGTTGCACTATTCGTAAAAAAACATTTGTCTTTAAGAAGTGAACCATAACAGTAGCAGATCCAAATAATCAAAACAGCTTATGACCCACATCACAACCAGCACAGTACTGATACTCCACAGGACTGCTTCAGTCATTTCAGTCCAGAATAAGCAGGAGAAACTGGAGGAATGGGCCCTATATTTTCCATTTACAGGAACGGACACTCAATGACAATTTAAGAAAGTAAGAAAACTATTTATTTTGGGAGGTAAGGCTGTATCGGAGCAACCCCAAATAGTGCACTGAGCGCATTTGATTCTAATTCCCAATTACCTCTAAGATAGTATTAAAAATGTCTGTCCAGTAACTAAACAGGGACAGTCAAAGCCAGATAATGTGCATAAAGATTTGTGGGAGAATGCTGACACATATTACGAGATGGAGCTATACCGTCATGGATCTTAGCCATCTGAGCCTTAGCACAGTGAGTACAGTGTACTACTTTACACGCAAAGACAGATGATTTATGTTCATGTTTTTAAAATCTCTTCTGAAATTGCCACTCCCACATCTTACTTCCAGAGTAACTTTATGGAGTTTAGTGAGTCTGGATATGAAAGATTAATTTGAGTGTAAAAAAACAATCACACACAATTTGTGACATACAGAGAGCTCTATAGATTACAAATAAGTGACACTGAAAAAAGGGCTCTTTACAAATTCTAGACTTCCTCCTAGTAAGCCCAGACCTCACAGTAATTGTTTTGCAATAACTTATTCTTAATATACCGCACTGGAATCAACTTAATCCATTTCCTGTGTCTGATTTTGTTTATACCATGCATTTTTCTACACAATGTTTGGTATTTCATTAGTAAATAATCTAAAGTAATCATTCCAGCAATGACATTTTCTCTCTTATCAACTCACGATGAAGCAGCATTCGTATTGTAACAGCAGCTGTTGTGTGGGTCACCTTTGCACCAAATCTGCCACCATTCCTTATAATGTGAGGCCAACTGTGAATTGTAGCAATGTGGTGGTCAGTGTATGAGGACATCAAAGGGATCAGCTCAGTGGTGGCAGCAACAGTGGGAGGATAAAACCTGAGCCATCCAACAAAAGTAAGCTCAACCTGAAAGGCGGACAGGCGCAGTAATACGGGATCATCCCTGGTGTAATTCCTCCCTCCTGGCCTCAACAAAGAGACCTCGGACAAGAGTTGCATGTCTTGGGGGAGGGAAGGAGGTTTGAGGGAAGGTCCGGTGGTCCGACAGTCACTGACCAGGTCGCCGTACCAACACACATGCACACCCACACACACATACAATACAAACATCCTGCAACAGTCCAGAGCGCTCTTGGCCTTTTTCATCCTTTCCATATTCTAATCAGCTTTGGGCCTCACATTGTATGTGGACATGTCCAAACATGCTGAGAGATCAGAGGTCAGCGTGGCCACTGACCTTGGCCCCTAACAACGCCGTCAGGGGCCCGGGGGAGGGGGTTACACTATGGATAGTCTGATTTCTAATCGGCTCAGAGGCCGGTCGAAGGCCGGTGACCAGTCGGTATTGTCCAGCTGCATCTGAAAAGCCTGGCACTGAAAGGTGGGGTCAGAATGGCCACAGCGCTCAGTTGCCTTTCAAATGCCATCGATACCCTCCTTCTCTCTGGCCAACTCTGCATGACGAGCAGCGAGGCATGGACGACTTTTGCTTTGAGTGTAACCATGAGGATGACACGACTCTGGAGGAAAGCATCAGCTACATTCGTACAATTGTGTGACCAGATTTGTCACCAATCATATCATGTGGCTATAAAGGTGCATTACCCGTCTTTCAGCTTACTTCCTTTTGAGCTCCCATTTAGCTGTGCTGTCCATATGGCATAACATATTTTTTACTGTTAAACATAATATTTAATTTGAGCAAATAAGAACAAGAGAATGTTAGAAACTACAGGAATAGTTAAAAATAAAGTGACTTCATGGCAAAGGTTTATTATACTGTGGTGTATTAGGTTTATGTCTCCTTTTGTTTACTTTCCTTGTCTATTTAAAGTTGAGTTTACTGAAAAAATCTGGAACCCGCAGCTGTGCAGTGAATTCAACAACATAGGAAAATACTACATATCTGCTTTACTAAAATAGAAAATAACCATAACTACATGTGGGTGCACTCTATCTCTGCCTTTCTTACTCTCTCTCTCTCTCTCTCACACACACACACACACACCACACATACTCACATTCCATTTATTTAGAACCCTAACCCAAATCTAACCAAATCTTTATCCCTACTCCTAACCACAACCAGTTTATGTCTAACCGTAATGTTATCCAGAGCCAAAGTTATGAGGTTCTACCTCAATAGGACTAGGCTTCAGCCCCCAAGAGGACTGTTGTTTCAGAAAAAAGTACTGAAGAGGTCCCACAAATGGGTACACATACTCACACACACACACACACAAAAATGCAGAAACAGGTTTGTACATCTATCCTTCCATTAAATAAACAATTATTCCTAACCTTAACCATAACCAATTAATCTAACCAAAATTCAAATATTAGCCCTGAAACCTAATTAATTAAAGTTCCTCAGAAATAAGGTCACCCACCTCACTATGATCAGAATTTGTCTCCAGGAGGACTACTGGTCCTGACAAGGTCAGTATTTATGCCATAAAAGGTCCTAAAGAGGTAACAAATACAAGAGCACACAAACACACACACACGGCTTCAACTTGTTGACTCAGGACTCAATTAGCAGATGATAAAAAGATGTTCCAGACTCCTGATTCACTCACGCAGCTGCTGATGTCTTCGGGCTGCCTTTTAAGTCTGACCCGCACGTTAATTCCATAAAGGCCGTCTGCCAGACTAATTTCATCAAGCATCTCTTGCTAACCTACACGCACTAATCACATTTTCAGCAGAACTAACACTGGTCAATGAGGCGGTCGAGAAGATGAAGTGGTGTGGGATCAGGTCGGGCCACTGAGGTGACACAAACCTCTCTTTAAGCCACATTCCTCAGGAGCAGAGAGGGAAAAACAACATCAAATCTGTCACCGTTAACAACCCTTTCTGAACCACCTCAGGATATTTACATTTTGTGATTGAAAACAGAGGATTATGCTATCAATGATGAGACCATTGAAGAACAGCTTCTAATCAATAATAATAAAATCCCTACACAAAGAGGGTCTGAAAACTCAGTCTTGACCTTATTCAAATAGGTCAATATGCAGTTTTGGCCCTCATTTCAACACATATCATATTTAAGCACTGATAACCAATAGCTAAACTCAGACAAATTGTTGCAAGTGAATATTTTATGAAGCTTATTGAAACCACAATTTATTGTTTTGCTTGGAAACACAGTAATTAGTGGTGAAAACAAAATTGAATGCAGCCAAAATATTTAATAATCCCCCACTGTGCTGGAAAGCTACAAGCAAACCTGAGACAAGCAAGACAGGTTAAAATTGAACAATAAATGTGACAGCCTGAATCGTTTACCTTTGTTTTTATACGAAAATTATCTTATTGCATGTATTTTTTTTGCCGTTCTTTTCGGAAATGTCAGCGCACTCACATATCTCCTTCATCATCTCCAATGGAAACTATGGCCAAAACGACAAAATTAAGCCTGAGTATATGAAACTGGAAAGTCCCTTTAATAAGAAGACTCCATGTCACCTGTCGTCTCTACTGCTGCAACTCACTGCTGCTTGTGAAGGCTTTGATAAAAGGAGGGGACACTGCAGTGAGTCTATAAGGAAAGTCCAATTGCACCTAAGTGGGTATATTTTAATGAAGTGGGTTACAAGTCCTCTTCAAACGCACACTTAAAGCACATGTGACATCGCAGACTCCTCAGCTCTTGTCACTTTGCAGGCTAATAGCACCTGCCAGTGGAATCGTCTCTTCTTCCTCTCACAGTCGAGTGAAAGGCAAGCAATTAAATCCAACTGGAGCCTACAGCAATGCTGGAACATAGTCCCCAGGAGACCTGGGCGGTCCGGACGTTTAATCATCATCTGACCTAGTTGCTAGTTCTGATAAATGGGCTTTGGGAGGGAAAGAATTGGTCAGTCATTAATCTACAGTCAGATGGGGACAAGCACACACGGTCGCCGCCAAGTTAATTGGCCACTTATTTTAGCACGAGCGGGAGGCCGCGGCAAGATGGAGATGGATGTTCCTCTGTTGATCCATAATACAGTCCTCCGGGTACTAATACAAGCAAAACAAACAGAATTGGAGGAGGAGGTGAAGAGGATAATACGAGAGAGAGGGGGACGCCTCTGGGAAGATCAGGGAGCGTTAATAAAAAATACAGTCCAAGGAGAGGCCAGTTTGACTTGAACTCTAGAGGACAACTGTCTTCTTGGTTCATGTTGACAAACATGACCACTCATCAGATCTTTTACAGTACAGTTGTTAATGAAAGAGACTTATTTTGCAAGACAGACAGATTTCCTAAACCTCACCATGTCATCAAGAAACAATGCTGCATTAGAAGACCGTGCTTCTTATCTGTCTTATCTCTTCCACTGCTGCATGTCCTCTCTACCTGACTGTCCAGTCAGGTTGTGTAGTGAGGGTCAGCAGTCATCCAGGTGCCTGCCCATGTGATGGATGATGGGAACAGGAGGAGCTGACCCTCTTGTGATAAGGACCCTATCTTGACAGAGGCTTCCTCTCCAAGCTTGAGCTCAGTTGCACAGTGTCGACAGAGAGAGATCAATGTGCATTTGGATGGAGAGATACTGCAGATAGATGGATTGATGGATGGATGAGGGGGAGACAGACATGGGGATGTTTCATGGAACAAGGCACAACCTGTCCTTCTGTATTATCAGTTGACCTCCTGAACCTCTTTTGCCTTTTCTCTGAAAAACCATAGTTCACTTGTTTGGTTGTGTATAAAAACAGAAAGTGTCAGAATCAACATATTTGTAGACCCGAAACCTCAGATTTTGGTCTGTAAGACTCAAAAACTTTAAGAAAGTATTGTTGGAGATGCCACAGTCATGTCTTTATCTGACCTAGACAGAAAAAAACATTGCTTAGAAGTCATGGATACAGCTCTCCATTCAAGATGTACTAAATCAAAACATCATTGCACATCTTGAATAAAATATCTAATACTCTTTGTGGGGCACTCATTGATATAATGCATTCCTGAGCTTCTAATCTAAACTTTACCATAATGCCTAACTTAAATCTAATATCCTAAACTTTAATTTCCTCGAGACATAAGCCTTGATATGATTACAGCCTTTGAAAATGACATCACCTTACAATTCTTGGATTTGAATTATGAGGGTGTTCTTTTTGAACCAATAATGTGATAGTGTAAACAGATGGCGGTTTCTTCAACGTGAGTAACACCATGACCTCTCAAGAGCATGGTGAGCTCCCTCACAGGAGATCATTATGGAAAATCTTTGCTAATGGTTGAATATTAGTCTATTTTTTCTTCCATTATTTTTGCATCATCTAGTCCCTATCATGAAGTGCAAAGACAACATGTTTTACTGCCACACAGGTAATGTTTTCCACAATCACCATCGGTTGTTTTCAAGTGTTGATGGTACAAAGCTTAGGAATCTCCTCACAGTCACGCCTTGGTGAATATGTGGAATGGAACTGAACACCAGGAGTCTGATCAATACGATCAATTGGGGCATCACTACACTGTGCAACCTAATTCCAACTAATAGGGACTTTTCACACATTTCTCTAGAGCAGAATGCCTTCCTTAATGAGCGCGGCTGCTTTCATTCTCTGATCTGTGGCCATCAGCAGGGGCCTGGCCTGGCTGACCTGCTCGGTCCCTGGTGGTGAGTGCTGAGCCGGACACAGCTCCCAGTTCAGCCAGGCTGAATAGCAGCTCATCCCCTGTTCTCTGCAGGAGCCCTCGGTCTTTGCAAGCACCAGGCCTGACCCCACAGGAGGGGAACAGGCCCGGGTCAGCACCCACAGTCAACAACCCTGGACTGGCCCCCACACCAGTGTTGTGCCCTCCGACCACCAGCTTCTACTGACCTGACCTCGCTCAAGCCTGGTGGGACTTCCTGTGGTGAGTCAGGGGGTCAGTCTCCTGATGGGTCATTGTAGCTAGTGGCGGCTGACCAATGATAAAAGGGATTGTGGTCAAGCCAAAGAGGCTGTAGGAGCCATGAAAGTGAGGGTAGAGCTGCACCCCTGCCTCTGCAGTCTAATTCAGCAGGATGCTGGTACGTCAATGACAGACGCTGGACCAACAATGGATCAGTACTGGTAAACAATAATGTTTGTGCAAGGTCTCTTTCTTGGGGCCAATCTAGTGCTCACAAAGCCCATCTGGCATCAATAAGGTGTCCTGAGATGCTATTCAGCACATCAGTCTTCATTTTGGCTGGACTTTCAGTGGAAAGCCTCTCTGGAAACTCAATAGCTGCTGTTGCTTAACACTTACGAAGTGACAGATGCTATAGATCTAAAGTTTTAGTGGTGAAGTGAGCAGTTGTGGAATCTATAGATATATCTATTAGATTAGAATTAAGACTGCATGCTGTTGTGCATGGAAGTGTGAAAAGATGAAGCCGAGACCTTGTTAGTGGCCTTTTGAATCCAGCTAAACTTCGCCAGATGATTTATATATATATATATCCAGATCTAAAATATATTGGCTTTATGGTAAGTTGAAAGACTATTAATCATTAAAGATACTCAAAATTATTTTACAGTAGAAAAAGAAATAGAAAGCGTACAGTGTATCTGCTATACTGAGGTTTTTTTCAGTTACTTTGCTATCAAACACAAAAAATCTTAATAAACATGACCAAAATTGCCATATCATGTTTTCTTGATAAACATTTAGGAACGTGTGTTGGCTTAGAGAAAACTAAAAGGCCTTTAATGTCATGGTAAGATCCTTTAAAGCAACAAACTGTCCCTGCCAAAAGTGATGGATGTAAGAATTATTTATTTATTTATTTATTAATTATTTTAATTTCCTCTTTATATAAAAGCTATGCTGTGACTGGCTCTGCATTAAAATTGCAACCAGGGAGAAGTAGTCTAGCAGTGTACTAGCAGATTAGGTTTTTTTTCCTAATATTTACATTTTCACTGGCTTTGCTGGGTGCTGGACTACATATTTTCTGTCTATTACAGTAAATGTTCGGTTCATGTACACAGAAATATCCTCTTTTGCATCATTTTATTGCATTGTATTTGCAAACCTTTGGATCTACACAATAACTACTGTTTCAAGTTCTGCAGGCTTGAACTGTATCACTTTGAAATGTCTGCTTCAATGAAAGGCTGCTCCTTGTCTTATGGTTTAAAGGTTCATGTTGCTCAACACCCCAAACATGTAAACAGTTAACAAATTTCCCACAATTCACAGAGAATATCCCTAATGTAAAAACACCATCATTGTAACAGCATGTCTGCACACATGACTCACTGACTTTAATGGAGGAGTGTGGGAGATGAGATTTTTGTTCCCAGTGATGGGGTTGGGACGGGTGAATAATTAGGAGGCTAATGAATAAGAACGATACTCTCAGAGCGTGAGAGTGGAGGAAGTGAGCACAGCAAGCAACAAATACAGGCCAGGACACTCCCTCTGTCTCTCTCTCTGTGCGTGTGTGTTTCGGATTCTCTGTGTCTTATGCCCGACCTCGGACAGGAAGTAGGCTGGTTTGTGACCAGCACGTGTGATCCACAAACCAGCATGCTCTGCTCCCCTGAGTGAGGTCAAGCAGGAAGTGGCCAGGCGTGAGCTGTGACCTCTGAGTAATGAGCAAGAACCCTCAGGGGGCACTGCTGCCACGTTCTCTGCACTCATGCAAGTATACGCACACGCACACACGCATAAACACACTGGAACACTTTGTGCAGCATGTGGTGACAGTAGACTCACAGCCGAAACTCTGGTGAACCACACCAGTGTCAGAATCTGTTAAAATCACTCATTTTAGCAGTGTAATAATAAGCAGTGTGATAATGCTGTTGGTTCTCTGGTAAAATGAAAACTGAGCCACACTTTGCACATTAATATAAATTGCTTTCAAACATGATCTCTGGAAAATTTCCGGACCAAGACTCAACCACATCACAGGGGGACGTTTAGAGGAAGTATCTAATAGATAGCAAATACCCATATGCTGTAGGTGTTCCATATATTGTCTAAACAGGCCATGTAAAAGGTATGAGTGTATTATTGTTATAATGATACACAACTGAGTATTTAAACTTGCCAGACAAAATGTATGTGGGTTCAATTGATTTTAGATTGGATCAGCAATAAACCTCCAAAACTTTACCTTAAAATTAGGTTTAAAACATTATTTCACTCCATAAATAAACTTGCTTTAGTTCTGTCTTTTTTTGTAAATTACCTTTGCCTCCCCCCATCACAGCACTGGAACAAATAGATGTACTGAATCATTTTATTACCTTGAAAGTCACTTTCTTGGATAGAGCAAAGAGAAGCTGCTAAAAAGTGACAATGACATAGGCTTTCTTCACACCACAGGCTCAAGTGGCCCAGTCATTTCTTTGTTAATTTCTGTTTTATCATCATGGCAGTGTGAACAGCAAATGTTACAGCAAATCACAGTGGATCTTTTTTTATTCTGATTTTGACTATTTATGAATGTGACTTGATTCCAGATTCAAAAAGATAAGATTCCACACATTTAACTTGCATGTATGCATCCTTTTTGTTTGTGCAGTCAAAAATGTACTTTGGCAAATTGCTTTCTTCACATGCCTCTTGTCCTTTCTCTGCCACTGTGAGGGCTTTGTGTTTGATGTGTCTGCATTTGTGCATTTGCATGTCAGGGTCCATATTTGATATGGTGCCTGCTTTATGAGTTGTGTGTCGGTGTAAATTGTGTGTATGTGTGTGGATCTGAGTGTCCGGCCTGGGTGTCAGACAGTGGACTAATCAGGGATAATTCAGAGGATCTGTCCTGAGGGGATGGGGTGGTTGAGTGTGTGTGGTGAGTTGTCGGCAGGGCAGCCAGCCAGATTCCCAGGACGCCCTCGGCAGACCACTTGAGACGAAGAAAAAGAGTGGAGAGAGGGAGCCAGGAAGGAGGAGAAGAGAGACGTTCCTAAAACAAAACAAAAAACCTGAGGCCACAAGTCAGTCAGGGAGACATTTGGATCCCACGCAGGTAGCCAGGCCAGAAAGAAGCCAAATTGTCCTTTGTGACACAAGAGCCATTCAGTGGGAACAGGATGCTGTCTGCGGGATGTCCCAGACCCCTCGGCGCTGCATTGTAGTTTGTGTGTGTGTGCATGTTTTAATGCGTGTGTGTGCATGTTTGGCCCAGTGTTGACTTTCTGGAAAGATTGACGAGAAAGGACTTGGCTCTCTTCTCTGTCAAACGTCTGACAGTGAATGAATGCTTGAAAGACAAACTCAATTAGTCAGCGTGAAGATGTGAAGGAGGTGTCTGGTGGGACAATGGGACCCGCATTTTGACATATGGCTGTGGTGAATGTATGGCAAACATATCTCTTTGTCAGATGTGAGTCTGTGGCAGACAGGTTAGAGGCAGTCTGAGACTGAGAGACAGAAAGAGCAATGGAGAGAAAAAGGTCTTCAGTGACAATTGTTAATGTACACAACAGCTCCAACTCGGGTCTCTGTACCTGATGTATTCAGACATTAAAGGTCAGGTCGCCCAAATTCCAATATGTAATTATGTAATATGTAATGTAATTAGGAGACAGTGCTTCATGATTCCATTTCAGCTTTAGATATTACAGGTAATACTTGATTTAGTATCACTGAGAGTAGACCTCACTGACCATTCACTATAATGACACATTTGCTGATAATACTCTGGATGCTGGATCATTACAAGCAACATTATAGACTGGTGTGCTTTTCTACACTGTGGCATTGCTGTTACTTTCCACCTCTTTTACCACACAGTGAAAATAAAATTTAGAAATATAATGAAATGTAGTTAACTTTCTGACTGGGAGTCCAGAATTTGAATGAATCTCATGTTGTATTTGAGTCAAATACTACTGAATGTTTCATTTCTTCATAAACTTTAAGGATTTTTATGTGTGTGTGTGTGTGTGTGTGTGAGAACACTGTTTTCATGAAAACATGGCTGTCAATGGAGACACAAGGAAAATTATATTTTTTCTCCCTGATAAAATGAATACGTGTATCTTGATGATACCTTGAGAATATATTTGACATATTTTTTGAGAATATTTTTTCTCATCACTAGACAACCATTTCCTTTTACCTTTCTGTCATTTTGCGACCTCACATACCTCACCGAAGTCCTCAGTGAAAATGAACAATGATGTATAACATCATGACACACAAGAGATTTTGATCTACTACTCAGTATGTTTAAATGTGTTATTTTGTGATTTTGGCATGAAATCCCTTGTTTACATTTACTCAAGTGAAACAAACTCAAAAGAGATATCAGTAGACCAGAAGCTTCAATGTCACCTCCCCATAAGCTAAAAACATGCATTTTCTCTTTTAACTTTGGTGCTAGAGAATAAATTATTTACAAATTAACATACTTAGACTTACACAGCCATATATTTTATAAGCTGAGTCTTTCTTTAAGTGTTCATAATCCATTTTTCCATGTGTCCCCAGTGGCAACCATGTTTTCAGAAAAAATGTCATTGTCTCAAACTGACCACAGTTATTGCTGACAAGGTGTCAGTACTTCAATGAACCACTTTTTAAAAACTAAAACTAAAACTAAACTAAAACCTGAACTTAATGCCCACTACCACAGTCAAGTGTGTAACAATCCTCTGTGTAATATATACTTATGTAGTCAACTGTGTATTTATTTTCCTATGTGCATATGTGGATGTTTGAACATGTTGCACCACATTCCCATGTACCTGTACATCTACTATGTACAGCAGGAGTATGTGGGGTAACAGCTGGTGATTTCTCAAGGTCATGTTTTATCCTATGCAGTACTCAGCTCAGTTTCTCGGGTGTTCTCTGCGACTCCCCTGAAAGCCCTGATAGATAGTGCTGGTAGTTTGCGGTGGCACCAGCAGAGTTAAGCATAAGGCCTTCTTCTCATCTCCAGACTTAACTTTCATAAAGCATATTTCACCCTGCACCAGCCTGATATTACAGTTTCCTGGTTCATAATTTAAAGTTCAGGTGTTGAAAGCAGCTACTTTGTGGGAGGAATGAATTTATGCCGGCTAAAATCTGTACAATAAGAAGCAGATGAAGGGGGAAGCTGCTCTATGCTCGTGTGTATATATGTGTGTTCATCTCCATGACAACAAGGATGAAAACACGTATTTCCTTGCACAGTGAGCCCATATTAGGGGGCCGCTGGACCAAGGCCTGCTCAACAATACCCTTAATGTCATAGCTCAGTGACTGCTCTTTGTGAGCAAGGCGGTATACTGCGAGCCACACAAAAAACTCAAAGGCAAAATGGATTAGAATACGAGAGAAAAGATGACTGAATCAAACCCAGTGGATTGGAGGAGATTAACTGGATTTGGGGAAAAATGGCACACTAATTACTTTCTGTTGGGGAGATAAGTTTTAAACATATTTATGGGAAGAAAGTGTGCGCATTGTGCAAACAAAACAATTACTCATGCAATAAAACAAATTATAATGATAACACATGTTGGTTAAGAATGATATAGTGTATAATGCATTTCATTCCCTTCAAAAATGCACATCCTGCAATTAAGCCTTGATTCATGTGACTGATGTCATTGGCTGCATTTTGAACCATAAGGGATCCTCATGCATTGTATACATCTTTAACCTCTTAAAATCCAGTGGATTTTCAGTCGTCTGTCTCTTAAACTCAAGTCAAACATCTCAGAGCTCTACATGTGGAGATGGCTTTAAGTCCTGCTCTGTATCTCGTGGAGTGACCCTGTCCTTCTTGTTGTATTATTGAGGAATCCAAACTTAACTCAAGCACTTTACAGGAAACAATAATGGGCCACTCAGAGCTACAATCTGACTTTGTGAATCCTACTCCTGTGGAACGAAAAAAGTGTCTCTCCCACTGTTAATTATTTGACCAAACTGGAGTCGAGGAGCTTTAGACAATGTCTTGTCTGGAGTTTGCTCTGCTCTCCAGGTCTCCAATTAGCCTAAAAAGACCCCAGGAAAGGCAGCAGAGACAATGGGGGAGAAAAGAGAGCGGGAGGCCAAAAGAAAAAACAAAACACAACAATCAACAAGACCTCCTGGCGTCCTTGTGGGGGGAGGACACACACTCAGACCTCCTGCCAGCTTTCACAAACGCTGTGGTGTTTTCAGAGCTCAGGCCGTCACTGTGGAAACCTGGAGTTTCTTTCGTTCATTTCATTCGTTCACTTCCCTTCCTCCCCCCTTATGGTTTTCTCTCATTGCACACACATCCCCCATAGTACCCACCTCCTCCCGCCCCTCCATTCACGCTCTCCCTTCTTCCTGGGTTAAAACAAAGCGCCGGGCTGAAAGGACTCTGAGGTAGGTAAATGTATTCAGTGACACTGGCCGGATGATTCCATTCTGCGCCAACCCTGTAACATTTGTTTCAGGCCTTGTCTTAGGGCAGGGACAGCGTGTTGGGCCTTTTGTCCCACGTGCCCTCTGCACAGCCCTGCAGTTAATGGTGGCCTTGTCCCAGGCTGCTGGACCAGAAACCTGTAGCCCCACGGGACGGACAGACAGGGTGACACGGGAAGTGGGAGAAACAGGGGAAGCTGAGGAGGCCGTTGGAGGGAGTTGGGGTGTCAGGGCTACACAGCTGGTGAGCCGACCTCATGCACGGCACACAAGGATAAAACACACATGCACATGAATGTTACAAATAAGCAAGATCTATCTATTCTGCAACCACTTCGCCCACTAAAACATTCCATATCCTTTCCCTTTCCCTTTCCTTTCCTTTCCTTTCCTTTCCTTTCCTTTCCTTTCCTTTCCTTTCCTTTCCTTTCCTTTCCTTTCCTGTGAGTGAGCTCATTCCAGCTGAGGGACCAGGTGCTTGTGGAGAAGATGGTCTTGATAACTGGTGTTTGGAGGCAGACGCCTCCTGCTGCTGTCAGACTGAAGAGGCCCCCCAACATTTAGCAGAGAGGGTCCCCACTCTCTCACTGCCGACTGCTGAAGAGAACATCTTCACTCCTGTTTTGTGCGTCTCTTTTGCTGGGAGAGGAGAGGGCATTTGGTCTGAGAACTATACCACACTTGACTCTGATAATCTGCTGAAAGAGCTGGAGCCTCTGTGGAGCTAAACGAAGCATATAACTGCTGTGCTTTTTTTAGTGAACCATTTGTGTTTTTAATGCAGCATCAGCACTGAAACATTTTATTAAAATACTATGTGTTGAGTTTAAAAAAAAAGGAATTACTGACCGACAAATCTTACAGAGTGAAAAACATTTTTTGTTTCCTTTGCTGAAAACATCTCATAGCTCAGTTGACTTACAGTTTTCAGTCTATCTGAATTATTTCTCAAAAATGGGGTAAAAGAAGTATTGACAAGTTTTACTTACACCAGCTACTCATTTACTTAATTATAAGTCAGACATTCAAAGTTTTAGATGAATAAAGTTAATGAGTTTGGCTCATAAAAACATGTATGTAATTTGTGAAAGGTTGGGTTTAAAAGGTTAGAAGTATTAATTATAGTGTCCTGAATTCCCAGTCAGGCATAGTTAGGGCAGCCACTTATGCTGTTGGGTCCTAGCTTGGTCCTTACCTGTTCTACTAACATGTGGCCCATGCTACAATGGCAAACAAATGGCACAACTTGTCATTATAATTATTGCAGTCCTCCAGAGACTTTTTTGTCTAATGTGTTGTTAAGTATAATGTGTGGGAAGTATAATAGACAAGGCCAATTTCCAATTAAAAATTCAAAATCCTCACTGGGACTTAGCCATCAAATCAAAGAAGAGGAAGAAAGAGAAACATGTGCCACTGTCAAAGTAAGTGTGGTTAATTGTCAGATTTGTTGTTAAATTCAAGATGTACTTTTGACATTTTATCTGTAGGTTTATTCTGAGTAATGATGTTATCTCTTGTACATTTATTGTTTAATAATGAACATTCAGTTTATTGTATTTCCTTTGTGATACTGAGCACACAATTCCTTTGTATTTTGAAGTACATTTTTGATGCAAACAGAAAGTTCTCACTTTGTTTTAGTAATGTTTACCACAGTGTAAACCATATGTTTACACTGTGAAGGAAATTATGATTAACAGCATTTCTTAATATTTAATTTAAAAAAAAATGCAGCATTTCCATAGGGACTTCTTAGGTAAAATAGGCATACACTAGACTGGCACCTGCTTGAGAAAAACAATACATTACACATATTTTTATTTAAATAAAATTTAAGTTGGTGTTTTAATTCAAATCAAATTTTATTGATTTGCTCTTTTTGCTCTTTTTGTACCGTTGCCCGCCTGTAGTGAAAACTGCAGAAACTAACTGAGAATAAGTTTGGTTCAAAAGAATAAATAAGTTTCACATATCTACATAAGCATCACAGCAGGTCAAAGAAGTTGGTTAAACTACTTATTGTTTAAATGCCGGTCTGCTTTCATGTTAGGAATTCTAGGATTCCCGCCAGAATATGTGTCTTTGTGTGTAAGTGGGGATGTGTGTATTCATAAGACCCAAAACTCAAAATCCAATCCACTCTCTCTCAGTGTTGAGCAACAAAATCAGCTCTTGTATTGGGGCGGCCACTACAAACTGTGTATGTGGGGATTAGGGGCTCCTTGACCGCTCCTTCAAACACACACCCCAGCATGGTTGCCTCGATTATGACCGTTAGATACCCTGTAAATGAGACTGAGATGAAAGGAAAGCAGAGTGAGGGCTTTCCCAGGGACGAATTTGACCACACGTCCAGTAAAAATTAATCTATAATCCAAAATCCTACAAAGGCTGCAGTGGAAGCTGTCCTAGAGTGTTGTGGTACCTTGCTGGGAGAGACTTTCTGTTTCTATTGCCTGTATTGAATCTGGGAGTGCTATAATAATGATTAGAGACTTTAAAGGCTAAATTAAAGTGAACACAAGGGCAGCTTAGTCTGTGAAGTAATTTTAAGGCAGTTGAACAGGTTTCTTAATGGGAAAATTCCTCTGAACCACAGTGAAAAGGACACAGGACAGGGGTGTCCTCACATCAAGCTGGTACTTTGATTGAGAAAACAAAGGTTCACACTAAATATACTCTCAGACTCATACGCCACACACACACAGCACATCCAATACACCCACCCACACACACTGCTTTTATATGGCAAATGGCTCTGTGTTCATTGGAGCTGCAGGCGGTGCAAGGTGATCCCATATTATCCGTGCCACATTTACACGGCAGGTGAAAGTGCTGTGGGGCAGAGTAGCTTAATGTAGCTGCTCTCTGTTTACCAGAAGAGGAGGTGCAGGGAGTAGCTGAGGGGCCAAGAGGCCGTATGGCTGGCTGCATCTCAAATAACCCACACTCCAGAGGCAGCCCACACAGGCCAAGGTGTGTCAGCGCCACAGATCCACAACATCCTGAAGGGTATGACCACTGGGTTCCAGGGGCTTTAGAGAAAAATGACTTGTCATTATAGGTTTTGTTACATCTCATCAGTTGATTGATACTGGTGATTATTAGAATGTAGCAGTAGCCTATGATCTGCTAAATTAATATGCTTTTTCTTTATCTACTGTCACTGTTACTGACTTTATAGGTATAGTGTCAAAATAATATAAACTTAACACACACACTGGTCACTTTATTAGGTACACCTCTTAAACCGCTTGTTAACACTAATATCCAAATAGCCAGTTACATGGTGATCACTTGGGGATTAGGTTAACTGGACACTCTAAATTCACCGTAGGTGTGAGAGTGAATGGTTGTTTGTCTCTGTGTTTTGCTCCTGTGATGGATTGGTGACTTGTCCAGCATGTGCCCTGCCTTTTGCCCATGTCAGCTGGCATATGGAGGACAAAGCGGTACAAAATTAATATAATGTATATTCAATAATCATGTAAGAACACTACTTATATTCAGCATCAGGGACAGGTTAAAGTTTGAATCTGAATCTTGCTCACGTTGAAATTGGACTATAAGGAAAAACATGTCTCACAGTAAAACTAAAAACATCACTGATTGAAACCATAAAACCTTTAGAATCCTGTGCACTCAACACAAATTAAGTGCACATTTTCATGTGCATTTTACTGGCAAATGTATCCAATTCTACCAGCAGCCCAGGTTTCTCCTCCTATATACCTTAACTCCCAAAATGGAGCTGATAACAAAGCTGTGCAGGATGCCAACAAAGCCCCAGGAGATCCTGAAATATCTCACTACCACCCCCCCTTTCTCCGCTTCAGGCAGAAGAACTCCCTCTCCTGTCAGAATTCCTTGCCTGTTCATTTCAGGACAGACAATGTGTGTTGCGGAGAATGTGAAACTCTGTGCAGATGGGCCCTCAGGGACATTTGCTCATCGCATAGGTTTTGGGATAAAAGAAGACCTGACGGGAGAGGGGATGGTAACTCAAGCATAGAAAGGAGAGAGGGGATGTGCAACCCAGAGAGTTAGTGTTTGGGAAAATAAGACCTGGTTTAGGTTCCCCCTGCACGTGGCTCCCACTCTCAGGTGTGATTTTCTGGGAGTGTTTACTGAGGGTGTCAGTGTGACTTTCACCGGGACCTGAGGCCAATGGGCAACCAGTTAATTAAAAAAAAAAAAAACTTGCTTGAAACTAACTTGAGTCTAATAACATTTGAAGAGGTCTAACAAACACTGTTCAATGAGTGAATAAAATCCTAGCATGTACCATGTTTCATCCATATGTATCTTTTGACAGCAGCTGGGAACTGCAACACACTGGATTATTCTCCTTAAATTTAATAACATTTAATTTTCCTCGTATACCATTAGAGCAGTTGACTCATACCTTACATTTAAATCTTTTAATTTTTTACAGTATGCTGGTCACATTATTGATTCGGGTCAGTAAAGTGTGAGCATAGCCCTTTTAGTCTTACTTCTTTTCCCTTTTTCAATTGTTTTCATAATTTGAGTAAATGTATGAAGTTTAAGGATTAATTTTAACATGAACCAAGCCATGACTTTATATGAAATGCTTTTCTTCATATATTGTTAGAACTATATTTTGTATTTTAACTGATTCTGACATGGGACACTAAACTGGCCAGTAGCTGCTGTTCTTACTTCCACCACAAGAGGGAAGTGTTGAGTGTGAATGTTGATTCAGACCCTGCATGAGGACACAGGCTGCAGAGCTGTCAGAGCACTGATCACAGTTAAGTTTCCCCCTGAGCTGAACTATGTGAATCCGTTGGCAGATAACAGCCTCTATTTACATGAATGCAACAAATAAGCCATTAAAAGTCGTCTTGGCTAATATCTCCCAGTCAAGGTGCAACCACTAATCATTCAAATTGATTCAAAAAAGAAAGATAAACAACCTGGTTGACAGTTAAGTTAAAAAATAAAAGCATTTTGTTGTCTTGGGGGCTTTTATACAAGGTTGTTGTGCTCAGGGTGTTTGTTGGACTGGCAGTTTCAGTAACAGTCAAATTAGATTCATTTGTTTCTCTTGCAAACATCATTTGTTTAAGCCTGTTTTGAAACTTTAAAACCATTTAGATGTTTGCTCTTACTGTTTGTTACACACCATTGTGTCAAACTGTATACTCCCTTTAATTAAAAACTGTATATGGCGTAAGTTATTCTGGTGTTTTGTATTAAATCTGCAGTATGCGCCCTGTTGTTTACATCTCCATTGTGGTCAATTCATAGATTTGGATCATCAAAGTGTGCTCCTCCACTGAGCAAGGCAGCTACACCCTTCAGAAGTAAGAAAGCCTGTGTTTGCTCCAAGGATTACATTACCACACCAGAAGACAGACAGACCCATGGGCAGACAAACTGGATCACCAAACAAGGTAAAGCCTCTTCTACTGGAGGATGCAGTGCATGGTTCAGGATAGGTGTGGGGGACTTCATGTTGTGCCTCTCATTTCAGCAGCACTCTGCCCTCTGGGGACTGTGTTGACTCAGATGGGACGAGTAAACAGAACCGAGGTGAAGACATATGGGCACTCCATTCGCATGGATCCCTGGTCCTGTGGATTAGGCTAATGCTGGCCGCATGAGAGGGGTGTTGTGCTGTGGCCTTCCCCGACAGGAGGTGATGGATTAGGGCTTTGTCCAGGCCCATGTTGGCCTGAGAGACCTGGCGATGAGGGAAGGAGGGAGGCAAAGAGGAGATCAGGACCTGGGGAAGCCCAATCCCAGGATCAGTGACATGTTGACAAGGGATTAGTCCGTTGGGTGTGTTGCTTCAGGAGATGAAGTCTCATGGACTGTTAGGGAGAGTGATAGAACATGTACAAGCACTGCACATAGATGTGAGGAGGTGCAGATACCTTTAAAGATACCTTTAACTTTTTGCATGAGAACTGAAGAGTTGCTTTTTTGAGAACCATAAACATGATACATATTTCATAAAGATCTGTATATGATTTGTATGCTCTCCATTATGTGCCATTAATGCAGAAGAAAATGCATATTTCCCAGTGTCACCCAGTGAATGCTCAGTTTTTCTCTTCCAGTATATCGAAGTCATTACAAATCAGCTGCTGTGGAGACTGTTAAAGTTGAAAACCTTAATTAATTTGACTTCGGTGTCACTGGAATTATTTCTGCTGATTTAACAGCCCAAATAAAGTGTCAGCAACAGGAAAGTGGCAGTGGCATGATATTTCAGAAATGTGAAAACCACAATGTCTTTTTTTTATGTGTCCCCTTTGAAATATGGCAGAATGGACAGTCCCTTTGCAGTAACTTTATTTCATGCCCTACTTTATTTCTAGAAGCCTCCCACTCTCCTCAGCCTGTTTAAAGTAATCCCTGCCCAAGTGTGGTTTTTGTTTACTTTGCCAGTTAGGGCATACAGTAAAGTGAGTCAATTAAGCATTTGCATGAGGTCTTGAACACCCAGAGAGAAACCACAAGGACCATTAGGATGGAGGCAGGATGGTCCACAGTTGCTTGTACAGTTGAGTAGAGGGTATCTGGAGGGGAATAAATTACTGACACTTGGCAGCGTCACCCACTGGCTCTGACTCCACATCTGGGCTTTGTCTGATGCTGTTAGCTGTGAAAAATGAGTTTTGCTCAATGGTGTACTGGTGAAGGTTATTGAATGGCATTATGTGCAATGAGTTTTATATCATCTACATTGCACAGGTTTAATGATACTCAAAGGATGTCTGATATTTGCCATTCAACTAATAACATGTCTGGGAAGATGAGTTTCATGTGAAACGTAAATACATATTCAGATGATGGTGCAGGGAGGGAGTCAAGGGAGAGAAAAGTGAGACGTGACAGAGATGGTGATCGACATGTGGCAAGGAGGCACTGATCAGTCTCTTGACGAACTTGTCGCCTCACCACGCTCCATGTGTCAGAGCCTGGCACTCTAGCAGTGTCAGGCGTGGGTGGCCTCCTGACACGCGTTTGAATGTGTGTGTCACGTCCGTCTGGGCTGAAACACACACCCACATAATGACACTGACATAGTGCCATCAGGCCCGTCACTGAGCCCAGACGGAGTCCCTGACAAACAAAACCTTTAGCTCCTCTGACAGATTTCTCTCAGCCTTCCTCCTGCTTGCTCTTCCTCTCTCTAAGCCTATCACTCATTGGTCGTGTACAGCCACAACCATTAACTAGCAATTTAGAACTGAAAGATTGTATTTATTTTAATTACAACCACGAGAAACAGAATGTGAGCCAGGGAGTGTGTCCAGCTCTTTGACTTGGTTTGACAATGCACACTGTGCTGTAAATTGTGAAGTACCTCTGTGAATGTCAGTGAGGAACGTGTCAGCCAGTCAGCCATAGGCGTCACTCATAGACCCCACTCTGTAATTGCCTGCTGGCTGGCTGGAGCTGCAGTGTAATTGTAAGTGGCTATGTGGCGGTGGTGTTTCTGACAGAATAAGGGACCAGAGATTTAATGCCCTGTCTGAGCGTTCTACCAAGCTTCTGACTCTTTGCTGTATCAGTGAACCTTTTTATCTGTAGCTTCAATTATTTTTCCTGGGATTCTGTAGGACGAAATATTCATGTAGCTCTGGCACATGCAAGAAGTGCAGGGGAAATGCTCTGGAAAGGTAGATATGGGCCTTCGAAGTGCTCAACACGCAGTTAGTAGATTTACATGTCATGAGGCTATGCAGTTTTTGGACTGACAAGGAGTCCGACTTTATGCATTGTCACTCTTTATGCATTGTCACTCTATATTAGTTATTATATTATTATATATTAATAATCAAATATTTGAAGTTAATGGATTATAGAAACACATGGAATGGCATTGGTATGTTACCACCTGGCCACCTGCTGAAGCTGTCGTTGTCTGTGATGTAATAGGTAATTTCTGTTTCCCAAACTTGCCATACAAGGACCACCTTATTTAAGATGGCAAACTATTGTGACCCAAATCACAATATAAATTGTGATAATAGCATATTTGTGCATAATGTTGCTAACTAATTTACAACCATATATATCTGTAACACCTAATATAATTTTGAATTGTGAACGACTCATTTTTGGGAATCACTGCCTAATACTACCAAGCTGAAATGGGGCATTTCACCACCTAGTGAAATGGAGACTGACACACTTCGGTTAGAAATCCATTCAAACAGCTTAGTTTAGCTACACCCATACTAGATTTGACTAGAGTGTGGTGAGCAAAAAAGACTACTGAGATCCCATTTATGCAGTGTTAAATTTGGAGCAATGTCATTCATATTCACTGTGAAAGGCAATGTGTCTTCAAGGAACAGATGTCTGTCCATTTGCTGAAATGCTACCTATTCATACCAGTGCATTCCTGCAGGTGTGTTTGGAGACAGTGGTGTGATGCACCCACTCAGCATAAAAAGGGTAGGAGGAGGAGGAGGAGGAGGAGAGGGAGGCTGAGTCTTTAGTGACAAAAGCCCCCCTCTTGATGCTCTCCGTGGGTGTGGGTGGGGGGCATTTAAAACCTTTTCAGCCCCTGGCAAGACCCCCTGAAGATGCCCCCACATTCTGAGGATGACTACCTGCCCAGGAACCCCTCTCTCTGCCCATCTGTCTCCTCTTGAGGCTAGAGGAGAATACCTCCTCTTCCCTCCTTCACCACACACACTCACACCCACACTCACTCCAATGGCTGACTGCTGACTCAGCACTGCATCAGGCTGACGTTGCACATGGAGCAAGGCAGGGGGTAAAGAGTGTGAGTGTATATGTCTGTGCTGAGGAGGAAATAGACTGCAGCTGATTTGTTGGAGAATGAGTCGGTGTGTGTTTGTGCGTGGGAGTTACTTGATGGGTGATTGAGCATTCATTGGTGTTGATGGATGTTGGTGTGTGGGTGTTTGTGTGAGTGGATGGATACATGTGTCGGAGGTGTTGTATGTATATATGGGTGGGTGTATGTAGGAGGAATTCCGTGGGTGGCTGGGGGTGTTTCTTCTGGGTGGGTGGTGGTAAACTAATATACATATAAGTATTAATCATAGCAATGTTAAGGTTTTACCTCTAACTTAATTCAGACTTTTAAAAACATTTAAAAGCAACCAAACAGGTTTTAGATGCAAATATCTTATATCAACACTTCCATAAGGTTCACAGCTCTGGGTCCACGTAACACTCAAACTACCACAACTCTGTAACCATTAGACTGTCTGAAGTGGTAATGTTAACCATTTTACAGCTAAGTTCAGTAATATAAACATCAGGACTTGATATTTAAATTATAACAAATGTAAACAACGTGTGAATAAGTACAGCGTCATAGAATCTATTACAATTACTGATAATTATTGAAGACATATTCATTCTTTCTTAAATTTGGGTATTTAATTACCTACAAAAACTTATTCTCATTTTCTACCGCTTTATCCTCCACTGAGGGTCGTGGGGGCGCTGGTGCCTAACTCCAGCTGACATGGGGCGAGAGGCGGGGTACACCCTGGACAGGTCGCCAGTCCATCACAGGACCACATAGAGACAGACAACCATTCACTCTCACATTCACACCTATGGGCAAATTGGCCCCAGATCTGTATGTTTTTGGACTGTGGGAGGACGCCGGAGTACCCGGTGAAAACCCATGCACACACAGGGAGAACATGCAAACTCCATGCAGAAGGGCCCTTGTTCCGACCTGCTCGCGAACCTGGGACCTCTTGCTGCAAAAGCAAGAGTGCTAACCACTTTGTAGATTCTCACTGAAGGCATCAAAACAATGAATGTGCCCATATGGAGTTAGTAAACAAAAAAGTGTGAAATAAGTTTAAATATGCTTTATATTTTAGATTCTTCAAAATAGCCTTTTGCTTTGTTGACAGCACTGCAAACCCTTGGCCTTCTCTCAATGAGCTTCATTATGTTTTTTGTGACTTTAATAATGATGTGATATTAAAGTATACATATATTTAGGAAAATGTATTGGCCTAGAGTTACATGGAATTTATTTTAAAATTGTATTTACAGGCTAAACCAGACAATTATTACATTAAAAAGTGTATTACTTATGTTTATTCTATACAGTTTTTAGCTCAGTAATCCTCTCACCAATGAGTTGTGCAATTTGCAGTTATTCATCTGGTGATTGGCTTGTGTGTGTTTCCCCGTGGAGACCTGCCAAAGATTCCCCAACGTGTTGCAGGTCCCAATCTCATTTCTCACCTGCTGGAAATTGAATCCGAGTGTGGATTTTTGAGTCCGAGTGTGGACTCAAACCAACGCAGCCAGTCAGAGAGACCAGTGTGGTGTGATGGCAGCTGAAACTGCAACAGAATAGCAAACAGTGTTTCATCAGTGAGATAAGGGACAAGGAAACAGAGAAATACAATCTTGAAAATGTCACAGCAATCACAAATAGCACAGCCGCAATAAAGATCACAAGATCACATGACAGTGGGCTGTGTGATGTGGGATGTGCAGCAATCCTCTGACTCTGAAGGTCGTGTAGTGTGAAGTTTACTTTCTTACTGTTGAGCTTTAGTGTATGTGTTTGGTAGAAGATTAATATTTTGTCTCTAAGAACTGATAATTTTTCAACAAATGACCCACATAATTTGATATAATATTAAATGTCCTCACATTTGGCAAATTGTTCTGCATGCAAAACATTTAAATACTTGATCACTACTTTATAACATTTGTTACATAACATCTTGTGTTTACTACATTTTTAGCTTTGGTATTTTTTTAAAGATTTTTTAATTAAATGTTGATGCCATTTTGTGGGCATGTTTTCTCCACAACATGGCCTTGTGCTCAACCCATTAATCTAATTCACCTAACTGTCACACTTCAAATTCGTACTCTCATCCTTTTTTAGAGCAGCAGATTAAACGTAGACAAGTGTTCTGCATTCCTCTCACTCTCTTGGTTTCAAACCTTGTGTTTTTTGCTCAAAGACTTGCTGAATAAACCTTCCTCTTTATTCCAGCAGTGAGAAATCAAACTTTGTCCCCCTCCCTTGGAGGGAGGATGACTGTAGATGAGTTCACTAAACACTTCTGGCAAACAGGCATGCTGCTGGCTGCACACGAGGCCTGCAGCCGTGGGAAAGACCTGACTCTGATAATAAGCAGCATTTGGCCCTTCTAACCTCTGCAGGCTTTGGCTGGGGCTTGCTGTCTCTTTCTCCACTTGTTTTCTCTCTCTCTTTCTGAGAGTGGAGGAGTCGCAGGAGAGAAGTTCAGCCAGGGAGAGGCCCACAGCTGTGGCTATGAGGTCCTGGTGTGTTTATTTGTCCAAGCCCAACCAAAATAAGCGCAAGCCAGGCATGGCTCCTGAGGACCGGGGCCACCACTGCTGCGGTGCTTTTCATCCCAATAGTGGGGAAAGTGCTGTAGATGAGGAGGGAACTGCACAGCACAGTGTATTGT
This sequence comes from Brachirus orientalis, assembly GCA_016785285.1. Taxonomy (NCBI): domain Eukaryota; kingdom Metazoa; phylum Chordata; class Actinopteri; order Pleuronectiformes; family Soleidae; genus Brachirus; species Brachirus orientalis. Next base: position 2,611,467 of record JAFBJR010000180.1, on the reverse strand, counting down.
AAAACAGCTGCCTCATCTGTGGGGGAGGAAGTGCACAGCAGATGTGGACAGGATAGATGTTCATGTTCCCACACCTTATCCTGTTGTACAGTTGTTCAGCCTACTCAGCGGTCACTGAATGAGTGCCTTTGTTTAGCAAGCGAAAGCTTTCCTGGTAAGTGGAAACTCCACAGGGTGGGGATCCAGAATGAATACAGGTTTTGAAATATACATGAAATAAAACACATTAGTAGAGTCATGTGAATTTAAAGAATTGTGCACAGTGTCAAATTTATTTTGTGACTTTTGAAGTCAGCAGAGGATTCTTGTTACGGCTTTCTTGATGTGCTATAAGGTGTTGTGGATGTTTATGAGGGATTCATTACGAACATCTAATTTACTTTGACCATATTCAGACCTGGTATTAACATCTGTCTTGAATGATGTGATGACAAGTGGGCAGGTCTAAACATATATCAAATACGTCCTAATTGTGTCTTTAAATCATATCACCAAAGCCAAAATCGAATGTGGTTTGAGGATGCGCATGGCTACGTTCTCCTGCGTGTATGATTCAATCTGTCCTCAGGGTGCATTAACTGACTGCCTCATCGCTTACATCCTGTGACTCACAGCAGTATCACTGTGTGAACTTAAATTATTTTTACACTTCTCTTGTAGCTACATTATATTAATATTGAACACCACATTTACTGTAATCATGCTTTTTGTAATTTTTATTCTGGACATGTTTATGTATTTATTATAGTACTGGTCCAGTGGTTATGTTATATATTATTATTAATATTAGTAGTATATATTTTACTTCTTGTTAGGTGAAGCCTGTGGCACTTTTTTAAACTTTGTTTTAGATTGCTTTTATTTCTCTTATTATTAAGGTTGTCATAATTGTGCTGATGTAAGATGTTTGTCAAAGGATGCCACTGCAAAACCAGTCTACATACAGGTACAGATAAAGTGACAGATGAAGCTCCATTTAAATGAACTAAATGTGAGGTCTGATCAAAAGTGATCGCTTTAGACACATTCAAACTTAATGCTGTCCACTTGGATATCGCGGTATGAATGTTAATACCACGTTCTACATGGGGCCTGAGATTGTACAGTATAAATCTGTGTATTGCCATGTTTGTATTATTAGGTATCGGCAAATTCCAGAAATTTTAAATCAAAAGAAAAAACCTTTAAATTTTAAAATCAGTTTATCTTTGATGGGAGTTATTGTAGGCCTCCCTCCTCACTATGTAAATAGCTAGTCTGAAATGTAAGCCAGTTTTGGAGAGCCATAAAATGCAAAAAGCCACAACAACATCTTTGATTCATTGACCTCCTTTGCTATCACTCAGGTGATCTATACTGAACGGGGGTTAACAGCCCTTTTGTATGCAAAATAACAACATCCCCATCCTGCTTTACTCATCACACTGCCATGCACTGACCCCCTATTAAAAGGGTCACTCAGCCCAATGTAAAGGTGCACAGGTGTGCCTCAGGCCTCAGATGGCTGCATGACTGACAGGCTGCCCACCCACCAGTTCCTCCAGCCGCCAATCAGTCCTTTCTGAGCCGCCTGCCTCCTCTCTGCTATAGCTCTGCTCATCTGTTACGGGCTGTAAAGTTGACAGATAATTAGTTGTCCTGCTTATCTTGTTCAAACCAACCATCCCACCCACTCAGTCAATGTCGTGGGAAGTCACCGTTTAGCTGTTTATCTGTATTTTGCCCAATCACATACCTTGCCCACACCCAAGGCCTTACCTCGCCTTAACATACCTCTTCAGTTTGACCTCAGAGCAACCTCTACAGGACTCAACATTTCCAGCTCATTCCTTCATCAACAGCCCCTTCCAGCTCTTGTCGACCAATCAGCAGCCTGTAGGTAAAAGACCTGGTTGTGTTTGCCTAGTGAGGCCCCTCTTGGCTCTGACAGTGAGGGAACAGCGTGGGGCCACAAAGAGGGACACGTGTCAGCAATGCCAACAGACAAAGCAGGTGCTGTGGGCAAGGTTTGAGGTGGGGCAGCTGTCCATCAGACCCACTGCACCCAAACATCACATATGGCTCCTAGGTCAGGGCCTGATTGACAACCAGGGTGGTGGTGGTGTTGAAGTTAACTCTGCAGGGAGTATAACATTACTGATGCTTAACAGAAACTCAAACCAGAAATCATATTCTGTTGTGTCCTGACATTATTAATAAGAACAATAATAAAGATGGTTAATTATTTGTTTTATTCTGGTAATATTGTTATTGTTATCATATTTTTATTTGGACCTCCTACAAGAACAAAACAAACAAGTTCGCATTCAGCAAGCAATATATCAAACGTTATTGTCCAACATTAAATTGAGATTTTGTCTTTTGACCTTTGACAGATAACAGAATACAAAAAAAACATAATTGCTCCACTAGAGTGTCTAATAGTATACATGTTCAGGATCAATAAAGTACAAATCTATCTACCCATCCATTCATTCATCCAAGTAAAAAAAAAGTTTCCAGTGTTTGTCACATTAAGGAAGATTTGTATTTCTTTACATTATGTCCTTATTAAGTGTTTTCTCTGAGCAAGAACCCAGAGGTTGATCATACTGAATTCCTCCTTTCTTTTTTGTTTTCTTCTTTAGGAAATCCTCAAAGTCTACTTTTATCTGGATTTTTTTTCTTATTTAACTAGTGCCACATGTAGCTGTAACAAACAACAGATGCCAAATACATTATCTTTCATATCTATCACTTATCTGCTCCCAGTTTGTGCTACCTGCAGGATGCTGCATGCAAATGATCACTTCATGGGGACCCAATTCTTAACCATTACCCCCCACCTCCTCCGAAATTAAAATGCAGAAATGCAGACTCCCCTTTACATAATTTGCTGTCCACCCCTACCCCTAACCCCAACTCCCTAAAGCATCTCTTTGCGGTCTGACAGCAAGTGGGTGACTTCTGACAGTTTGCATTGATCTCCTGGCTGGGAAAGAAGTCAGCTTGACAATGGAGAACATGTGTCCATTTTAGGACAAGCCTTAACTTGTCTGACCCCCTCATTTGGGATGCGCCCACAGAAAAGCCGTTCCTGAAGAAAAACAGTTTCAACTTCAGGAAATTGTTCTCTGGTGAATTGTAGCTTTGGCTTGTTTGAATAACAGTAGAAATGGTTGTATTTAGTTTTTCATCTAAGTAATGAAGACAAACATTTGCCTTTGATTCAAGTGTCTGCGGTGTTACACACTTTCTACTTGGTGGGTTAGATTCAGGGCATTTGGGGGCTTCCTTTAAAGTGACAGGCGGGATAAATGTGTGATTAGTTAGTTCTGTTCCGTTGCTGTTTCTTCCATGTGAACATTGAATAAGAACCAGCCCATTTCTTGAAAAGTCTTTGATATGAATAGCTAGATGTCTTTATACAGCTTTACATTTGCTCTGGTTAATAACTGGGATTATGATGGGACATGGCTAGAAGATGTTCAAGTTTAAATTTGGCTGTAATTCTCACATCTTTCACAGTGAATGTTTACACTGATAGTTGGAAACCACAAGGTTTTACCATGGTGATGAGCACTTAGAGCAGAGGTGTGGGGGATCAGGAAATGGTATTGTGAAATGGCCTTATCTGCCCAAGGCCTATATGTAGACACATGTGTGATTGAGTACTAAGAATTACTCTTAATAATACTGAGCTTATTTTTGTGCATGTATGCCACCTGAAGCATTGGTGCCCTTAGAATGTGTATTTATTAGTTGTTCATAACACCTTTTTAAATAAATGATTAAAAAGTCAGTATGTTCTGATGGAAACTAGTCGACATGTCTTACCCCTCAGTTTTTAAATAAGACATGTCGTGGAAGACCACTACAGGACTGGATGCACATTCTTTACTGATATTTGAATTCAAGTTTGACAAAAACTTGAATTGCAGAGTAACAAAGTCACCCATCTATCCTGTACAGCACAGTCTCATTGTTTCCACCTACCCCAAACTGACCAACCACGCTATTCTTATTGCTACTGACACCACATCTGCGACACAATGTGGCTTTTGCTCTCAGGATCCCCCTAAATTTGGAAAAAGTACTCTCTGTTACAACTGTCGTTAAACATGTGCTGTGGTAATACGTGCATTTGTTGACAAACCAACAATACTGGAGAACTCTAGCCATGTCTTCAATAGCCGTAACTAGCAGCTAGGGGAAAAACCGCTCCACTACATGGATAACTTTGAATTCTGAACATGAACAGGAAACAACATGACTTCAACAACACCACCTGACACCCAGCAAGTTCCAACGCACTATGTTTAGTCTGTAAGCAAACAATGTCTGCTTACTTGTCCAACAGTAGAGCCAGGTCGCTATCACTCTGACATCCCTTGGCGTCTCTCAGCTGACACCTGCGAGTGAAAGCAGGACCAATATTCACATTTGTCTGGCATCTTATCCTTTATAACTTTTTCTTGCCTCCTCCGATCAAATCTTCAAACTTTGGTATCTGTACTTTCTTACATATTCAATGAAAGAACAACTCCTGTATAACTTTCCAACCCCAAACTTACAGCAGCATTGCTTGGAGCACTGTGACGTATGCAGTAAGCAGTCTAAGCAGTTGAAGTTGGTTTCACATTGGTTCTTGGAGCGACCCAAGCCAAGTTAGTGCCAGAACAGGTGATGGAGACCTTCTCAGGCTCTGATGAGGGCACTATTCAAACTGTTATAAGTAGACAATAAATTCAAACTATATTTGGAGACATTATTTGAAGGTTGAAATACTACATGGTGTTGCTTTAAGTTCGTGGGAAATTAGAAACTACAAGAGACCTAGGTAAACACCTTGAACAGCTGATTATACAGTAAGTACTGCATTGTCATGCTTTCTGACTTTTCTATTTGATGCCTTTTCCATGGTAACTTAAACGTTGCACATGCTCATCACAGCATGACCTACTCATCAGTGCTGACGTCTGTGAAGTACTTGCTAAAATAGTCACTCGCTGCTGGAGGATGAAAGGTGATGAAGTCATGCTTGACATTCACTGCTAGACTTCTTGTGTCTGGACACACACTTAAGTCTGAATGCGTCACCTGCTCAGGACAGCAGCTTCAGTCTACAGATTATGCTTTCTTATATCTTATGTTTGGATGATTTATGACTGGTAGGTAGTGTTAAAGTATATATTTTGTGAAGGTTTAGTGTCTTATGTCACTGGTTTGAATCAGAAGCACTGAAAAGAAACCGCCTTCACAAAGAAAACAGCGGGGGTATTGTTCTTTTGGTTTGCAAGGAAAATGACTGTGAATATGATTAAAGTACGAGTGTATTGATATATTGATGGTTGAGATTGGGGAGACTTTTTGGACTGAAAATAACATAATTTACAAGAGGAAATGTTCTCAACTGTCAAGTGCATTAAAAGGGCACCAAAAGAAGTGAAGGGCATGTGGACAGTAATTTGTAATACAAGTGTTAATGCAATGACTTTCCATTAAGGTAATAAACTTATGACATAAAAACAATTAGCTGGTGGAGCTGTCACCCCTTTAACAAAATAAATGTTCTAACAGTGTATTTAGGGTTACTTGCTGTGATGTTTTCTCTTTTGTCATAAGAATAATATGCATATTTGTCTTATTTGGATTAGCAGGGTTAGCGATTACATAAATAATGCCATGAAACCAAACAAATAATCATTGAATGCTAAATTACTTGCATACAATTTTGATCATCTATTAATTGTTTATATTCTGTGATTTCTGAGAATATGTTCTGGTTGGTTGCTTTGTGAAAGTAACTTAAATATCCTTAGTTTTTTAACTAAACAAGACATTGGAGGGAGCAACAAACTTATTGATTGAAACAGTGTGTAATGAAAATACTCTAATTGCATTTAATGTCATTATTTCATCGATGTGTAAACTGATAATATTTCTGGTTTGTAAAACTATGAATATTAAAATAGCTCACATTCTTTAAAAATCACCTGAATCCATTTCCTCTCCTGTTGCCTCTGCATTATTTCATTTATTAATTCCAATGCTGATAATAGGTATTAACGGTTATTTTATTGAGGTTGTATCTCTGTTAGTGAGATCTTTGTACAGTATGTGCTATTGGCTGTCTTCAGTTATGTTTTGTTTTCAGTTGCTGTAATTGTTGCATCTCAGATCAAAGTTTCCATGTTGACCTACTCTTTTTGTGGAAATATGCAGGAAACAACATTTTAAGTCTCCTTCTCGTCTTCGTAAGAGATCACAGTTAATTGACGACATCCCTCCTTGCATCACTCACGACACCACAAACTGAAGTGTGGTGAGTGTTATTTTGTGTGAAAATGACAGCAAGTGTTAAAGTGAAGAGTAGGAGGTTGTTGAGAGTGTCTTTCATTCTTTTGTGAAAGGAATTTAATGATTCACAGCTCAGCTGATGTGCCAAGCAACATGTGTTGGTGACTCTGATCTGCATGGAAGCTCAAACCATTGGTTACAGTGTTGTCATATTTCTGTTGTTTGTCATTTCCACAGTGATTCTGAAACAATGCAGCCTTTTTCAGTTTTGAAATATGATACACCAGTTTTGAAGTGGCTGATATTGTTCAGGCATTATGTCTATTATTCTATGTTGTTTTTCAGGGTCAAACATCATTTATCCAAATAAGCTGTTGACTACTCTGGCTTTATTTTAGTGCAGTAAAACAGCACTCTTTCCTGGACATATTTATAGATTAACAGTTTAAACTACATTAACTCGTCTTTTATTTTCACTTGAGTTTAGTTAGACTTCCTCAGGACAGCAGCAGCTGTCACTTAACAACCCCACCATATAACATCTATGACCTTTAATAAGAAGAACACATTAACGAGCCATTGTCTGATGTTTAGTTCAATTTAGAGCATTTTGTCATAGTCAGAAATCAATATGCTGTGATTTGTCTTAATGAGCCTGCCACTATCTCCACATGCAGAAGCTTCTGCTTAGTCAGAGTTGATCACCCAGAAAGGTGATTGCCGGACTCTCCGGTGCATGTAAATTATTCACTTGTCTTATTTGTTGGATGCTCATAAGTCCCTTTTTATACGGAGAACCTGCTATATCACTATGTAGAGGACTCCTTGTTATAACACATGTGCTTCTTTACACTGAACTTAATCAGCTTGCACATTCTTGTCCCTGGTCTCATTTTGAATAGTACTATATCAACTCTCCTTTTTATTCAACATTAACAAATTTCTGTGGCTACCTCTGCTGCTGACAAAATTAGGAATAGTAACACATCCTGCTCCCTTATTGTAGCTCTCAGGTCACTTTGGAAGTGTGTACAATATGTGATGACTACTTCACTGATCTGCTGTGTCTCAAGCATCTCATAATAAAAGAATAATGGTGTTTGTGCATTACTGCATTCAGTTTTAATCTATTAAATGGGCCCCACAATCCATCTATGGTTTATTGGTAGTAGTTCATTTTCACAATTTAAAACATTATTAGTATCATAGACAATAATGTTAGCCACTTGAAGTATGTTGTTTTGCTACGCTGGTTCATGGAGGTTCTACATGGGTTGATTTAGGATCTTTGAGCTGATTTTTATTTGGTGAAACAATTAGTAGACAGACTTCTGTACCATGTAACATTACAGTGCTAGAGAAATTTGCTTACCAAAATGATCTAAGACAGCAGCAGAATTCTCTGTTTTGTCCTTCAGCAAACAAATCCTATGTGATTGAAAACTGAAAGGAAAAAGAGCTTCTACTTTGAAAGGTGTACAGAGTGTTGTGTTTATGGCATATTTGACAGTTATACACATTGACTATGGCTTTTAACTTGGTATGGCTCATGGAGAAAATAAACAAGAAGTCCATTTTTAGGAAGAGCAAATAGGTGCACCGCTCATGTGAGATGTCAGGGTAACTGTTCTAATCTGATAGCATGGGTACCTGAATTAAAAGTTAGATGTTCTGTGATGTAGACGTGCTGAGCCACACTGGATACAGAAAGGTGATAAAGGTAGTGCTGGGCAGTATGAACAAAAAATTATATATAAAATTAATATATATATATTTATATGATGATATTTTTCAAAAATGTCAACAGTTTCACGGAATACAACAGTATTTCCATTTTGCACATTCTGGTCTTGCAGGATTAGAAAAATGAATATGATAAAAAAACAGAAATACCAGTTTGCGGTACAAGGTGAAACATTCCCTCCCTGAATGAGCTTTGTAAAAGGGGTTATAGATTATGTCTGTTGGCTGACAAATGTCTGACAAATGTCCAGCACAGAGGTCTAGTATTTCAAACTCACCTGTGAGATATCACTTTGGTTCACAGGGACTTTCAAGTTCAGTGATTCTTCCCATGATGACCATGATGCTAACAGATGGAAAGCATCACACTACCACTTCCTGCATTCGTTCAGGGGTGTCGAGCTGGCACAGTGTCATTCTCCACCTCCTCTCTGCCGTGGATAACATAGAGCTGCTTGCTCTCCCTGCACAGTTACATGCACCTGAACTCCCCCATTTCAGTGTGTGTGTCCATCATGGCTTTGATACAAGGCATGTCGGGTCAGCCACTCTACATTTCATGTGTGACCCGGAGGGGCACACTGAATGGTTTCTCCTGTCTGCAATTCCTCACTGGGGAAAAACACACATAGTCATTTCAACGGGCTCTTTTGTTGTTGTTCTATGTGAAGGCATTCCCACCTGTGACTGGGGCTGAGATGGTTGGAGAGATGTGTGAAATATCAGTCTGAGAGGGCTGGAGGCTGGGCAGCTGCTCAGATACAGAGGGAGCAGGCCAGCTGTGGATCTAATATCACCTATGGGCCTGCTGGCTGGGAAGGTCTGCCTAATATGAGACACATGTGCTACATCCTGTCTGAGCTGCTGCCTGGCTTTGTGGTGGCGCAGAGCAAAGGCATGGAAGATTTGTGTGTGTGTGAGGACTCATTTTTGTTACCTATGTTAGACCTTCTCTGGTAGAAACACTAACATATTCAGCACTAGTAGTCTTAATGGCGATCATATGGGCAGAACCTAATTTCTGAGGCTTAAAATGTTAATTGTAGTTAGGTTAACTGGTTATGGTAAATGCTCTGTGTTTATGTAGCACTTTTCTAGTGTTCTCTAACTTCTTAAAGCTGCTTTACGTTTCAGTTTTGCCATTCACACCCATATTTATACAACGTACCTTTGTTCTGCTGCACCCTTTTCCATCACACATCTATCATATCAACTCACAAGCTGCCGGCATAGCCATCAGGAACAACTTTAGAGGCTAGTGGAAAGTTGTAGAGCCAGCCTGCAACCTTCAGGATGAAAGTCATTCCAGTCTACCACTGATTCACAGTTACATTAGGATTTGGTTTGGCTATCCTATTGAGTGTGTGTATATCTTAGGTTGTGAGGTCAGTTCAAACCCATCGTTGTGAAGACATTTTAGTCAGTTCAATGAGTTTTAAAGGCCTTTTTCAGTGTGAACACTCGGGTTTAGGGTTATGGTTATAATTATACTTAGGTTAGGGTTTTGATTATAAATAGGTATATAGGTCCTTGTGTCTAGTGTGTGTTGCAGGTATTACTTGAGTATGTATTTATTTCTCTCAAGGATCTTGTCTGGCATAAACACTGACCTTGTCAGGGCCAGTAGTCCTCATTGAGACCAAAACCCGGCCCTAATAAGGTAGAACCTTATTGCTGAGGAATTTGTTAAGGGCTAAGATTTGAACTGTGGTTAGGTCAAAGTTAGAGTTGGACATTAATTGGTAATGATTAAGGTAAGTGATAAAGCTTTGCTGAGGCCAGGGGTGTCAAACATACGCCCTGCATGCCAGAACCGGCCTGCCAGAGGGTCCAATCCAGCCCGCAGGGTGAATTTAATCATGATGTGGAATACTACATTTTGCAGTTCCAGATACCTGTGACTAAATGCTTTGTGTTTTTTATAGATCCAAGGGATCTGTAATTTGTGATTTACACATGAAAATGGTAAATTTAGGCATAATGTTGAAATTGCACATTTTTTTCTCACAAAATTTCAGGTTCATGATATGTCTTGTAAAAATATACTTCATTAAATTAAAACAAAGGGAAAAATTTGGAGTTCTTGTTGTTCATAGTTTATTATGTTATTATTTTACTGGTCTGAAGTAAAATGAGTTTGATACCCCTGGGTTAGGCTGTCCAAATGAAGAGCAGTCAGTGTAGTGTCCAAAAAAGAATAGCTGGACAAACCCCTGTGTGTGTGTGTGTGTGTGTGTGTGTGTGTGTGTGTGCGTGTGTGCGTGTGTGCGTGCGTGCGTGCGTGCGTGCGTGCGTGTAAGAGTATAAGCTGAAAACCATGCTTGATCTGATTGTTTATGGTATTAGCTGGAAATCATATTGCTAGCCTTTGCTGATCACCATGACATAAAATCCTAGCTGCTGTTATATGAAGACAAACACATCACTAGTGCTCTTCTGTAATTATGTGATGCAGAGAGACAAAGAGCACAGTCTTTGATGAGTGTTTTGAATCCAAAGCCTTTTATTTAAGATAGATGTGGGATGCTCACCCCATTTGTTAGTGGCAACCAACCTGACGGAATACTGTACATGTTGGGTGTGTTGGAATGTTTGAGTGAAGTGAAGCCTCGCCATTATCATCCACTTTATCTGTAATTAACTCTCCAGTGGTTACTGGTTGACCCTGTTACACCTGGGTGGATATGCCAGAGGTTTTAATGGCCTCACTGAGGGAGAGCAGCTCTTTTGATTTAAATCCACCTTGAGTCTCCAATTTAACCACAGAGTAAAAAGAGTTTATAATGCAGCCCTTGCTGACATTGTTGAGCAGAGATTATTCCGGAAGTGGGGTGGTGTTAAGAGCACATTAATGTATCCATACTGAGGCTTACTGGATAATACCATTCTGACCATACCTGGGATTTTATCCATAACCCTCCTCCAGCTACAAAAATAGCTGTGCTTTGAAGGCTCACAATTAATTACCAATTTACAGAGTCTATAACTTTATCTCCAACTCTTGCTTAATCTTGCATGCTGGTATCTGCAGACAAGTTACCGCAATCATCAATCAGTTTTTTAGTTAACTGGTAGCTGGTGCTTGGCCAATTAGGAAAATATGGTGCAAGTGAGAGACTGGCTTGGAAGATAAATCCTGAAATAAAATCCACATATTAAGGGACTTTTACATTCAGCGTTCTTAATTAGTGAGTGTCTTTTGTATTTGGTCTTCTTTTCTCATACTGTGTCTATACTTAATTTATTAAAAAGATTGCGATTCTTTCCTTGCTTAGTGAACTACACCGTTGTGCCTGAGAGACTGATTATGGAGGCTCAGTGAGGGCTTTTGGGAGCCACATGACTTGCCTGGTAAGAATGCTGTTCTCCTGAGGAGAGGTTAAGAAGAGGAGTCAGCACCTCCCTGGGAGCTGAAGACATGCTTTCTGCCACCATGTCATCCATCGTCAAGCGTAATCGAGTTATCATATCAACCAATCTCCCATCAGGGGCCCCACAGCTGACACTTTGAGAAAGAAACCCACAGGGGGACAACAAATTATGAGCAGCAGGGCGTTGCTAAGAGAAGGGCTGAGGCACCTGTAAAGGTCTCCTCTCCTGCCCACAGAGAGGGCACTCCCGCTGGGCATCACACTGCTCTCTGGCCCCTGGTCAGGCATGTAGCACAAGAGCAGGGCAGCTAGAGCCATAGTTAATGCTGCTAACAATAGGCTGGGGACACAATGGAAGCACTATATCATCAAGAATGTCAATAAATTTAAAAGCAACCCACAAACAATTAGCTGAAAGGGCAGCAAGGTTTCATGGCCACAGGCTTCAGCTCTACAGGCCAATGCAGACAAACTGTCCACCCACGTGCAAATGGCAGCTGGTGATTCTGCCCAGAGAATACATTTGCAGACTCCTGTGGATTACTGCCTGACCTTTAAGTGTGTCCCAGAAAAATAAACCACATGCTGGGCCATTCCTCTAGTCATGGGATGTTTTATGACTCCTTGAAAGTGTGAGATGTCCCCCAATAGTTTGTCTTTGTGGCCATATAGAGTTGCGTAGTTTATTTACATGGAGGTTTACATTGTTGGCGATATGATACAGCCAGCTCTTTCCCCCTGGTATTTTGATGCCAAATGACTAAACTGAGTAATGATGCAAAAGCTTTTGCGCTGACAATATATTGGTTTGAGTCATCAGCAAGTCTTCGATGTCCAAATTATGTGTATTGATTTGATTTTTGTCAGATTATTTAAAAAGCATTTGTTTACATTGTCCATGTAGCTCTAAAATCATCCAACATGGAAAAACAAATGCCATCTTTGCCATCTTGATTTTGGCAAGTGGGAATCAACTCCATCTGTTCATAATACCCTAACAAGAACAAAATGCCCCTCAGGGCAATCAGAGCTTGTCTGCCATCCATGAAAAGTTGAGGCTCCAAAACTAACTAAAGTGTCCCAATTTGATGGAATCACTTAAATGGTTTGGCAATTGATACATAGTTCATGGCAGGATGACACATCAAGCTCATCTTTTACTTTTGGCAACAAATATTTCTAAGACCACATTTCTAAAGATGTTTGCTAACTCAGGCTTTGTTCATTGGTGGAAGGTTCCAGGAGAAACATATGCAAAGGAAAATAAATTATGACTCAATGGCATCCAATTTGTTAAATTTAATGTATGAAAAAAAATCTAAAAGTTGGCTGATAAAATGAAAGAGTTTACCACTTGTGCAAAACATGAACATATTGCGCCTCGAGAGAAATGTAAAGAAGAACTCTGGTCACATTTAAGTGCAGCCTCTTAACATTCTCTTCGTCCAGTGCATCTATAAATCATTCGTTTGACCACAACTGCTCCCCACTACTGACCAACACGACCTATTGGCCGGCAGCCAATCCTGTGTACGGACAAGGCCCTGACCCATGAACCTTGGCCAGAGCCCCTGGGCCAATGGGCTGAGACCATCAGAGCTTCAACCCCAGCAGGCAGGGCTACCTGCTGCTCTGGCATAATGCAATTGGACACAGCTATCAGAATGATGGAGCACAGGGAATTCTCCACGCTGACCACTCCAATGGTTGCTGACCACTGTGGCCAGCAGTGGCATCAGCCCTGCCAAAATGTAGGAAAATGGTCCTTTTGATATTATGTCACAGATGCCTTTTTGTGTTTGCTGCCTCACATCCATATTGTGTTTTAACACGTTTTAGGTGCTGCAATTTGGGCCCTTTTGAAGAGGGCAGTGTAAAGAAGGTACTTTTATAGGGGCTTTCTTTTCAAACAAGCTTTCTGCTTTGTTGGTCAAAGTAGTGAATGAATGGTCTTAACCTTAAAAGCCACTCTTTAAAGGCTTTGGTGAAGGTCAAATATTATTGCAACAGGTAATGTTTATCTGCTCAGTAACATACTACTTAATTTATATTTTAGAACATAATAAATTATCATTTCATTACTTAGTTTACATACGATGTGTGCCTTTTGTGTTTTCTTCAGGTCTTAAGAGATCATTTTCATTGTTATAACATACACTAGGTAGTCACATACTCAGGCTCCTGCTGACATTTCCTCTCTCTGTCTCCTCCTCTGTTTGGTTAATGGCACAAGGTTCACACTGGTAGCATAATTACTAACATTAGGCTAAGAAACTAAGAAAGACTCTGCAGGATGCTAACCCCATGAAGCCATGAGCTGCTGATTGCCTATCAAGAAGAAAGGTGTGCCATTGATTCCCTGCATGAAGGCAACTAAAGGCATGCCTGTGTATTAATACAGGTGTTACACCCCACTCCCTTCACTCCTCCCAACTAACACACACCTGAGGGACCCCCTCCAAGTCTACACAATTAGTATCCTCCATGCCCTGCAGAGTTTAACTATCAGAGCAAACAAATTCACTCAGCTGACAGGCAGCTTAGGCAAATTACTTGTTTGGGGAGCGGGCTGTGTCTCCCTGGGCTTACAGAAACACCATGAATTAGAGCTGGGAGCGTTTGCATTACAGAGCAACGTTAGCAAAAAAAAACACCTGGGTACTGGTCACCCAAAATGACAGAAGGTGTCTTGTTATCAGTTTGAATGTTATATGTAAGTTGTTGGAAAAATTTCACTCGATTGTCTGCTTTCATTAGGCTAAAACTGGCGGCAGTGGAGTTATCTGTGCTCTGTGATGTAGGTGTTTCATGAAGGGATGCATCAGCAAAATGTGTTATTAGTCCTAATATGTTGGTATTTTTTTCTTCAAAGATTGCTGATATTTACTGCTGACTTACTAGTCTATATGCTGCAGGTAGTCTTGAGTCGCAAACAAATAACTCTGTTGTATGTTTCAAATGCTCAGGTCCATTGTATTGGGTGTGCTATATTTTTACCACTGTAGTTTGTTAGTGTTGGAAGTCAGCACTAAATAAAAAAGTTGCAGGCCATCCTTCTTCTGTGAAAGAAATTCAAACTGGCACATTCACACTGTACAACAAAATTGGATGCAAATCTATGCTGCAAACAGGAAATGTTTGGTAAGAGTGGTCTGCTTTGTGGTCTAGTACAGCGTTTCCCAAACATTTTATATGGGCACCCACTTTTTAAACACGATAAACTAGCTTAGCTCACAAAGTAAATAAGTTCACAAAGTAAATACTAACAGGAGCTACATTTTCCACAATCTGTTTACATACCTAATTAGGTCCCTTTTTCAATAGGTAAAAAGACCAAAAGAAATGTTTGTTAAATGAAGCACAGCATTTTTTTAAACCCTTACACATATTTCTTAAAGCTGTAGTCCATAACCTTTGGTATTTTTTTAAGTAATTTTTTTATTATTATTTGTTATTATTCTGCTTCTGTTTGGTTTTTGTGAACATAAATTATGTAACATTTTTGTATGCTGTGTCCTTCATGTGAAATCAAGCTCTGTCAAGCAGAACTATCAGACCTAACTGAGCTTTACTTGCTTTACTAATGCAATTTTGCTGTCACCTCCCTATGGCATAATTAGAATCATTTCCTCTGTTCAGCACAGGAATGTCGCCAGGCTGAACTATATGTTAACACCATTATACTGAGAAAGAAGTGTGGATCTGAATTCTTTAGAATTTTGTGAACTTGTATGACAATGGTTAATAATAAATAGTAATAATACATTTTATTTATAGGTGCCTTTCAGCACCTAAGGACACGGAACGTTAAACAAAAAAGTACAAACAGTGATAAAAACCTTAAGGAATGTGTGGGATACAAAGAAACAAGTTAAAGAAGTTACAGTGAAAATTGAAATAATAGAGAGAAAACAATCTTAAACAGGTCAGTGTAGATCTGAAGAGTGGAAGTGAACTGATATTTTTTAGTTCAAGTGGTAGTGAGTTCCAGAGCCCATGGTGGTATGACAGGTGGAGAGGACAGTCAAGTGGAAGTGGATGGAAGAAAAGTGACAGACATTTGCTTGTATTCTGCAAGTTATTTGGGATGCCAAAATAATCTCCTGTGGCCCAATAACTATGTCAAAATCCAGTGTCTAGTGCGTAGTTTTGAGCTCTCAATTCTGAATTATGGTCAAAGACATTGTTGCTTTTTGTTATTTGTGAACTTATTCACAGTTAATTTTTGTATTCCTATGCTGTTTTCTGTGCGAAAATAAAACCGATAAATGAATGACATTCCACTGGTGGAAAAAAAAAGAAAAAGAAAAAAAGTGGAATCCAATAAAGTCCAACGTTTGACCTCACTATGAAATTAGCTATTGTTAGATTTTAAAACCCCATGGCAGACTTCTAAGCATATTCCATATGGGCCAGAAGATCCCATTACTCATCTCTGGAGAAGTTTAGTTTGGGGTCCTGACACTTTGAAAGGCGCTGTAGGCTTGATACAATGTCTTCTATGTCTTTTGCAATGGGCCAGGGTCTCCAAGCTGCACAGAGAGAGGAAGCTAGAGGGAGGTGGGCGTGGTATTATGTCCTAATAGGCCAAGCTGGATAGACAAACCGATAGCAGCATCTGCCTGCTTTGTGACTGGAGGAGAATTCGGTAGAAGAGTTGAGCACCACACGTTCAACATCATCAGATGAGGACAGAGATGAATGATGTAGAGGTCACAGGCTTCTTCTGGCCAATAGGTCTAGCATCTTATCTCTGAACCTCACTGGCCAATCAATTGGTTGTGGGGCATTAGTCATCAACTAAACCCAGGTCACTACTTTCTTCTTCAGCCCTGGCCCACAGGCAGCATATTGTCAGCTTTCATGTATGTGCCAGTTTATGGAAATGCATGGACACTAGAGCAACTGTGTTACACCAAAGTAACATAAGTTAGAAAGTTCATCAAAATCTAAAACCTGAATTATGGTGCAAATATTAAAGGCTATTTAGGATGTCAGTCAGATTTATTTATTATTCTGTGATCGTTTAGTGTGATATTTATATTTAGGGTTTTTTGGAGGGAGTGACATCTTTTGGTCATAAGCCGTTAAGGTGGGAAAGGGCCAAATATAGTCACTCAGAATATTTTTTTAATTCATCAAATTTATTCAAAAGAATTATGGGTCCTTATAAATTCATTTAGGCCTGATTTTTGGAAAAAAGTGACAAGCCTACCCCTAATGCTAGTATAATGGGACAAGAACAGTCCATTTGAATGACATAATTGTAGCTTGACTTTAAGATTTTCTTTTGGGGTCCCCTGACAGTTGGGAAATGGTAATGTCTATTACAGCTGTTGTAAAATACTTGTATACTAGCATTTATAAACAAGTCAATGATACAGGCAAACTCTGGAGCATGACATTTAAAGGTCACATAGAATGGTCTTTTTAACCAAAAATCAAGATTACTGATGTCTACTTAGATAAATTAAATAATATTTATGGTCAAAAACCTCATAGTCTCTTCAGATTAAGCCAGTTTATTGCTCATCTCTGACAGCATTTGAATAGGCGCTCTGTTTCTGTCTCGGTCCCAGAACACCGAGTCTCTCGTGATTGACCAGCTACCAAGTGCATTCCCACTCGCTTGTGATTGGCCAGCTACCAGCTGACTGACTGCTCCGCAGTGCTTCTTCTTCTTCAGGTTGAATGTTCACACCCATGAACGGGAGTAGCTGTTGGGGGAGGGTTCATAGCATGGCAAATGTACTAGTTACATAATTAAACTCGACTTTTCAAAACTTCAGAAGTAGTACAGTAGCCGATGCTATGGTATTTTATACAAATATGCTTACATTGTTTTACTTTTCAAAAAAACACAAACAAAAACTAACGGAAAAATAAAAAACGCCAAAAGAGCAAAAAGTCCTTTGGTTTGCGCAGCTTGTGTTCTCAACCTGCCCTATATGACCTTTTGCTTACTGTATGCATATTGTTTGAATTGCTTGATCGGGGAAAAGAGAGTACAAGATTACTTTAATAACATGACCTGACACACAGCAAGCTCAAATGCATTAGATATAGATGTAGACAAACATTTCACACACACTAGTCCAACGGTAACAGGGCCAGGTCACTAATGGTAGGGTATCCCTCTGAGCCTTTCAGCTCACTCCAGTGAGTGACTAATATTCACCCTTTTTCTGTTACTATACCACTTCCTTTTCTTTGCCTCCTTGGACACAACTATAACCCTCTTCTGTTTTTCTGCTGTCTGCCATGACATCCACATTATCATTCACAGTGCTGAAGCTCCATAGTGTCAATACAGGTGATGCGAACCCACTCAGGCTTTGACAGAGGTCTGTTGTAAGTTGAGGTACTATCAGAACGATCTTTTATTTGACTTTGACATTATTTGAAGGTCATATCCTACATAGTGTTGTTTTAACTGTGTATGGAAATGTACTGACAGTTATTCAGCAGTTCAGATTGAAATTTTATTTGTTTATCAGATCATAAACATTTTTCCCATCCATTTACATTTTGACAGGTTGATTATGTTAGCTTCACGCAGTGAACTTATAAATGTTAGATATCCATAAATGTTAAGGTTCAATTAATGTTTTGCCAAAACATTAACTACTTCTCCTTGCCCTTACAGACTGAAGTAAATGAAGATATTTGACTCAATAGAAACATCAAAAAATTTTGGTAAAGGTCCTCTGTGAAAACCAAGAGAAACACTGCATTTGTGCAAAGATTGCTTATTCATCACCAAATATTAGGGGAAAGAACTGTGTCACTTCCATTACTTTTAATTTTCTCAACTTTTTAGTCAGGGATTTCTTAATCTCTGATTACATGATTGGTGATGTATACTCTGTCAGAAGTTGAATGATGCATAATAATGTATAAGTATTTATGGCTCTTGTCATTTTATTCCTGTAAATACAGAACTGCTGAAAAAAGGCTATGTGTTTAAGCCAGAGACTACCAAATATATTAAACTATATTACTCACCAAATAAAAAATATTGTTGAAGATAAAACTAACATACAAAGCACAATAACATCCTTACATTCAGGACTTGGAATGTGTTAAAGAAGATATAGTTTTAAAGATGTCTACCAAGCGGGATTTGAGGGGGGGGTAACGTGGTTTTTCATGGAATGAGAGGCTGCAGACAAAAATCATGGTGTCCTGCAGGGCAGCCATTAGGGCACAAGACGAGGGGAGCCAAGAGGATGTCTGCACTCCAGGGATCTAATCCGGTACCATGGGCTCTGCTTTTAGAAAATACCAGTTGTCCAGTTCCTGAGCTCCTCTGGTTCTGGCAGGTGCTTTAGTTAGCCAACAATTAGCTGTTCCCATGGTATGGCTACTTTTGTGGCCAAATTAAGCCCATAGGAGCATTAACTCTGGTCACATTAGCTCAAATGGAAAAGTCAGCAGGGACACCTTTTTCGGCTTGGTTAACTTTATTGTTTCTTTTTTTGTCAGGATGTTAATAACATCCAAATCCTGACTTGAGCCCAAGGATCTATTCATACAATGTCAACAAAAAAGGAGACTGAAAAACTCTGCATGTGATGACAAATTGCTTAACTGGCATAGTCAGTTGGTAGGTTGTCAGTCAGTAGTAATTCCTTGCCACAGCTGATACTGGAGTGATGTGAAGGACCACTGAGTTTGACTCCATCCCTTCCACACAATATACTCTTTCTCATCATTGGTCTCTTCTGATCTCAATTCTGTGGTCTGTGAGCATCTGCTCAGTGCTCTCCATACTAGAGTCTTTACACTCTCACCTTTTAATCTTGCTTCTTGAAACACCCCACTTCTTGCCGGAAAGCTTTGAGCTGCTGCATGAGAGTGAAATGAATTATGTGCAGAGCTGAGAAGAATTAATGGCTTGCACTGAAACCTGTGTCCAGGGCAGGCTTAGCCCTTTGCCGATCCCCCTGATCCTGCTTGTTACAGGAGCTTGGCCATTGTAGATTGTGAGATGATTGTGTGGTTTCAGCCTCTTGTCTCTGTCTCTTTTGTCTTTCTGGGAGCACAGGGATCTCTTCTTTTGTCTACCACCATGTTCCTTTCAGGCGGTATCACAGATGGCCCCTTTAATTCACTCAGGACGTCGGGTGATCCTACCCCCCAGGTGGCTACTGTAAACACACGCACACCCACCCACTCGCATATGCCTGAAAAAACTTTCTACGTTTGAAACATTTTCACTTTGAGTGAGGGCTACTCATCATTGACTGTGCCGATATTGACTCACATTCATATGTGTGTCTAGACTTTTCAAATAAAAACCAAAAGTCCAAGTACCATAGATGTGCACATGCAGATAATGTCTATTTTATTTATTTTGTTCAACCACTATCCACCCTGCAAACAAACTTTCACCAAAAATGTGTGAGGCAGGTTTACAAATGCTTCAGGTTGCCCCCGGGAAACCCCAGCATGTGTTGTCTAGCCATCTGCCCACTCTAAAGATGCTGACTCATTAAGGTCTTCAAATAGAACTACTATATGGTCAAACAATTACCCTAAACAGCTTGGTAATGGATTTATGGTGTCTAGAGTGATGGCCTGCAAAATAAAACTACAGGATGCCCACAAAAACCTTACATGGCTGTAAATATGTATTAACCAGAAAATGGGCCTTGTGTGGGATCATTTAGATGGGACAAAGACTGGCCCTTGGACAAAGAGGCAAGACGCCGTAAGAAAGAGGGGCTTCTACTTAGCTAATGAGTTGCTCCATAGAAATGTAAAGAGGTGACTCTTTAGGAAGAGCAGTTACCCCACAGGTTTGGACTGATAGACTGTAAAGTGTGGAGGTCTGGCCACTGTGCCCATTGTCCATTATGGCCATGCATATTCACCCAAGCCCCCAGTTATGTGTTGGGACTTTTATTATGGCATGAGGTGGACAGAGACAAAGTCATTATTGAAAGGAAATTCTCAGATAGACCAGAAGGGAGAGAGAGGATGTGTTAGGTGTTCATTTTTTGAATCTCAAAACACCCAAACTCATTCACAAATAAAATAAAACTTCCTACATAAGCGATGGAGGACCAGCCACCTTTTCTTAGGGCCCTTCAACATCAAGGACCATGTTAGATGGTACTTATTCTGCCTCATGAGAACTGGTCAGCCACTGAAAAGGAATGGAAAGGACGGTCAAATGAACATCATATGAGGAGAATGACACACAAACAGAGGCAGCTCTTTTTCTTTTGTACATTTCATACTGTATCTGAAAGTAGACAAAGGCCTTCTTGGAAATAATTTAAAAAACCATTGATGTGATTTCTCCAGTTGGAAATACATTGAAATACTAAATACTAACTAAAATGCTACAAGGAAATTCAAACACTCAGTAAATTTAAGTATACATACAACTGCATCAAAAAACACAGTGTAAAGCATTGTCATTGAAATAGTGGAGCTGCTGCCATATAGCAAACTTTAGGCCAGGCCCTTCATTATCACATCTAAATGGCTGAATTCGGGGGATATCAGTGTTTTTGTGTTGGGGAAGATGGGGACTTGGAGATTATACCAGCGATTGAAATGTAAAACAGCTATTGCAATTACCCATAACCTCAGTATGAACCTTGCCTGAAACAATGCAACTAGTTTCAAAGGCTGAGAAGCAGGCACATCCCTGAGAGGCACAGGGAGATAACAAGAAAACATCATTAACGGTAAACGGGAAGGGAAAAGGATATTTTCTTATCTTTCCTCATGGTTATATGGTCAAATGGGGTGCCCCCGAAGCTTAACACCTTTTTGAATCTTCCTTTATGAGGTAGAGAAATAATTTAAGATAAAATGAAAGGTTCGGTCACTTTTGTTTCTCTACTTGTGATTTATTCATTAGTGTCAAATAGTGTGAATACAGTTTGTTTGGTAGACAATGGGTGTAAGAATGAGCAGAAAAACAATTTCTGCTCATTCAATGTGATCAATTTCAGCAGAGCTACTGCTTTTCCTGTTGTACAGTTTTGTCCAGTCTGTAGTTGTGTAAGCTGATTTCAGGTTGTCCTGCTTTAAGCCCTTTCTCACTGGACTGACCTGAGCTTTGAAAGGTCCGACATCCTCAGACAGAGCTGGATTTAGCTGATATTTGCATGTAAATGGCTCCAATACAATCCAGTATAGAGAACATATATGGGATCAGAGCAAATGCTACCTTTTTAAAGGGACCTTTTTTTAACAGGGAGGTCTTTTGACCGTTGGGATTGTCTACAGTTTCTGAAAGACACACTACACCCCACACATACACACAGGACAAACCTAATTTCACCCTCCTTGATTCTCACTGATGGATAAGTTTCTCGGTTTTATTACTTGCTGCCATCAGCTCAATGTCATGCTTTACACTCATGGCCCCCAGCTTAGCCTCAACCCACTTGAGAAAGACCTCGATCCCTCGTCAGCTATGTTTTGCCGGCCGTCTCCAGCATGAAGGACAGATGTGGGACATGAGCCAATCTGGTCCTTCAAATCTTTGCTATGTCCATCCTCTTTGTCAACATGCTTCTTTCTCTGCCACTCTGTCACTTTCACAATAAGAGGCAGAGCTCTTTTGTTTAAGAAGACTTTAGATGGAGATGGTAAACTCTATCCAACACGGATTGAGGTCTGTGAATGTCAAAGGGGAATGTTTGATGTTTGATCCACTGTTGCTGTTTGTTCTTTGAAGGCCTTGCTGTCTAGGCCTTGAGATGTTGTGTCTTAGCAAATATTTTTTAGCTTTGTTTTTCATGGATTTGCATACTGGCCTGAAGAAGAGCTTTCATGAAGAATCGGGGTGTCGACTTTAACTTATTCAGTTGTTCAACCTGTTGGTATTGTTGTCATTATTATTATGCTATGATTAAAAGTTCATCTGAACAATTTCTTATCAATAATCTCTGCTGCTGCTTTTATGAATAACACCGTAGTTCTATAATATGGCATAACTAGTTCTACATTTGACACAACTGTTCCTGGTCTCTCTCTCTCCCGTCTCTCCCTCACCTTTTTTTTTCTTTCTCTCCCCTTTTCTGTCACCCACCTCTCATACTGTCCCCGATTTTCCTCGTACCCAAATGGTCGAGGCAGATGACCGCACATCTTTGAGTCTGGTTCTGTCAGATTTTTTTTTCTCTCCACTGATCCCTAGCACTTGCTCACGATGTGAACTGTTGGGTTTCTTTTCTCTCTGTAATATTGTAAACATTTTGGCCTTACTATGTACAGTGCCTTGAGATAATGTACGTTGTGATTTGGCACTATACAAATAAAACTGAATTGAATTGAATTGATAAATAATTGACAAGACTGAGTATTTTCATTAAGGTGAAGTTGTAGCCTTTGAAGTATAGAATAAAGTATATACACAATACATAATGTAATATTAGTATGACTTGAAGATAATGTGCTCAAAGACCACATTTGAACTAATTCCATTTTCAAATTATTTTACTTTGCCCTGTTTAAACCACTTGTGCACAGATCCACGGATATCACTTACCTGCTCTATATCATGCAAATACACATAACTGTTATTTCTTTTTTTATAAAGATCACATAATGTTGTTTTTAACCAGTCTGGCTGTATTGCTCTGTCTATGGCTCTGCCATGGAATATGTTCAAACATTTGGAGGAAATGCTAATAAATGACAAGTATTGCTTGATATGATGTAAACACATTTTAGCATGAAATTGTGACTGTTACACTGCATTCAGACATGCATTAAAGTCCAGAGATTCTCCTGCCAGCTCCTTATTCAAATGTCTGGTAAACATCCAAGTGAGCTCATGTGACAAAGCTGCAGGAGAAACTCTACAGCACGTGAATGAGCATGTGTCCTGCCTCCTACACGCCCAGGACAGACGCCGTCCCCTGGAGTGTCCATACTATTCTCCTGCTGCTGTGATTGCAACTCACCAAGACAGTCTGCATTCATCATATGTGAACAGGCATATGTATAGGGCGTTATCTGGGATTCATTTGGAGAAAAAAGTTCCAATTACAAGCCATTTAATAATACCTTTTTTACACCAAAATGAAATGCCAATTATTAAACATATGGTAAACCCACAAAAAAGTTGAGTGACTCCTTTCCCATTGTCAGAAGACAGTTTTTCTTTCCATTTTTCCACTAATATGCAAGGATACAACACAAACCCCAGGAGGAATGGCATCATACAACAGGAAAAAAGCAACCTGGAGACCAGTGATAAAGTTGTTGTGCTTACTGTATATGTAATACAGTACCTTTTACTTTGTTTTAATGACTTTTTCAAACTCTGTGATATCAGAATTAAGATGGCTATTTGTACAGTATCTGTCATAATTACCCTCCAGAAATGTGCAGCATTTCATCAACAGACTGCTAAAATAAAGATGTCTGCCACTGGAACAGGATCCAGTAAAAACCTGTGTCTACTGCAGAATCGTTTGACTCCGGAATAAATGCTGATTGTATCATTCCCATTGCAGACAAAAGCCAGATGTTGGCAGGCGTTAATGGGGTTGACAAGTGGAAAAAGGGGGCTTTATGTATGTGGAGAAGTCCACAATGTAGCAGCAGGAGAATTTATTCAATTCTTTCCTTATTCAACAACCTCACACCACGACGGTCATCAGCTGACTAACATTTCATGGTATTGTAACAGGCAGAGGTTTGTGTGTGATGACATCTGTGGTAATGAGCGTTGAGATGATGTGTCAAGTCCTGTGACCCACACAGCTACTTTATGGTCTTCCCCTGGCTATGTTCCAGTTTGAAGTTTAGTGAATGGTGGCCTAAGGTAATGAGTTGTGGTCATGTGGTTGGGTGTTGTGATGCAGGCACATGGGTGGCTAGGGGCACTATTGACAGTGAGGAAGTCACAATACCACAAAGCTTGGTCAAACCATGACCTGCTCCTGCTGGATATGTATTTAGTGAAGAAGACTTGGTGTAAAAATACACTATCTTGTCCAAATATATTACACCAGGTGTGTACGACAAGCAGATGTGGGAAACATAATTCAGTGCAGAGCTGTTAGGATTAGTAAAAGCCACAATCTTCATTCCCTTAGTTCATTTTAATGACATACAGTATATTATCATGAAGTGGAATCCTTATGCAATATAATTTCAAACCAATGAGGTGGATATTTGTTTTGAAATCTTGCTTTGTTAAGAATAATATTGCTTTAATACATATTCTATTGCCAGTAGAGTTTTTTCTTCAATTTTGATTATGTAAATTTGACATTGTCATTCGTCTTTCCTCAGTTTAAAAACTGCATCATTTTGCTGCATTTACACCTGGATTTCAAACTGCTCAAGGTTTTGAGCACCTAATACGGATATGCTTTTGGAAACACTGAAAAGTGTTGCAAACAGTGACTTTCAAAAAAGATGATGCAAATTTATGGCAGAGCCGCAACGATTATTTTCATAATAGATTAATCAGTTCATTATTTTATCGATTAATCGAGTACTTCTTTGGTCTGTAAAATGTGAGAAAATGTTGATCAGTGTTTACCAAACCTGGAAATGACGATGTTCTCAATGTTTTGCTTTGTCCACAAACCAAAATAATTTACTTTTTAATGATTTCTTGAAACAAAGAAACTATTCACTATTCACATCCAGGAAATATTCACATTTAAGAAGCTGAAAAATCAGAAGTCTTGTTTGCATTATTGAAAATACAGTCAAACTAATTAATTAAATTTCAATATAGTTTTTAATTAATTAATTAATTAATTAATTAATTTAGAAATCGATTAATCAAATAATCATTGCAGCTCTAATTTACAGTCATTTCCTTATTTTTGTCTAATGCCTGGTATTCACTGTCCCAGATGACAGTCCTAAACAGCCCTATGTCCAACTGTGAGAGAGGTTCAAAGATGGCTGTTGTAGCCTGCAAAATTTTTCTTTGTCCGAAATGATGGATCACCATCTCATAGTCTATGTGCTATTGCAACCAGCTACTACATTTTATCCCTTATACTAACTAGCCTACAATTAAGTAGGTGTCATCACTACATACTTCATACTTGATGTTGTGCTCAAGTTTATTAGGTCCATGTCACACAGTTTGTTTTGTAATACCCTGACGTTTTGCCATTGCTGTTCCTCATTAGTATTACTAAAGTAAACTGCTACCAAGCAACCAGATGAATTTATGCAACTGGCTTTCTATCAACACCAGCACAGAATTTTTTTAAGTGCTCTTCTGAAATGCATAATTTTATACAAACAGAGATTGTTTTTTATTTAAGTGCAGGATTTAGATATGTTTTGCTTTTTTCTCTAATATGTGAAATAACTCTTTTAAAAAAACGTTTTTTCTGTTTACTTTCCTGAGATTATGTAGATTATGCTTTCTGGTGTCACATAAACATTATGATACACAGTTATTCATTAAAGACTGTCTCCATCTCATATGAAATCAGAAGAGAGAGAAAAAAACGGAAATGGGGGTTATTATCTTTCTAAAAAACATTACAACTGATGCATGTGAAACCTGCCGTTTTGACTCAGCCTGCCAGCTTAGCGGTAGTTGGTTTGTGGTTTATTTGTGACGATGTAAAAGTTTTTTTAATGCTTAAAGTTGGCATGCAGCTCCTTTACTTTCAGCCTTGTTTATGCATGTTTTTGTGTGGCTTTGGTTTACAAGGAGATAAGAAATCAGAATGTACTAGTGCTACTACTCATCATAGTTATTATTGGCCATAGAAGAGGTAAGTACACCCTGAAAATGAGTCCCATCTATACTATCAATGTAATGGCTGTTTAATGTCTGTGTCCACTCCTAGTTTAGTGTGTAAGTGGCTGCTGATTGCCAAGCGTAGGCTGGGTCTCCTCCCTACGGACTTGTCTAGAAGGTGGTGTCACACAAGGCCACGACCCAGTTGAGTATACGCCATCCATACCTTCCTTTCTCCCCCCTGCTGTTCCCTCCCTGTCTCCTGTATCCATTTCTTTGTTCTGTCATTACTTTATGAAGCAGTGTGATGATGGTCATTCTGGGTGAGAGGTGGCCAGATCAGTAGGGGAGTGGAGTGTGCCGTCCATCAGACTGTTCAGACCTTGCTGTCTCCTAATGATGATATCACTGGAGCCAGACGTGCAGGCAACATACACATTCACTTACACACACACACGCACGCACCATGTGTTGCCTCGCCTCAGGCTCCTTGTCTACCAGACTGAGCAGGTGACTCACAGTGGCTCAGATGGAGTGTGTCACTGTGGAGTCTGGTGTCTGCCTGAGTCTGGGGGTGTGTGGCGTCAGTGTGTGTTCATAAGTACAGCTAAATGCATGGGAGAAATGGAGCATGATTTACCAAGTGACCCGCTCAAGCGCACCTTTCTTATGAACTCATCTGTGACTCAACTAATAGCTAAACCTGCCACCGATTTAGCTCTGTCCTCATGAACCTACTGCAGGTTTATTGAAGCACGACAGCAGCGGCCTCACATACCTGGCATCTGGAGTGTGTGTGTGTGTACATGCAGGCACACATGGGCGCTTGTAGTTTTTTTTTTTTTTTTTTTTTTTTTTTTTTTTTTTTTTTTAGGCGTCAGTGAAATCATGCAGTGTGAGCATCCTTTGATGTCAATTTAAGCCAGCAGACGTAAATGATCACTAATAGTCTGAAGTCCTCAGCACACAACAATAATAATGAGTGATCGGTGTGTTTCTAAGCCATCTGGTTGACAAGGCATTCCTATAACTGGAGCTCCCCATAAGCAATATGTGTTTCACTATTTTTAGTAATGAAATGGAAGTGACGTTAGATTTAGCGTCACTTCCCACTCATTGTCACTCATTCCGCTTTATGGCCTGATATTAAAGGTGTGTTAGTGTAAGAGTGTGCATGAATGTGTGAATGACCGGTTAGACTTGTGAAGGGTCAAAGTTCTGTCTTATCGTCTAGTGTGGGTGAACTTGTCAGCTGTTGGATTATGTTTATAGTCTTTATCAGGCTTCACAGAAAACATGCACACACACACAAACGTACACTCTCTCTCTCTCTCTCTCTCTCTCTCTCTCTCTCTCTCTCTCTCTCTCTCTCTCTCTCTCTCTCTCTCTAAACACACAAGCATCTCCCCTCTTGATTGCTTTAGTGGCAGAAACTGAACACAAAGCAAACAAACTTGTGTGCACACTGACACGCACATACACACACACACGCGTGTGCAGTTTCTCTGGCCTCTCCAGGCTTTTCCCACACTGATAAGGATCAGGAACATGCCATAAAGCACAGTCTTGGATCACAGGATGCAACAGAGGCCCTCCTCTCCTCTCTTCAGCTCACTTAGATCACTTGCAGCTCACAGGGTTGATAAGATGCCTGTGATGCCTCCTTCACTCTTTCCCTTCCTTCTGTCTCACTGCTCTTCTTAAATTATTAAATATTTCCACTTTCAAAGTCTATCATGCCACTTCACCTTTAACTACTACAAGGGATCCTGTCATTGTTAAGAGACCAAACCACAGCTAAATCAGTCAGCCAGTGTGATATTTTTACAGCTAACTCCAGTCCATATAAAATAATGCATCATCAACTATAACTCCTTGACCTCATCCTCTCATAACCGACGTGACCTCAGCTCAAATAAAAAAAGTTTCTGCGGGCAGAGACCTCACCAGCCTCACCCAAGAAGATTTTAAGGTTGATATTATCTCAGCTATTTCTACGATGTCATGATGTCATGATTTAATGTTCAATTAATGGTTAGCAGTGGTAACTGAGACTGTCTCAACTCACTTCTGTCGATTATTAACTGGGCTTGAGCATATCCAGTTCTTTGCCAGTTGTAAATCACCAGCCCTTTCTTGACCCTCATAGCGCTTTAAAGTCACGTTTCCTCTGTCGGGACAGTTAAGTGCACTTTAATGGAGCCCACAGTGCAAGTGTTACTTCTCAAAGATGATTATTTTTAGTGTTGGTTTAGTGAGATGGAGTTTGTCCAAAAAGGTTTGCGTAAATACAGTTGTATCACATCCCTCAAACATGCACACACTCAACAGTGAGACACAGCACATTTACATGACAACAAAACATGATGGTGTTAGTCCTACTTAGTTGTAAATCTTGTAACTACATGTATGTAAAAGTATAATTTTATTATAATATATATATTATAATATTATTTTTAATAATTTGTGGAAAATTATTTAAAATTATATAGTTAAATCACAATCTGTACTTGTTGATTCTCAAAAATTCCAAGCATGTTTCACACAGGCTGACACAAAAACTAACATTTTAAGTTAGGGTTACCAGCAGTGGTTATTATGAATGGAAGCGGTCATGTAGTCACTCAGAGGTATGTTGGGTGAGTTATGTCTGTCTTATCACTCCATGAGGGTTGGACGAAATGACATGTTCAATCAGTCGCCAAAGTCAATAGCTCTGTAACTCAGCAAATGCTGCTTGACAACAATTTTACATAAAGAATGCATTTGCAAATCAAATATCAAAGATATTCATAATTTTTTGTCTCATAATTTTAATGACCAGTCACATCAAATAACCAGAGAAGAGAATATTTTTTCAAGATTTTTAATCGTAAAAATTATAGCCTTGAGGGTTTCCAATGCATTTAAGATACAGATAATTTAGTTTGTGGTGTTTGCAGATACAGTATAAAGTCAGTTTGTACCACAAATCAATCTCTCAGTGTTAACAGATGAACTGCAGAGTCAGGCTTCTCTTCTGACAGGTCGTTTATCAGCTGAACCTGTGGCTCAGGAGGTAAAGCGGGTCCAAGAGTTGATGAACATGACTATTAAAAGTGACCACAGGAAAACAAGGAATCTTGGTTTTTGTCATCATGAGGATGACAATGGTAAGCATTTGGCACAAAGTTGATTAGCATATGCTCAACAACCAAGACATCAATACAGCTGATTTATACTGAACTTACAATGCACTTTTATTTAGTGCACTTTTCATACAAATGTCAAGTCACTTTATTTATACCCACAGGCAAATTTGCTTTGCAGTTTCAAGACAGTGGCGTCCTTTGGCAAACATTGTACAGGCAGCACAGTCATGGTAGACATAACAAATGTTATATAAAACATGGAATAAAAATATGACAAAACTACGTAGAAAGAGTGAGATAAAGGCTTCACTAAACAATACTGAAAACGTATAATAAATAACAGAAATAAATGACAAGAACTCAAAAAAGAAATAATGAGCAAGAATACTTTTTCAGTTGTGCCATTGGAACAAAGCTACGTTTATATTTCTTTGTTTTAGAGGGATGAAGCTAGCACAAGGATGCCGTAATCCCACTGCTGTTTGCTGCATTTACATGCACCCTACCAAGATAGATAAGGTGATGTGATAGCTCCTGCGGTGACACCAGGCAAATTGCTGAAACCTTAAAACTGACACACGCTCAAGATCGCCTCTGTAGAAATAACACATGAACTTTAAAGAACCACAGAAAACCCTATTACTCAGTTCATCTATATCACCCTGTCTTGTTGCATCACAAATGCACATTTTAAACAAAGGATCACACTAATGGAATAAATTATCACAGTTAGGAATGAGTGGGTGAAGAAAAGAGTCCGATAAAAATGGGACTGACCCCCAGTTGATCATGATGGGAGTCTCTCCTTCTCCCTCTCTATGTCTCTCCTTCTCTGTGTGTGTGCTTTCTTGCATGTGTGTGTGTGTGTGTGTGTGTGTGTGTGTGTGTGTGTGTGTCTATGATGAGGGGGAATCCCAGCCCAGCCACAGAGCCAGATATGGGAGTGTGGGAATGAGACTGAGGGTTGGCAGGCTAACAAGGTCTGACACAGGAGGGGGAGGCTCAAACCAATATGGCACAGAGACTGCTCATCCAACTGACAAAGAGTGCCAAGACTGTGTGTGTACATGTGATCGCATGCACGTGTGTGTGTGTGTGTAAACGCTTGGCCACTTCTCCTTCCCATTGGTTCAGTTAAATGTTAAATTGCACCCATCCTTGGACTTGTATTGGTATCATTCCTCCTCCTGTCCCTGCTGCTCTCTTTCTCTTTGAGGGGATATTTGTATTTCATTTCTGTGGGGGTATTTGGTCTGGTCCTTGCATTGATGTGGAGAAGAGAGAGTTGGACAAAATGGGGATCTGCTCTTGGCGCCTGTCTGTGCTCAGGACAACTGTGTGTGTCTGTGCGTGAGTGCTCAGAGATGGTATTGTGCAGGCATACATTGTGAGCACACTGCTTCCATTAACAAGCCTGAATGTGTTTACCAATATTTCATCCACTTGATGGTGTGTTTAATTTATTGTGGTCCAGAAACCAAGCTGTAAAAAGTGGACACATCCTTTTCAGCTTAACAGAAATACAGCTGTCTTGTTTCCAACTCGCTGTTCTGTTACCAATAGAAGGAGCACAAACTTAAAAGGCACTGTGAGGACGCAGACAAACGAAAAAAAGCGAAACTATTAAGGGGCGCATTATGGATGTAATTTAATCTGTATTGATGCACTGTTTCTGGCTTGTGCTGCTGGAAAACAGTAGAGACTGAGGAGCACTTTTGGTTTGAGGTCACCTCAGGCGAGTAGGGAAAGATCCCACAGGGAGTGTAGATCTGAGAGCTGACCACAGGTAACCTTTATTTTTGCAGCACTGGATGTCTTTTACACAAAACTGCTGACCTTGTCTCCTTCCTTCTGCTGCCGGATGGATCAAAAGAACTGAAAACTGCTTAAGTTTGTCAGTAGACCAGAGTGTCTCAGCAGACATGTTTTATGACATGTGGGTTGGTTGAGGGAAGCACAGCAGGTGTATGGAGTGTATTTTTAGGTCCAGGTCAACAGGACCATGGGATAGTTGACAGATGCATCTGTTTCGTGAAACCTGTTGACCAGGAAAAGAGACAAAAAAGGAGTATGATTCAGTCTGTTCACACTGCACACAAATTAAAACTGAATTTAATATCCTCACCACACTCACCAATAACAAGAGTAACTGGAGTACTATATACAGTAGATTATGTTCAGCTTCAGAAGCAGGATGATGGCATGCATTTTTACTAAATCTCTATTATGAAAAGCTGGAGGCTGGAAAAAAAGATCTAATATGGAAGCAAACTACTTATTTGTCATAATAAAGGTTGCTGTTGTGACATACTATGGATAGACATACTATTCTTTTCATTGTTTTTGTGCCATTGAGTCATATCCCCTGCTGCCCTGGTGACAAATAGAAAAAAATTGAAAACAAAGGTTATAGGGGATCAATATTCAATATCAATGCCATTAGTATAATTTTTCTATCACTATTGCACTGTACAATCAATTTTAACATCATAATGTCAACTCTAAGACAAAACTTGTCTATTCAATAGCCATTCATGTAGGCTTGAATATGTTATTAGAATCATTCCCATTTCCCTTCATTCTAAAGGATGTGGAGATTTTACACTGATGGAATATGCTATTAACAGAACTCAGTAAAATATGCAGCATGAAAAATAAAACACATACAGTATGTGGTTAAAACAAAGAAAGGAAAGAGGAGGGAGGTAGCCATGCAATATATCAAGTATGCATACATACATACTAGAACATTCTTCTGATGTGATGTGAAACAGAAGGAAACAAAGAAGAACTCAAGTTTGAGGCACGTGAAGACACAACACTCAAGTGCTTTGTCCTTGTGTTCTGATTTTACATTTACAAAGTTAACCATCCTCGGCAGATCTCAGGACTCAGGATGCACATGCTGTTGGGGAGAGTCATAGTTTTATGCTGAACAATTTGTTATTTGAAGCAACTATCTGACCTGCTGACAAGAATCCGAGAAACTCAAAAGGGTAGCTGCAGCTCTGGATCTTTAAAGTGATGAAAGCAGTGTTCACACAGAGACAAAGATATCTGTTTGTGTTCAAGAGGAAGAGGCAGACAGAGGGAAACTGGATACAGAGATAAACAAAGAGAAAACGAGAGGGAAAGAGCAGCCTCCCTCCTCCTTGGTGTGTCTTGGCTGTTCCTCACAAAAGAGTTGAAGAGTGTATGTGTGTACTTGTATTTGTTACCTCTTTAGGATCTTTTCTGGCATAAATAATGACCTTGTCAGGACCACTGATCCTTATGGAGACCAAAACCTGGTAGAACATTTCTGAGGAACTGGTTAAGTTTAGGCCTAAGATGTGAATTGTGGTTAGGTTAAGTTAGGCATCAACAGGTTATGGTTAATGCTAGGGACAATGTTTTGTTTAGGCTCTCCAACTGAACTGAAATCAGTGCACTGTACATGGAAGAACAGCTATATAAACCTGTGTGTGTTGGCGTTGGCACAGAAATTGTCTGCAGGAAGCGGCAGTTCCAGGCACAGCTCCGCTGGCAGACGCTGCTCACTTCCTGTGTGCTGTGTGAGGGAGGCAGGCACATACACATTGACACACATGCAGACACACACAGTCACACATACTCGCGCAGGGTTGGAGCGGGGCATGGTGCTTGCCTGGAGAGCAGTCCAGCAAAATGAGTGGGTGAAGGAGGGAGGGAGCGAGCGGAGGAGAGAAGGAGAGAGGGAGGCAGTTCAGCAGAGAGCAGCACTTTCCCACAGTCTGGGGATTTGACACATGGCTCTCACACATTCCTCAGCCCTGCGGCCGACTGAGCACCAGCAGCACTCAGGGAAAGGAGGGAAAGAGAGAGAGAGAGAGAGAGAGAGAAAATGAGAGAGAGACAGACAGAGAGAGTCCCACCTTGCAAGCAATATAGAAATATGGAACGCAGCAAGTGTATGTCAGTGTTGGCATGTGGCCCGTGTGTGTGTTTTTAACATGTGTTTACCTCATGTGCACTTCCACCAGTGTGTGAAGCCTCTCTTAACTGCATTTAGCTCATCAAAAAGTTATCAGTCAGTGACGACGGCGAGCTGGCAGGTAGAGGGAGTTGACCCTCAAAGCTGAGGACAGGCGTCTGTTGAACAGACCTGCCCCAACTGTGGTTTTCAGCCTGTTGCCAGCCAACAAACAAAACACACTAATGGCTTTAGGTTCACGCTGCAGGGACCAGCAGGTTAATGTTTTTTAATTAAGAGGCTTTTGTCAGTTTATTTCCTGTAATTTCTTTGGGGTAGGCCGACATCCTGTTGCAGTCAAACTGTCATCATTAGAGATGATTTGTTTAACATTTAAACATCAAATGTCTGTGTCATTGTCATATAATTATCACAAATAACTGAGAAGTCAGCAGTTAGCCTCCACCTCAAAAAGTGGTGTTCTCAAAATCAAAACCACAAATGACACTGTTGTTGGTGAACTCGTGATGTTGCACAGTGTAAATGCAAATGTTAAACAAGGGCAATTAATAACTACCTTTCAGTGTAAATCACTTAATTTTTCTCGGATATGACATAATGCTTTATAGTATGCCTTATAGATTAAAGTGGCTCTGTAAAACCCAGATTAAATTCCTCATCAAATACCTTCACATGATAAGACATTTTTTAACTCGGTATTTCTGAGCAACACAGAACAAAAATATTGGCATTGTAAAACCAAAACGGTAATGGGTAATGATCCAGAATGGAGGGAAGGTTTAGGCATGTGGTTCTCCATCACTTATTTTCTCTCACTTTCTGCCCTTTGCCCCTTTAGTTTGATCTTTAATGCTGAGGCTATGTGTCCCCTCTGTGTGTTCCCCAACAGACACACACACATACCTTACCACAATTCAAATCTTAGTCCTAAACTTAACCAGTGGAGGTGTCAAAAAATTGATCAATGTATGATATGGTATGTCATACACTCACATCAATTTTCAGGTTATACCCAGGATACTTGTGGATGTTCAGCTTGAAAATTTATTTTTTTTCCCTCTTGAAGTTGCTTGTGTTTACATAGCCTTTTTGCAGATATAAAATCTAATCTTGCAAAAGCTTATCTTTTATGACAAAAAAAATCTTTTCTTAGTTCACAACGGCAGAATAGACCAGCATATCAGCATTTCTATTTCCTGGAATCCAAATGATTTTGAATTGATTCCGAATTGAATTAAATCATGAGATTCTGAAAGTGTCACACCTTTGTTAACCAGTTCCTCAGAAATTAGGGTCTGTCTCATTAGGTCCAGGGTTTGGTCTCAACGAAGTCTCCATTACTGGCCCTGACAAGTTTAGTGTTCATGTCAGAAAAGCACAACACACACTCTCTCTTTCTCTCTCTCTCTCTCTCACTCACACACATACGCACACACGCACACACACACACACACACACACATAAACTCCAGTGTTCATTCCCACCCATCCCTTCCTATCTCAACTGACCTGCCTCATCAGTCCAGCTGACCTCTCCAGCCTAGGACACACGTGCACATACACACAGACACACTGAGGATGTGCTGACAGGGAAGAGAGGACCAGCCCTTAATTAGCAGGAAGTTGCAGTGTCAAGGTGTCACAGACATTGCTGCAGTGCTGGTCTGTGCCCCTTTTAATTCTGTTTGGGAATGCTTTGTTGTTGATTTCCCAGCATCAAACGTCTGCCTGACATTTGCCGCCCAGGCTGCAGCCGTATTCGCTCAGAAATGTGAAACACAGCCATTTAAGGAATTAGATGTTCTATTTTTGACGAGGGGGGGGGGGGGGGGGGGGGGGGGGGGGGGGGGGTCCTAATTGGCCATTTGGAATCCTCCATAGCTGATGAGTGCCCAAGTAAGAAATGATTTGGCCTGACTAACACCAGCTTTCACTCACAGCCATTTCTTTTCCTGCTTGTCAGGTCTTAAACACTGGCCACAAATGCAGTGGACTATGCGTCTGTCATTGTGGATTGTTGGAGCACCTCTTCCCAGGCTGCGTTATAATTGTCAAGGAGGGCGACCTTGGCTTCCTTTTTAAAATCCCACTGAGCAGAACATTTATTTAGGGAAGCGCTGAACATTAGAAGGGGATGTGTGTGTGTGTGTGTGTGTGTGTGTGTGTGTGTGTGTGTGTGTGTGTGTGTGTGTGTGTGTGTGTGTGTGTGTGTGTGTGTGTGTGTAGCTGGCTGTAAGGGATACATTTTGATTCATACCTTTGCATATCAGGACACTTTGGCGGGTCCTCACAACTTTAAAGGATTTTAAAGGACTTTTTAGGGGTATCATAGGGGTTATTGTGACGTTAAGTTGGGGATAATGAGCTAGAGATTGCATTATGTCTAGGATTGTCCTCACTAAGTGTGTGTGTTTGTGTGAGAGAGAGGAAAGAGACAGAGACATTTTTCTGTGGCATTGTATTACTAGCTGGTTTAGGTGGGGTTCAGTAGTTAAATGCAGCACATCCTTTGCCAGTTTTCTATGTATGTGTGTGTGTTTTTGTCAATATAAGCATCCAGGAGTACAGCTGCTGAGCAGCTTAGCGTGCTAATAGAGCAGAATTAATGATATTGGCTCTAGCTTTAGGCTAGTTATACTGTATATCTGTGTGTTTGTAGGTGTGTGTGTGTTTAATAGATTGAGTGATATTAAAGTTATGGTGCTACAGGGCAGTTTCCACAGCACGCACATTAACGTTAAAAAGAACCATCAACAGAAATACTAATCTCATCCTTTGTGTGTCACGTCCATCACTCCTGTGTGGAATTGTTGCCAGTTGGTGTGTACCTGTCTAAATTTGTGTCAGTGAGTGTGTCATGTTTGTATGATGGGGCCACTCCCCAACAGTGAGTTCAGGCACCGCGGACAATAGTCACTCACTGATGACACATACTGATGTCGATTTGGTTTTTTTAAAGGCACCCAAATGCCCTTTTGTTTTCAGATGACTTGCTAGTGGAAAAACAAAAGCATCTGTCCTGTTTAGCCACCATCAGGAGCCAATGGCTATGACAGAGCAACGGTTAAATTGTAACACACAGTGTTTAGTTTGAGGGACACAGATGAGGATGGCTTTGATGTCTCCTCAAGATGTTTTGTTTGGCATGATTGACACTGTGCACCACAAAACCTTTCTCCCCCCGTGTGTGAAGGCAGGGGATTAGCAGTTCCTGGAGTCCTTCTAATGAAGTCTGTTTGATGTGAGGTCCTAATTACCGTATACTGGGGCCTATAGAAAGGGAGGGATGTGAGTCCATCTTGTGGAATTGCGGGCAGAGGGAGTATATCCACTGCTACAGTTTAAATTACCTAACATTTACCTCTTTACCTCATCCCCAAATGTATCCTCCTTGTTCCCCTGCCCCAGAAAGTGTAAATGTGCAGATTAAGGCTTTTTTAGTCAGTATTATTTAGAGTTTATCCAGAGATTTTGCATAGATTCTGCTGCCAGCTGCCTAGTATAATCTCTGTTTAATGTCCATGTGATCTCATGTGAGAACACAGCAGTAGACACTCCGGAGGATCTAGTTTCCTGCATGTTCAAGCCAAGTGCTACCTCCTCGCCTTGACCCTCACTCTGCAGTAGGGGTGCTTATTATGAAGCATTACAACACTAGCTCTGAGGAAAATTATGTGGTTCCTTACCAGCATCTTGCTCCTGCTGCATCTTTATGTCAGTGAACAGGCACTGCTAGTGACATGAAAGTTGTTTGCTTTCTCTTAAATTAACTGTGAAAATGCACAACATGCAACATTCACATGTGGTTTTGTAAGAACTCCATCAGTTTTATAATATAATGTAGATGGCTGTTTAATCCCCCCCCCCCTTGTAGGACCACCACCTCACACCACAAGAACAGTTTCTTCTGCTCAGTTGCCGGCCTTCTCAATCAAGTCCGGTCTGACTCCCATCCATTTGACACCCCAGTAACTCTGATTGTAACTGCTGATTTTAAATTTGTTCTACATTCTGCTTTGACATTTTGCACAGTATTCACAAAGCAGTATTTTTGTTTGTTTATTTCCATCTCTATTTTTCATACTTTTTTTTTTTTTGGTGGTTCTTTTTTTGCACCAATGGCCAAAACAAATTCCTTGTATTGTGGAAGCTTGAACTGGCAATAAACATGATTCTGATTCTGATAATCTGCTGAGGCAACCCCTAAAGGGAGAAGCCAAAAGAAGACCATCATGTATAAAATTGATTTTTTTTTTTGTTCCTTTCGGCTTCTTCCTCTCTAGGGGTCAACACAGCGGATCACCTGCTATTGCAGTGAGCTGCATATTTGATTTGGCAGAGATTTTTCACCAGGGGATGCCCTTCCTGACTCAACCCATCCATTCTTCTAGAGTTGGGACTGGCACTAGGAGTGATGTGCCCCCCCCAAACCTACCTGTGTTTGGTGTCAAATTCGAGTGTCCAGTTAACCCAATCAATGGGGAGCAATGGGGACTGGGTACCTTGTTCAGAGGTACAGCAGCCCTTTACCTGACAGGATTTGAACTGGCAACCCTTTGACAAGCTAAGTTCCCTTTCCACTAGGCCATGGGCTACCTATCAGTTATTGGTTAATACTGAGTTGTTATGCATCTACCTGATACAAGTACCTTCCTGTGGTATGTAATATAGCAATACTGGAAAACTTGAAATATATTTAGAAGTCTGCACCTGGTTTATCCAGAGGTGAAAAGAGAACACCTTTTAAAAACATCATGCCCCTAGCTTTTACTGAATGAATTAGAGCAAATATTTGGTTTCTGGGTTGGTAAGAAGGAAAACGTGTTAGCACGAGGAGTCTGGCGGATGTGCTGCATTTGTACTACAGCAAGTGAACATGTAGAGGGTAGTTATGTGTCTCTGTGTGCATGGGAACCTTTGTAAAGTTTGTGTAATAGGAGGGTGTGCCAGTGTGCCAGCATTGCATATAAGATGTAACTGCAAACATGCAAGAGTCTATACAAGATTGTGTGCGTGTGCGCAAACAATGAATTCCTTGTTATGAAAACACTTAACAGTAGCCTCATTCTGTACAGACAGTATAACAAAAACATCCTCACTAAAGTTTCACCACAAAAACAATTTTCCCCTTAATGTGTCATTCATCACTGAGCATATTTACTTTGATGTACAGCAAGATGTTGTTGCATGTTCTACAGGTGCCACGGGCTAGGGATCCTACATACAAGTGTTAATATTTTATTTGACTGACACAAAACTGGCTTTGGAGGTATGGCTTTTCTAATTTGGGCAATTTGCTTATAGTCACTATCCACAAAATAATAGTGCTCAAAATAATAGTATCAGCCTTTTTATATAGTATTATAATGACTGACATGGTCAAGAAGATATCTTTGGCAAAAACCCAGGTTAACCAATGACAATATTATTAGATAAAAAAGATGCCTAATAAAATGGCAAGTGGTTGTGGACTTCATACTGCTATTGTCCATCAGGAGTGAATCTGCTTCAAGGTTGGATGTGTTGTGTGCTCAGACATGTCTTCAGCATTACTATTTGAAAGGAGTAGTTATTTGACACACTGTTGCAAGCTCCTTTTGTGTTTGGCCATTCTCCTTTAACCTATTGGACTAACAAGGTATTTTTACCCAATGAACCACTCACTGGATACATTGTCTTTTCTGCCTTTTGTCTGTAAAGCATACAGATGGTTAAGTGTGATTCCCTATATTCAGTAGTTTCTAGTTTAACTAATTTGTCTGGCACCAACCACCATGTCTTGTTCAAAGCAACTAAAATCACATTTCCCTATTCTGATGCTTGGTTTAAACTTCAGCTGGTTTTGTTGACCATGTCTACATGACCAAATGTCTTGAGTTGCTGACATTCGATTTAATAAACAAAACAAAACCAAAACAAAGCATTCTTTGCCTTGAAAAATAACCCATTATTTATAACACACCTGTTTAATTTTAATTTACTTTAATTTATGTATTTTTTGTTACAGTTGGTGGCTCTGAGGGGGAAGTGGGGTGATCTGTGGGGTGCATGAGTTCATAAACAAAGATGAGAGGAAGTGGACAGGATTCAGTCAGTACCATGGTTGTACTGGGTCAGAGAGGGTTAGAGATGTCACAGAATCTGTCAGTACATGTGCATCTGTGTGTATGTGTGTGTATGCATGGGGATGTTGTTGCTACATGCCAACAGGGTCCTGTTTGCATCTCCAGGGAGTAGAGATCTTATCTGGCGCGTGCCTTGGCCGCTGTTTCCCACACTCTGCGTGCTCCATTGCCATTAATGGGATGAGAGGGGATACTTATGATTATGTGCACAATTATGTGTGTGTGAGTGAGTGAGTGTCAGCAGGGACCCCATCCTGTAAACTTTACGCTGTCATGACTGGCATGACATAATGTGCCTCGATACAGTCTCACACACACACTTTCTGCTTTTCCTTTCTTCTTCAAAGGTTCCGCACATCAACAAGGGCCTCCTTTTCTGTGAATGTCACATATTTGGCTTTTCATCAGCGCCCCCATTCCTCTTTTTTTTTAAGACACCCACCTCTTCCTGTCACTTTGATTGGATCTTTGCTAAGGATTAACAACCCCCTCCCCCCACACACACATACACAGTCAACCCCTCCCACCACCATTACCACCCAAGCCTCCTTCACTTATGCTCTCTGCTATGAATAGTGTAGTGAACCATTATGGGACAGATTGCAGCGATTGAATACTGACCTCAGTAGCCTTGTTGAACTGAGCGTCTCTTCTGACAAAAGATATGAATGTACATACTCTCCTTTCATAGACAGGTGTCTTACAGTACATAGTTTAACATCATCACCTACATCACTTTCAAATTCATAGTTTACTTCAGTGTGACCATTTTACCGAGATTTGGTGCAGATTCGTGCATTTATTTATTCATTAATTCAATGTACACTACCAGTCAAATGTTTGGACACACCTTTGGACCACATTAAATGAGAAGGTGTGTCCAAACTTTAGACTGGTAGTGTACATAGACAATGAATATAAAACATTTCTGTAAGGGCTGGTTTTTATCAAAAACACATGGTCTGATGTTACAGTAAGCTTCCTGAAAAAGCAAAGCTACGAATGAATCCGCTTATTAGATTGAAGTTGCGACTGATATGTGTTAACATTAATGATGATACAGCTAAAATGCTAAAAAGAGTATGTATATTGCCACCATGAAACAGCACGCAACAAAATATTAAGTAGCAGTAGCGAGAAATAAGTATAGTAATGTGAAAAGTGAGAATGTCATATGTGTTTAATATTGGCAGCCACTAGTGGTATTAAGAAGTAGTGTTTTTTTTTATCATTTTAACCACTCACAGGTGGGCAGCGTGTTAAAATCTACATCAGTGTATTCCCATCAATGGCTATGCTTTAGTATACAGTATGTGCTTTGCATCTGATTAAATGTTAGTGTGGGTGCACATATGGGTTTTGGACAAGCTTTTGGGAGTTATCCAAAGAAGGCCTGCCATATTTCAGGGTGTCACAGCAGGTCGTACCCTGAACCCCTTTACATCCACTGCCACCACTTCAAGGTTAGGAATCTGATATCTGATATGTGTGTGTGTGTGTGTGTGTGTGTGTGTGTGTGTGTGTGCAGCCGCCCCCACAGCTGAAAAAAGATCGATGCAGCCTCCACCAGCAGGCTCCTGGCCCCCGGCTGCTACTGTCTGGGAAAGAGAGGCGGTAGAGGTGTGTGCATGTGTGTGTTAGGGAGGGAGGGTGATGCATGTGGAGGGAGGGAGAAATGAGTAAGAAGCAGAGAGAGGGATGAAGAAACAAAATGAGAGGTGAGCATGAAAGGAGGGAGGGTGGAGAAGAGACAAAATAGGCCCAGCCTGGCTGACTCACTCCATCCTTCTCTCCCTCCCTTACTCACAAACACATAGAGTGTATACACTCCTGTGTACACACAAGCATGTACAGACGCACTCACATTCATGAACACACTTCTCTCTTTCCCTTGCCAAGCACTACTGTGCCCCTGCTCATCTGCGTGGGGGGCCCTGCAGGCAGTCTGGGCCCTTATGTGCCCTCTCTTTACACACACACACAGAGAAAGAGAGAGATGATGTGTAACACACGCTCTGATCCTACATGCTGATGATGAAAGACAGGCAGTCATGCTCCTGTCTTAGTGCCAAAGGGCAAGACCTGATTATAACCTGCTGATTCTTGATCCTCCTCCTCATCCTCCTCCATCTTCATCGCTATTGGAATCACTCACTCTCACTCATCTTCTACCGCTTTATCCTCCAACCATCGCAGGTTGTGGGGGGCACTGGTGCCTAATCCCAGCTGACATAGGGCAAAAAGCTGTATACACCTTGGACATCACAGGGCCACATAGGGATAGACAACCATCCAGTCTCACATTCACACCTACAAGCAATTTAGAGTGTCCAATTGGCCTAATCCCCAAATCTGCATGTTTTTGGTCCACAGTCTTACTGTGCTTGCTATTTCTTCTCTCATCTTCAACAGCCTCTAACCAAGTTCCTCTGTTTGTTTTCCATTTCACAGAATTTTGGTGTAGACACCAGTGATCAGCAGTTGAGATCTTTAATTTGAGACAAGCAGGAACAGGTGTTGTGCATACACTGGGCAATAGTTGCATGAACATTCCCTGTCGTTCTGTATAAATGTCTCTCTCTGTGTGGTGGAGTGCAGTGTTTCATGAGTGCAGTGTTTCATGTTTTTACGTGCATAGCCCCCAGTCTCACACCTGGCCTGGCAGGAGCTCCTTTCCTCCCTTTATTAAACCCCTCTCTTTAAACTCCACCCTCTTATACCAGTGAGAGGGAGTGACCAATGGTAAACAGCAGAAGATCCCTCCTGGGTTCTTCAGTCGCACGCACACATGCTTTCTCAGCCACAACTGAAACCTGTTGCACACATTTCTGTGCGGTTCAGAGATGGGATTTACCTTGTGTGTGTACATGTGTGTGATTGGTGCAGATGGCCTGGGTGAAGAAGGTATAAATTAGCCTGTGCAAGGAAGGGAACTCCCCATTGTTCTGATGGATTACACACACGCGCACACACACTCACATAGATGGACACGCATACGTGTGCATGCAAGCTCTCAGAGTCTCGCTCAGGCAGGAAGATCACACACTCTCTGTCATGGCTTTTCAGATCAAGCTGCCCAGAGCTTCCTGTAATCCCTCCTCTGTAACATTAATTATAAACTGGTGCTTTGTGCCCTGCGGACCAACCATGACTTTCCCAGGACAATTAAAGTTACTCAGTGGAAGAAGGGGGATTGGGTAGAAAAAGAAGGGAAAGGAGATCAGGGGCCGAGTCAGAGGATTTGACTAGAACAGCATCTAAGGGTTCTGGAAAAGGCAATGGATAAGAGTGGGAGTTTTGGACTGGATGTACTGGTTGACCTTCAGTTGAAGCAGGGATAAGTTATAAGCAATGGAGCTTTTATATTGTTCTATAAATGCGGCTTTTAGTGTGTTGGCCTGGGAGTCGGCGTGAACAGGGTGCATCTGGGTGGGCAAATGTGTGGGTGCAGATGAGCTGCCATCTCAGGAAAGTGCTT
The DNA here is from genome assembly GCA_016785285.1 of Brachirus orientalis. NCBI lineage: Eukaryota > Metazoa > Chordata > Actinopteri > Pleuronectiformes > Soleidae > Brachirus > Brachirus orientalis. Next base: position 2,568,691 of record JAFBJR010000180.1, on the reverse strand, counting down.
GAATGATGTGTGGGGAAATATGAACCATGTGAATGTACGGGTCTTTTTATGTTTTCTCACTAAACTGTCAAATGTCTTCATTTCTTGGCAAAAAGAAGCTCCCCTGTGGGAGCTACCAAACCAAAACAGTGTTCCTCGGGGCCTGCAATAACTGAATGAATATATTTCTCAGTGGTCACTGATCTTTAACAGACCACCAAATCACTAACTCCTGTTTGTTTGGCTTTTTACTTCAAGTGTACCTTTCAAATGTGACATGCTTGAACCTGCGGCCATAGTGCTTACCTTCAACAGGTGGATAAATGATGTAAAATATACTGCCACATCATGAAGACAATAACATGGCTTACTAAATTGTGTCCCCGCTGTGACCTTTGCCTCCTGTACAGCCTTAAAATGACTGCACGTCTGCAGCTTACTGTGCCAAAGGCAAACCCTTTAAAGTCACTCTTGATCTGTTTACTGTATGATAAGAGAGTTGATTTGCAGATAAGTGGAGGCAAGACAGTTATCAAGCCAGCTAGTGAAGTGGTTCATTTGGCAGATGTTGTTGTCCCAAATGGATCTGATAGGCTGCTGTTAAATCCTGTTAAAGCACCTTTCTCCAGGATGTGAGCTGTACACTGTGAACTATGATGACACATAGATTGATCAACTCTGTCTCTCACATACTCAATTCATATATTCTGATTTAGTTGCAGCATTCTGCACCATATAGTAAAATCATCTCATCTGACTGAGGAAGAATACGTTACAGTAACAATATGGTAATAGTATGGCAATACGTTTTTAATAGAAAAGTAGTGTTATATTAATTATGTCTTAATTCTAATGTAATTTTTAACTTGGTAATAATGGTAACAAGGAGTTAATTTACAGGAATACTATATACCATAAGTAATATCCAGGCTATACTGATGGCATGGGCAACCATCGGTGTAATATCCTCACATAAAGATGTTTGTGAGTCACAAAAATTGAAATTGAAAATTATAAAATGAAATGTATTATCCCCTATGTCCCACATATACTGTATTTTCCATAGCCATTGCCAAGCAATTATCAGGTGATTACTGTAGAAATAAGATGGCATTTCCGTCTCTCACTGCATCTCACTGCATGTCTGAAAATAAGAATGCTGTTATCGCGGATATTTCTGTTGTTTTACTACGATCAAACCATACAAATTTAGCACAGAAGTTGGTTGACTGGCCCTGAGATTAGGAATACAGAGATGGTCTCTTGTGTTCTGCTTTGGAAAAAATAGTAAAGCTGCTTTCAAACATGTGCTGAAGTCCAGACATATTTTTCCAGAACCTTTCCTCTCTGTAACAGTTTCTGAAAAATGTGCAAATGAACCCATGTGAGAATAGAGCCAGAAAACTCTACAGTGAGTGAATGAGTATTCTGCTGCATATTCTACTCAGATGCCACACCTCACCTGATGTCCTGCAGATTTTCCTGCTATTGTAAACACATCTGACCTAGACAATCTCCTGCTGTGTTCTCGTAATATGTGAATAGCTAACACTGGAAATGTCTTGACTCAATTTTACATACATTATGGAGATTATGTCTGAAAACAGTTTAAGTAAGACATCTAATTAGCCCCCGTTATTTGTCCTACATATGCATGGATAAGAAAAATTATAAAATGAAAGGATAAATGTGAACAGCCATATTCTGACTGAAGACAGTACAGAAGTACACACACTTCCTGCTCCTTGCATTGTGTGCCACAGGCAGAAAAACAACAAATGTGAACATTGTCTTACCAAGGACAGGTAGTGCCTCCATCCAAGGATATTTTTTTAGAATTGTAAACAAGACCTTGGAATAATAATAATAACATTCCTTCTTTCTTTTGCTTATATAGCCCAATATTAACACAAGTGAGAGAGTACAGTTTCTTAAGGCTTGTGGTCACTGTTGTTGCTGAATAATTTGTAATATTTTGAATCTAGAGAAGTAATGCCAATTTTATATATTATAAAATAATCTGTTGTTTTGGGATCCCGTCATAAGTGGACAGCTCAGTGTCTGGCACTTTACAGCTGGTATTACGATGTGTCTCCAGTGACCACTTATCAGATTTCTGTCTGCCTCCTCTGTACATATGTATAAATCTTTTGTGGTCATGTTTTTAGTCTGACTTTTTAGTTTGCTTTTGTGAGGCTCTTTGTTCTTCTATGAAACATTTCACTCATTTTAAAATGAAAGTTTATTATGTCTTGGTAAATACTAATATTCTGGAAGTGGTGGTCATACATGGGACACACTGAGAAATATAAAATGCAACATTAAAAGCAACAGCCTTGCCACAATCTTGAAATCCTGCTGAAGTTAATCTCATACTGCAATCCACACTGTATGGCCTGCTGTGTTAGGCTGACCGACTGAACTGTATTTCAGTGGAGCATCATCAGAGCAGGCAGTGGCTGAAATTCATACACCTTTAAGAGGGTCTCATAGAATAGCCTCTCAAATACTTTGACGGATTTACTTTAATTGAGTTCATGGGGTGATGCGTTAGGGTGACTTAAAATGAATTTGTCATTCAATATGGATTAAGTTGAGTGGAGAAGTGGATGGTGTGAATGGAGGTAGTCTGCACAGTGTGGCTCTTTGTTGAATGAATAAAGATTATGTACACTAGATATCATTCTCTTCATTGTTGGGCCACACAGTAGGAAAAGTAGCACCAATAATGGCCCTGGAGGAGCTGTGGTAAGCAAACTAGCCCTTTTTTTAAATCACTGAAATTAACACTGCAGCAGCCAACACTTGACTCCAGCCCAACCACTTATATGTGAATGGCTTTTTCCATAATCCTTAGCTCAACGTTGACTGCGTGCAAGCTTTAGTGGGTGGAGAAGAGAAACTAATTGTTGAAACCAGTGTTAGGGTTGTAGCCCCGGTGGTTAGCTCATCTCCTTGTTGAAAGCTGAAGCTCTGTGACAGTGGATAATGAAGTCTGAGAAGGGTGTGGCAGTAAGGAGAGGTGAGAGGGCAGATAAGGTGTTAACATGACTGAGAGGGAGAGAATCTGTTGGAGATGTGGGGCAGTAAGGTGAAACCTGGAATGTGGTGGTGATGAGGTCATACCTGTGTGTCGGTTTATGTATGTGTGGCATATGTGTGTGTGAGTATATCAGAGAGTGAGAGAGATGCTTCAGAGAGGATTTGGTTCAAAGCCCCTTGAGGCCCCATCTGCACTGATGTCATGGGAAACTATTACAAAGCCCATCCTGGCTGTTTGTAAACTCTCTTCATTTCCTTGTTGAAAATCTGAGGGCCACATGAAAGCCCTAAGTTCTGAACTCCTGAATAAAAACACAGCCTGTCTGAGGGGAATCTACTATAACATTACCAGACATGAGTAAAAAGTAGTGAGTGAAAATGTACTCCAACTTGGACAAGATGCAAATCATTACTTTTCCTTTGATGTTCTTCCCGTCTCTTCCTCTTGGTCTCAGTCTCCCTCTTGTCCTCATTACTTATCATTTCTCATGACTGTAAACATTGTGAATTGATCCCCGCTGCTGTCCTGCAGCACTATGGGGCCCCTTTCTTTGCAACGTGTTGAAAACAGATCAACTTTGAGAAGATGGGAACATAAAAGGAGGGAGCTAACTACAGGGGATAAACACATTCCTGTGCAACCCAGCCGGCTACTGGTGCTGTGGCTGCTGGCCGGTGGCAGTGCAGGGGAGCTCACAGCAAGAAGCATTGTTGCTACAAAGCGAGGTGTGGGGGGGGGGGGCTGAATGTCCCTGAGCTCCCTCAGATCTCACAAGCAGCAAGCAGCACTTGACCTTTCCAGCACTAAAGGAATATGACAGCCATGAAGCCCACAAAAAGAATAGGTAGAGAGGCAGAGTGGGGGTAAGGAGAGGCAAGAGACAAAAGCCACACAAAGTGCAGCCTGCCACCAAAACAGTTAGTTTGCAATCAACGTCAGTCAGCCCTTCTGTCGGGACAGTTTGATTTCCACTTTTCAAATGAGGCGTTTATTTTTGGCCTGATGACAGGGCTGGATAAATTAGAATCGGCAGCTCCGCAATCTAAAGATAATAGTCGACCACGCAGGAGATCATGTGAACAGCTCTTTCTTTCACTTTGCGTGAGCCCCCACCTTTTCTTTCCTGTCGAAGACGAGAAAGGAAGAAATGAGGGAGGGAGACGAGGAAAAGGGGCTAATCTTAGTCACAATCAGAGGAGGCTGAGAAGGCAAAAAAGGACTCTAAAAATGAGGTGAGAGAGAGAGGGGGCATTGGGAGGGAAAAAAAAAAGGCCCGGTGATCAGGAGGAGGGCTGGAGCAGCGGTGAGGTGGGGGTGTACAGGAGAGGTAAGGAGGGAAAGGGAGAAAAGGAGGGAAGGAGGGAATTTCTTTAATGTTTCTGGCAGCGGACCAGATGAGGTCTCAAGGTTATCCCGGCTTTGCAAACTCCCACGGGAAAGGTGGAGTGCTGAGGGCTGAAGGGGGGAGATGAGGGCTTGAGGTGGAAGAGAGGAGGGAGAGATGACTGCCCTTTTTCTCCAGGAGGGAGGCTAATGCTCTGGGGGAGAGTAATCCTCAGGCCCTCTTGTCTGATAAGGTTGGCCTTGGCCCAGGTAGGTGGAGAGAGAAAGGGCTGCAGGGCCTCCCAAGGAATCTTCACAGACAGTTCTGCTCTCTGCCAGGTTTGCTCAGGAGCCAAACAGAGAGATTTGATGAATTATTACTCAAGTCATTAGTTATAACCACATTTCAGTGATAACAATGTAATGCCCTACTGATTCCCACAGTAAAACCCTTTAAGCATTCCTTCCTCTGGGATATCAGAGATCATGGACAACTGGATTCAGAAGACTCGGCTCTTTGCTCAAAGACACTTTGCTGACATGGGGAATGAACCCAACACTCAGTACATTGACATGATATTAAAAGAAAAAAAATGTGTATTAGTGCATTAAACTGGCCTTTTCAAATGCATGTAAACATATCAGTTTGACTGAAATTGTACTAAAGCAAATCTCTCTAATTTGGACTAACATGCCCAGAAAATCTGACTGGGAATTTAATGACAACGGCATTTATTCATTTAACCAAAGAGCTCTGCACATGCTCCACGGTTTCTCATCCATATTCTATTTCTTAAGATATTTTTGTACACCTTTACCAGCTTCTTGAGCTACATTTATCTCCATCCGTCAGTCTCAGTTCAGTAATGTTTCTATCCAGATTTGAGATAAAATATGGTTTATCCAGCAGATATGTCTCTATAATTTCCTCAAGTGTTGCCTCTTGAAATTGAAACAACCTCACATGGAAGACAAAACTGTTTCATCACACTTACCATAACCCTCTCAATTCCCCATCAGAGCATTTAAACTGATGGCCTATTTGCAAATGTAGGTAAATATTGAATTTGACATGTTTTATTTGAGTGTGACAGTGGTCTACATCAGAAAGATCTACATCAATGCTCTGCACATGTTTGTTTACACTAAACTAGGCCTATTAGAGATAATGATTCACACCATCAAGCTGTCAATTTAGGGTGCTGCTTGTGTGTGTATATATGTGTGTGCATGTGTCCCTGCTGCTTCAAAGGCTGGCCCTCTTATCTACAGTCAACAAACAGCCTTCTCAGGAGGAAATGAGGAGGCTTCATGCACCTGTAATTCAAATGTCCCAGTGCTCACTGAGACTAAACAAGTAACATTAGAAGATTTTCCACACTCATTTTTGTGTTGAACTGGTGGTTAATGGGTGGAAAATGAAAACAGGTAAAAGAAAGATGTAGTGTTTTAATGGTTTTCTGTTAAAATGTAAAATCAGAGCATTTTAAAAGCTCAAAGTGAACACATATAAGTTAAATGGAATCTAAGATACCTTATTCAGGTAGAAATTGTAACTTATCCAAAATTCTGACCTAAAATCCAAGGCCGGGTTGCCTCTTATCTTTCCTGTAGTTCCTTGACAGTTTGAGCTCTGCATGCACAGAGTCAGAAAATCCAGTAAATAGTGGTTGCTCTGTATTTGCATGAGTGGCCCCCACCCCCACCCCCACCCGCATCACCACTAACATCAGCAGCAGCCATATTCCCAGTTTGCTCCAGCCTCAGGCATGCTAACCAGAGACCCAGACCAACTCGCCGGTCTTCTCCCCAAACGCTTCCTCTCCACTGCTGCTGGGTTTAACTCACCATGACCTCTGACCTTTAATGCTACACCACCACCCCCACGCATGCAAATAGCGCTCGTCAGTTCCAGGAGGCATCGGAGAACAGGAGAGAGGGTCAGATGGAAGGAAGGGAGAGATAGAAGGAGTGACGTGGATAGATGGAAGCTGTGGGTGTGTGTGTGTGTGTGTGTGTGGTGGGGGTAGTGGAGGGAGTAAGAGGGAGATAGAGCAAAGGAGAGAGAGAGAGAGAGACCCCTAAAGGAAGTGTGAACGTCTTGGTCTCTGAAGTGGAGGGAGGTGGTGGTAGTCGCCTTGGGAGGCTACGGTCTACAGCCCGGCGCTGAGGCCTAAAAACATTTCTCTGTTTAAGCCAGCCAAAACGGAGTCCAGTGCCTGTGTCTGCAAGGCTTACACTGACCCATGCTGATCTTTCTGTGTGTGTGTGTGTTAGTATGTGTGAGAAAAAAGAAAGCATGAGTAGATTCACTGTACTTATTGTTTTCCTTGCTCCCAGGCTGCTCCAGGCACCTCTGTTTGTGTGTGTGTAAGGGGAGGAAAGCGATGTGTGCGGCTATATCTGGAGAGCCTCCAAACCCCCTCATCTCCTCTCCACTCTCCTCCTTGTGTTCTCTCTGCTTGGAGGATCTGTCAGTTCTCCTCTTCTCTTTGTCCCTGCTTTGATCCTGCTCTTCAAGCCTTGGCTGGCCTCGCTAACAGCAGCTGAGCACAGGTCCTACTCCACTCCCACTAATAACACACATGCATGCCATGGTGGGATGATGTGTGTGTATGCAAACACACACACACACACACCACTCAACTCCACTTACTCCCTCTGTCCTCTCTCACACGCTCCAAAATCGGTAACGACTGGCTCCTGCAATCATTCAGTGCTTTCTGTACATTGTCAGAGCTTATCAGTTTCACACAGCCCTCTGTTTGCTGGGTCACACTATGCTGACTGATAGTGGGTGGTGTAACAGGCTCCATATGTAGCAGCCACATAGTGGTTTCCTCATGTTAATACAGTATATTGTTTGTCACAGACAAACGTAGGCACATGCAATTAGCCACTTTGATAAAGTACACTATGTTACATTGTTTTGTGGATATGAAGCTTCTTTTTGATTTCTGGCAAAACATTCAGCACTTGAAGATGTTCTGCAAATGTGCCTGTGTACAGAATAATACTTTGCAAACAAATCTGTGTTCTTCTTCCTCTTATACGGGCACATTGTTGTGTTTTTTAAAAAACAAAATAATAATAATAAATAAAATCAGTAGCTAAAAATAAAATAGTTAACACATGTCATACCAAATTTTTAACAAAAAAAAAATCATCTTATTATCTACCCACTAACTTTTTTAACAGTTATCTTAGTCTCGCTCAGCGGATATTACTGCCCAGCATATTTGACCACCTGTTATTTGACCGATCTATTAGATGTGATTAAAGTGTGTAAATTGACCTTTAGGATAAATCTTTTTGTTACATTACTGTTTCCATAGTCAAAAATTTGAAATGCAATCTGTGTAAAAAATGACCCTTTTGCGCAACGGCTGTCACATAATGTAGCAGTTAAAGACAAATGTGAATCCTGGACTGTGGGAGCTTCCTCTCTGTTTCCAAGCAGAACTGCAAAGTTCATTGCCTGTTGACAGTTAGTGGCTGTGCACACATTGGCCACTCAGTTCCTGAGGTAATGAAAGGCTATCTGGTAACTCGTCGGGTATGCAATTCACAGTGTGAACTGCTGGATGAATCAAGTAACCTAACCACAATGTGGCAGTCTCTTGGGAAAGCAAGCTGCATCGACACAGTGCCACCCTCAGTTTGGCAGCGGCAGCCACACGACAACTCAAGGCCAGCCTTGATATGCAGCCCTGCCCGTCTGTCTGCTTATTTCCCATTCTCTACTTGCCAGCAAGTAATAGAGCCTAAATGCCAGCATATGCATTTATGATTCGAACACACACATCTTGTACCAGGAGAACGCTTGGTAGGCACACTGTTCATCAGAGGGTTAACCATTAAATCATGAGCAGTAGGTGACAGTGGGCCAGACTGTGAGTGCAATATCACACACTTTCACACACACTTTAGTCTAATTGCATTATTGCAGTGTGTGGAGGTCCATGTTTGAGAGGGCTCAATAAAGATATGAGTCCTGAGAAAGACTGGGAGCGGTGGAATGAAAAAAGAGGAAGAGGGAGATAAAGGGGGAGGGAGGTAAAGAGAAGCAATATAAAAAAAGTGATAAAAAAAGAGGAGAGGATAAGATCAAGAGGGATGACGGTTGGTGCACAGGACCGAAGAGCAGGAGCACAGGTGACAAGACTGTAAGAACTTGGAGTGACATAAAATCACATGCTGGTTTATTTTCCTGTCTGCTCACTAGAAAATTACAATATGCCGCTATTCACCAAAGAATCACTAAGCATCATGTGATCGTGATCTGTAGCTTATACAGAAAAGAGCCGTGTTCCCTATGAGTCAGTCTGTTTCCCACAGATTTCAGAAGATAGAGTTGACACAGCAACAGGTAATACTCCGGGGACTGTCGGCAGCCAGGTGCACCCGATAAGATGTTCAGCTTGCAGGGAAAAGGGAGGGACCGACAGACCCAAGGTTCCGTGACACAGTTCACTACCGCAGGACTTGTGCAACATGAGCGTGAGAAAGTCATTCAGGCGTACAGTATCTCAAAAACTACACTCTGTCTGCTTCACATCAGTACACTTGTTTTGGAACTCTGTCAGTGGCATTGTGCAGGGAAATGACTCAGGTGTGTAGTTCACAACAATGAGACGTGTTCGTGCTGTGTTTGACAGAGGAAACCTTGTTGTGCATGAGGGGTATTTAGGATTAGAGCAGGTTTGGGTGCTTGTACAGACCAGCCCTGCTGGACCATGTGCAGACCAGCCCTGGCTGCTCCCTGCTGCCAAATTCAAAGTGTGGTTTCACTGATGTCTCCACATGCCACTTACTCATGCTGAGATCTCAATTTTAACTACACACTTAACAAGACATACTGACAAAAATCTGGATGATAAAAAAAAATCAATAATGTTTAACTTGTGCAGCTATTTTTTTTTTAAAATATATATATATATCTGAAAAGACAAGAAAACCATGACTTGAGTTGGCCATAATTCATCTGTGTCTGCAAACTGCTGGCGATGACGTCATACAGTCCGCAGACGTTATAATTTGTCACTGCATGCTCAAGTGCAGGCTTGGGGAGAGCTAAAACCATCGCTGCGCCTCTGTCTCGTGTCCAGCTGAGAATATGGGTATATCTTGCCTATCAAATTCAGGATCTTGTGGCCGGACGCCGGCGACGCCCCGCAGATGCAGGCGGCAAGCCGGCGAGAGGAGAGCCTTCCTCGGTCGCCTGCGCGCCACGTGTCGCGGTCTCTGCAGCAGCTGGAGGTGTGTGGGCTCAGCGAAGAGCCGTGCACAGAGCTTCGTATACCAAGAAAAGTAAAATAATGAATTAGTTGTGCAGATGTGGACTACCAGATTTTGTTCCTTTTCCCATGATGTCTCTGTTTTATGCTCTTCCAAGTTAACTTCAGTCAGATCAAAGGAATAAAAAAAGAACACAACCAATAAAGTTTGAATCGGGCGACTTCAGTTTCCTGTTGAAATTAATAACCCACTCATTCGGTGATAAGAGAAGTGAGTGGTCATCATGTGATTATCATCGCGATTCGTCAAACTTTGAATCCACGGCTTGACTTTGGGGACACGTTTCACAGACAACAACCTCCACAGTCACACAACATGAAAACTGCGGGGCCGCCGCCCGTCGATGAACGTACAGGACGCGCTATTATGGGTCACATTTCTGTCTCTTTTTACTGCTCGTCTGCTCTTGCGTCTGTCCAACTGCAATAAAGATAAGGAAATGAAATTATGACCTGGACGCTAAAAAAGCCTTGAACACTGTGGGGGGAAGAAGAGGAGGAGGAGGAGGAGGACTCATCGGTCAGATCGTGTGAGCTCTCCGCGCTCAGAAATATCTCTGCTCTGGCTCACATTCCGATAAGGGAGCCCGATCCAGCTCCCTCTGTAGGCGTGGTTTTCCCAGGCTTTTAAAACAGCAGCTGCTATTTACCTTCCCCTCTAATGTAAACCACCACCGCCGCCACATACCCTCCCCTCCCCTCCCCTCCCTCCCTCACTGCCTCCCTCCCTCCTGGGCTCGGCGGCCCCCCGGCAGCCCGACAGCCAAACCTCCAACCAACCGCGCTCATAAAACATCCTGGCACGTGCTCCACATTCACAACACCGACAGATGATTAAATGCCAACATTTGCACCACATAGTTAGAAACTGTGCTGCTAAATGACATGGACATACATGGAGTGTGCGCTTTTAAACTTTATTTCCTTCCCCGAGGGTGTAGAATAAACTAATGTTAAACCTTTAATTCCTGTAGAGGGATATCAATACTGTGCTTTTGGGGTGGTTTGAACACTTATCTGTGAGTGGGTTTTTCAAGTTTTTTTTTTTAAAGGTAACACGTGTTTACTGTGGGATTTAGATGTAAAGAAAACAAAACCGTGTCCTCCTTGTGCCTCCACGGCACATGACTGAAACTCTGATGACCAGATTAGCAACCACTTCCTAATACTGGTTTGAAAAGTGTGCACAAGCCTGTTTCACTCTTATTTGCTTTATTCTCACCCCTTATTACTGGCAGCTAGCAAGTTAAAACTATTTCATTTCAGGCGTAAGACTATGAGTTGGTGTACAGGAACCAATTAGAGCTAAGTGGAAAGAATATTGGGAAATGATTGTGTCACAGCTGTAAAAGTATTTGTTGGATTGTAACAAATTTTCGGTCATTATCCTTTCATGTTCGGTGCACTTATCACTTGTCGGCCAGATGAAACACGGTCCCTCAGCCCGCTCTTGGTGGCGCTGCCCAGTCAGCGGCTCCACTGTTAATATGTAAACGCTACGATGATTGAAGACTGAAAGCAGTTTCCCCGACTGTGCCCTGAACCCGGGCCGCGCGCCATTGGCCGCCAGCTCCAGCAGCCAAACAACCAATGGGAGGGCGCCGACCACGAGCCGTCCTCCCTCGGGCCGCGTGTCTCTCGCCCTGATTGGTGGAAAGTTACTGTGGGAAAGAAAGTTTGGGAAGTTTCACACGAGCCGTTCGCGTGCAGTGAGAGATATAAATACAAGCCACACGCGGAGCAGCCCATCAGAGAGACGCTGCCTGCGCTGCTGTTTTCTCCGCCGCCGCTCATCCCTCTGACGGATTCTAACTTGATACACATCTCAGGATTTTTTTTGATTTCTTGGTGGGGGAAAAAAAGAAACGCTGATAACGCTCACTGCTCTTCCCTTCCTCTCAAGTGGAACGTAATTTGCTGTGTTTTGTGGGATATTTTCATAAAAAAAAAGATGCCTGCCGATATTATGGAAAAGACCTCCTCCTCCCCGGTCGCTGCAACCCCGGCAAGCATGAACACAACTCCCGACAAACCCAAGACAGCCTCTGAGCACAGAAAGGTTGGTATCCCACTCGAATAACCCAAGTATTTTTCTCGCATGTGTGCATGTCATCTAAAACAAAAGAGTTTGCACGTAAACATAAAACGGATTTGCACTTTTACGCACAGAGCGAGCGAGACATTTAACAGACATTTAACGGTTTATTGAATTTCCCTTTTATTTGTAGTCATCCAAGCCAATAATGGAAAAGAGAAGAAGAGCCAGAATCAACGAGAGTCTGAGTCAGCTGAAAACTCTCATCCTGGATGCGCTCAAAAAAGATGTAAGCATTCGTTCAGCATCTCAAGTCATTCTTTATTATTTTAACCCGCATTTGTAAGAAAGTGAGCGCGTGATCCTAAACGCGCGTGTGTGTGTGTTCCGTCTCCTCAGAGCTCCAGACACTCCAAGCTAGAGAAGGCAGACATCCTGGAGATGACGGTGAAGCATCTGCGGAACCTTCAGAGAGCTCAGATGACCGGTAAGCCTCACATTCCGCTTCCAACCGTCCGATGACTGTGTGTTTTATACCCGTCCCTGCTCCACGATCCAATTCAATAGCTGCCTCGTGATCATACTGTTCGCTGATTATTTCATTTAAACCGATGTTTACACTTATTATCCAAACTTAATTCTCCCTCTCTGCGTGTTTTTTCCCCCCTTCAGCTGCTCTGAACACAGATCCCACAGTCTTGGGAAAATACCGCGCCGGTTTCAGCGAGTGTATGAATGAAGTCACACGGTTCCTCTCCACCTGCGAAGGTGTCAACACTGAGGTCAGGACGCGGCTGCTCGGCCACCTGGCCAACTGCATGACCCAGATCAACGCCATGAACTATCCCAGCCAGCATCAGCACCAACACCAGCTGCCCTCCACCGCGGGGCCCGCACACCCGTCCTTCGGCCAGTCTGTGGTTCAGATCCCCAGCTCGTCCCCGCAGGTCCTGCCAATGAACGCGGTCTCCTGTAAAGGAGGCTCCTCGCCTGCAAATTTACCCTCAGACGCCACCAAAGTGTACGGTGGTTTCCAGATCGTGCCCGCCACAGACGGACAATTTGCTTTCCTCATCCCCAACGCGGCATTCGCGCAAAATGGCCCCGTAATCCCCGTGTACGCCAACAACGTCAGCACGCCGGTGCCAGTGCCGGCCGCTGTGTCCCCCGGAGCCCCGTCAGGCAACACAGACTCAGTGTGGCGACCCTGGTGAAAAGTGGAACATGGCCACAATAGACTTAAAAGTGACACTTACTAGTTCTCTCTATTTGTTTAATGTTAGAAAAAGTTGTTTTTGGATCCTTTTTTCTTTCTTGTAAAATGAGAAGAGTATGCACTATATTTGTACAGCTAACAAGGGAGTAAAGTTCATATTGAAATGAGATTTGTATTGTGGAAGTCTGTTCACTGCATTTTTATATAATTGAGTTGTCTTTTTTTTTTTTTACTCTGTGATGCCAAAGATATGTTCAATGCTCTTACGATGTTCTTCGTTTTGGAAGACAAATAAATTTGTAAAGATATAAACTCTCTGTTTCTGGTCTTGTGAATTACCGCCTGTTGATTTAGTTTAAGTGGGGACTTAAGCTACAGTGTTGCTATTTGCATAAAAGCAAAACTTAAAACTGGAGATCTCTTCAATTAATTTATCTCATGTGTCTAAGGTTTTTGTGCGTAATAAAATTGATAGAACGCGTTTTCAAAATGCACTCCTATTAACACTTTTTACCAAAGTGCTGCTGAAAGTCTCAGCTCATGCATTAAAGTTTATGGATCGGTCTGCGAAGTAAAGTGGGCTGGTTATTAATTGGTACAAGACGCATCTTGTACCAATTAATGCATCTTTCTCTCCCTGTTCACGCTCATTCACTGCAAATCTGCCACTAACTGGATTCTTAGTCGTGCAGGGGCTTTGTATTTTAACACACACACGGAAGCCGGTGTAGATGTGCCGTTAATGTTTCTCGGGCTGACACTTCAGCAGTGTCACCTCTCCCTGAAGACACTATGGGGCCCTGACAGAGGTCACTCACGCCATCTAGCAGCGTAAAGTTGCACTGCATCCTGACTGCTTTTTGTCACATCAATGCATGGAGCCAGAGTTGCTGCTGACTGGATGTGCATAGTAGAGCCACAGAGAACACAGAGACAACACACAGAAACAACACAGAGACTCTAGTTATTTTAAGATGTAGTTATTGAAATATAAATAGATGATATTATTATGGATGTGAAAATCCGTTGATTAAGCCTTTTTGTAGAGGAGAATCAGTGAGTGGATTTTCCAGCACACCAAAGTATCCTAACAAAAATCTGGCTCTTGTCATCTTTTATCCCATTGTGACATAAGTGGCCATCTATTACCCCCCCCCACCCCCCCAACACACACACACACACACACACACACAAAACAGCCAAACAATAATTAGAAGTGATCAAACCCCTGAAAGAAATTGTCATCATAAGGATTTCCGCTGTTAACTCAGTTTTCACAGTGCCAGCAGTGTTAATCTCCACACAGTTTGGAGCAAAGATGAGCCTCAGGCTGTGGCTTTAATCAGAGCTGATGCCAGGGGGCTGACAGCAAAAGGACATGTTAAACACTTCACCATGGAGCCATGTGGTAGCGTTCTGGTCTGCCCAGGTGTGTGTGCCCCCTCCAGCTATCCGAGTGTGGCCCTTCTTTGAAGGGAGGGGGGACGTATGTGGAGAGGGGGTGCAGGTGTTTGCAATTATCAGTGTGCTAAGAGGCACAAAGTGTGGATAAGTGCCATCATTTTGAATTTCCATCACACCTTTTTACAGGGGGCCATGTGTCCCTGTGTGATTAAAGCCATGTGCATGCTCATGTCTCTGCGTGCATACGTCTCGTGTGTGTTTTTGTGCAGGGTGCTGGGTGAGGACATGCCCAGCCAAAGGGCACGATGGGTGAGGTAGTGATGAGTTAAGTGTGTGTTGAGGGGGTTGCTCAATGAAAAGCCTACCACACGGACAACAGTCGGCCTCCTGTGAGCCAGAGCTTCACCACACAAACACACAGTCACACACAGACAGAGAATGTTCCCACAACATTCCAGCTGTGCTCGGACCAGTGTTGAGCTTCCTGCCCTTAGCCCCGGGGCCACAGCTGGACGTGGGACGTCTGTTAGGCACGTGGTGTGACCCGGACAACACCCAGCTGCTGAGCCCCCACCCCGCCCCACAACGTTTCCCCCTTTTCCGCCTTTTCCTCCCTTCCTCTATTTGCACTCACTAACATCTTCAGCAGTCTCTTCCCCTCTGGAGAACAGCTTTATGAGCCTCTCCAATTACCCAGTGCAGTGGCCGAGCTGCCGGAGTGACCGCACACATGTCACAACACGACCAGGGGGTTAGCTGCCATGCGTGTCCATTAACTTTTCCCACACTCCGCGTGCATGCAGGGAGCGAGAGGAGGGAAAAAAAGCCCCTCTGCTTCCTCCTTGGCTCTCTAAGTGCTACCATATGGTCCACTCTACCTCACTCTCTCATGGTTCTTCTGTCTCTCTCTCTCTCTTTCTCTCCCTCTCTCTCTCTCTCGTTCTCTCCCGGGCCTGTCACTATGTGCCTGTCTTTGATTGCAGCCCAGACAAGCGAGAGCTTTATGATTTAAGCCCAGGGCTTGCTGTACCAAGCCCTGGACTCATTTTGAAGCCAAACTCCTCTCCTTCCCCTTCTCTCCCCCAATCCCTTGCACCCTCCCTCCCCCTGCAGTTGCAGGGGAAGGCTGTTTTCTGGCAGGAAATGAATAGCTCCCAGATGAGCGCAGGAACCTGAGAGGTCGTGAGAAAGCGGCGAACCCCCCTCCGCAGGCCCGGCCTGCTGCCAGCCGCCAGGGGAATGTGGGAGAGCGCCTCTCTGACACACGCATCAACCCCTTTGCCCTCCACCACACCGCCTGACTGACTTACTGCCTGCCTCTGTGCTGGGCTCTGAGCCTGGAAATAGACTGATAGACAGGGCAAACGCCACCGAGTCAGGCAGCACAGCTCGCCAGCCGGCCAGAAAATCAGGCAGACGGTGAAAGGAAAATTTGTGGGAGGGGAGAAAGAAGTGTTAGATCTGTGTGGGAGGAAGTGGATGAGCATGTATGTGTGTGTGTGCATATACAGTATATACAGACTGGATTCTGACCCAAGTGCATAATACAATGGAAAGTTAAATGTGTAATTTGACATTTCATAAGACTCATGTGACCTTGATTGTGTATTTGTGCAGATCTTAAATGCATACAGTACATACACTTACTATCATGCTTTCCTCCCTCTGCTCCAGAGACTTACACCATATTCCAAAGTATTCACTCACTCAGACAGGTGTTACTTGTCCAGAGCAAATGGATCCCCCCCTCCTGCCAGATCTCCGTGTGCTGTACCTACATACTGTATATTCCCCACTGTTATGGTTGGATGTGGTTAGAAGTAGGGCCACAGCTGTCCAGGCATATTTTAGGATCCTTTTTAATCATTGTTCTTTGTCATTCTGACATGTTGAGAGCAACATTTTACAACATTTTTGGCTTGTGACACCCTCAACTGGAGCACTGTAGACAGCTGTCCCTCAACACTCGCTACAGTATGTCTGTCCCTACTCGTGCAATAGTTGTGTTTTTTGTCTTGTTTTGTTTCACTGGTATTAAGACATGGAGAGATTAATAAAACTGTGTTTCACAGGTAAATATATTGCCTTAACTGTTGATTTGTGTCATGCAGGCCCTATCGTTTCAAATCACGTGAGTACAATAAACTGTACATTTCACCCTGTATACAGTATATACTTTAAGTTTGTATCATTGTGTGCATTCATATTTAAAACTGCAGAATTGCACTGATGGTATTTGAAGTTTGTAAAGCTATATGATTGTCACTGGTCCTGGTGCTAGAATCCCGAGTCACATGACGCTAATAAAAAGCAATGTACTGCTTGGCTCACATTTGTCATATAACCATAAACGCTACCATCGTCACCAACAGGAGAAAGCTTGAAAAGATGCATAGTTGCTTTCAAAAGGGCATCCAGATCTCATGAACCCAATCTCCACTGCCCTATTATAATGTATTACTCATCAGACATGTTCTTTCCTCTCTCAGAAGCATAGTCAGTGACTCAGTACCCGTCTAACACATTGCATACCACCCCTATGCTTTCATCTCATCGTCTTTTTCTCTCACACTTTCTTTTTCTCTCTCTCTCTCTCATTTCTCACACAGACACACACACACAGAGTTTGTGCAGAGCTCCTATGGTAACCTGTGGGCTCAGTAAACAGGACAAGCTGTCTACATACAAATCCCAGCAGTGTGTGTGCCCACTTTCCTTGGCTCACCCTCCATAGCCAACAAAACCCCCACGAGAGGCTCCCACCACCGGCCTATTCAAATGTCATCCACCTTGTTTGAAGTCGCAGACTGCTGTGTAAATCCATGGTGTTTCTCACCAGCACAGTGTCTCACACATACTCAAAAACAAGAACTCCAGCAAATGTGGCCCTGTGATGCTGGATGATTGTTTCTTTTGTAGTCACTAGCCTTTAGAAACTCTTTTTCATCCCAATCATCCATCCACTCCTCCCAGTTTTGGTCTGTAAACACGTTGTTGATGGGTTTTGGTGGATGATTTTAGGCAATGATGACTTGAGGAGAGCAGGATATGGCAGCCATACGAAGCTGTCAGTTACAAAGTTGGCACATCGGCCAATTCTGGGCATTGACAGTGATGACCCCATCACACTGCCTCTTTGTATGACCTGTCCTCCAAGATCTCTGGAACCCAAGGCCAATTGAGTGGGAGGGTTTCCCTCCTCAGCAACCATCACAACAAACAAATAGACCAGGCAAATAAGTTCCCACCACACCAGCATCCAAACAACTGCCAACGGTGACAGTTTGGTTGGTTTTGAAATCACACAAAGAGGTTCTTCATGAAGCACTTCATTTTCATCCTTCAAAGCCAAGTTTCTCAACCCTGGGTTCAGGGCCCCAGAGAAACAAGAGAGAAATCAATCAAAAAAAAGAGTAAAGATTATAGGCCATAATCACATCAACTATTTGAAATGTAGAAAAAGGAGGTACACATAATTATCACTGCATTATGATACAATATAGTGCAATCATGAAACATAATCAGTGTGCAGTCAGGAGGAGTTAGGATATGCTCAGGAGGTGTGAATTGTTCTTTGGGATTTAGTCATTATTTTTAGTTTGCCATATCTTTATTATCATAATACCCAAGTGTTCCCAAAGGAACCAAATTATGAAACAAGCAAACTCAATTTGAACATAATATTATATAATAGTGAATTTTCAAATTGCAAAAACAAAAGTATTTGTTTGGTCATGTGGCTCATGCCATAGGAAGAGAGAGAGGGACAGAGAGAGGTGACTAGTCATTTACAGTACACATGGTTTGAGCATGTTTGCAGTATAACAACTGCTACTTTCACACCACATCATCATTTTTTGTGTGATGTTTTGTTTGTCTTTGCATATGCAAGCTTGGCTGAGATCAATGAACGCTCCCCAGGGAGACCTGTGAAGTGCAGCATGAGAGAAAAGCACACCACTCACACACTCAACACACACACTGGCGATGTGATCTACGTGCTCTGCCCTCGCGTGGCTGGTTTTATTTTCCTGCCTTTAACAGGTCCTCTGTGGAGGCTCAGGCCCCTCGAAAATGAAGCAAAAGAGAAACCTTTTTATTGTTCTGTACATCATCCAGTTGTCCAGATTCTTCTTCTCTGATGGAGCTAGGATTGAGTCAGATTTTTTTGGTGTAACTAAATTGTATATTGTTGCTGTAAAGTCGTCATGATGCTGTACATTGCTGACTTCAAGGTCTCACACAGGAACAGGGGATGAATGTGATGCTTTCATGGTTTACTCTTCAACTCCAGAAGTTGTGGTCAAACTTTGCTCCAAAAAGCAAGTCTGTGGAGAAATCAGTGTTGTCTGTGTGTCATAGTACAATGTTTTTCCACACATTTTGTTTCCACACTGTCATCATCATTTTCATGTGGCTCTGCTCTCCCACTCAGCTCATCCCATGAATGATTGTGTCCAGCATGGCCTTGAGGACTTGGTCGATCCTCCAGCTGGCCCCTAGCTGCATCCCAGCCACTCCCATCAGAACATACTGACCCTCTTCTGAAAGCTCAGAAATGTGGTCCTCCATCAGGTCCTCAATGACCAAGAGGGAGCAGAGGATCTATGGTAGAGTTTCATGTTGGTTGGTGGTCAGGCTTTAAACTTCAGGTAAGTTATTACCTGGATCCATCCACCACAGCAAAATGACTGTCAACTTGAAGTTCAAATGAGCCAGAGTGGTCAACTCCTCATGGCCCTTCAGGATCCAGGATGTTGACAGTGTAAAAGGTTCTTTAATCCCAGGATCTAAAGTGCTATCAGTAATATGTAACCACTGTATGTTGTCCCATGACAGAGGACGGAAAAACACTGCGCACTGACAAAACCCTTGATGCAAAAACACTAAAAGTTACTGAAAGTTAGAAAACTTTAAGTAGAATCATTGTCAGTGCAAAAACTGTTGCTCTTCTCTTGTATTGTCATCTCACAGATGAATAATATTTATGTAGAAAGTTTGGGGCACAGAAGCTGCTTAATTGCCATTGTATTCAATTAAACAGCTGTGGTGACATAAAGTACATATTGAGTCAACTCAGGGTTCAGCACATTTTGACCTTATTTTCTCCTGGTAGGTTTTATTTCAGCTTCAGTTCTGTCACTGTTTCTTCCTCTTACATTTAGGCATGTCACCACTGAGATACATTGCATCACGTCGATGTTCAGAGACACGAAATAGCATTATCCCACCTCCCTCTGCTCCGTCCATGCAAAAGCGGCCAAGACTGTGACGTGAACCAGGAGTTAATCCTCTTTCCCTTTGTGGAGCCATTGGCAGGAGCCGCAGAGGAGCTGGCCCCAGAGATATGACCACTAGAGGACACAAAGCAAGCTGCGGGTGCAGTGTGTGTGTGTGTCTGCACGCATGCAACATGTGGGCAATTGTTTAAGAATGCTCACAATATATAGTTGCATTTTTGCAGTGTGTCTGCCTTCCAAACACATTGACAAAGCCTCAGTGTGGGTTTATATGAGATTGTCCCTGTGTGCTTGCGTGCGTGTGTGGTCTAGGTATTGCTCATGTTGTGGGGACGTAAATCTGTTTATACAGTCACCATAGGGACGTGGCTTTCTTTTAGGGACAAAAAACATGTCTCCAAAAAAGTATATCATTAAATTGCTGGATGGAAATGTAATGTAAAGTTTAAGTTTTAAATTTAGATTTAGTGAAGGTTAGAGTTGGGGAACAGCGATCAAGTTTAGAGTGTGTGTCTAAAGTGTGAGTGTGTGTGTCTATGTGTGTGTCATACCTCCAACCCCATCTGTCTGTGTGTAACTACACCTTTGTAGAATGTGTTCTGAAATACTTCCACCAAACTCCATTATCTCAGCTTTGGTTTGCATCATGAATGAGACCAAATGTGCTTGTGTATACTGAAAGGCTTGTTGAGAATTTGTAAATCCCCGGTTTCTCTGGGAAATATTTCCAATGTGCCATTTAGAATAGACGCAGAAACTGAGACCTCAGGAGAATAAGTGACATATTTCTGATGGTACTGTGTTAGTTAGTTCACTTTGTGCTCCTTGATTGCAGTGGCTAAGGGGAAAAAGTGGAATGTCATCTCTCTGAAGCTGAAGTTAAGTCACTGAATGATGGTAACTGTACACTGTTTGACAGATTTTCTATAGGATGTAAGGTAATATTTAATTTGTGTCCCATCATAATCAAACAGTAAGCTTTGGCTATGTTCAGTCACAACCACGACACTAGCCATAGATTATTTTGGCATGTAACGTTTCCTTCAAAGCCATGCACAGATATAGACAGAAATGCATTGTTAAGCAATACCATAAGACATTAATGTTGTTGTAATCTTGGGTTTTGAAGAAACAACTAATACAACTAATGATGCAAATGCTGTTTTCAAACTGATAATTTTGCAGAACAATTAAAGCATTACTTTGTCCAAGAACTTACCCTTTGGTGTATGACACATTCCACTCCCTGAAAAGTGAATTTATGAACTTCAAAATTCATGATCTAAGTGGTTAAATACTAAAATAACTAAATAAAGATCATTTATTTACTTGTCTGACATCCACATTTTATTATTCACTTATATTAACAATAACATTTTTATAAAAGCAAAGTTTGCTGTGTTGTATTCAGCTGTTTGTTTACCATTTTAAAATGCAGATCAACACAAGAAAAAGAATGTTATTTGAGTTTAAAAAGAGCCAGAAAATACATCATGCTGTATTGTTTCAATGCTTTTGCTATATTTTTCTGATTCAAGGACTCTAGGACTCACTCTGATTCAAAAGTTACTGTGACTATGAAGCCGTCCAACACTTTGTAGTTTGATATATGCAGCTGTTTCTTTAGAATTGGATTTGGGTAGGAAAAGGTTTAAGCTGCATGTTTAGTTACAGTGAACTTGTTTACATGAACAGGCTGTTTGCATCACGGACAGTTGCAAAGACACTTTTGAGAAACTGTATCTCTGCAAGCATTTGACAGCTCTGTGTTTAGGGCTGCTGATGGCTTCTGCTCCTTCCAAGCCTCAGAACTGCTCCATTACCATCAGGAAGGGATGGTTAACTACAAATCAGATCTTTGTTTTCCAGTTCCATGTGTCCCACTGCTTAAATGGTCCCTTATGGTCCGCTGCTTTTTTAGGATATGCATATTGTCCATGGACATAAGCAAAAAACCTTACAACAATCACTGTCTCTGTTAACAGTGAGGTGTAGAGCTGTCATACACTTGTGCCTTCAGATCATTTACATGATGCACTAATCTAAAGCTGGCTTGTTCACTTCCTCCTTAACTTGGCCAATAGGCATTAGTGTGATGAGCGTGTGACATCAGTGGCTAACAGGAGCTGATAATGTGTGCTGAAGATGAGCGCACACACACATACGCACTACTGATTTTCCCACGTGCTCCCAAAGAGTGAGCCACAAGTTGTTGGGCGCCCGCTCGTTCCCCGGAGTGTTGGCTGCGTGCTACCCTCCATAGACGATATCAGCGTAATTGACAGTGACTGGAAATATGCAGCATCATTGAGCCCCAGCCCGTGTGACTAACAGGGTTATGGTCTCCCCCCCTTTGAAACCGACCCCTCCTCTGAAGCCATCAGTGATATTCAATTTGTGTTAAAGCGCCCTTTGAGGGGCCCCCAGGGGCCTGATTTGATTAACATATTTTATGGTGAGCCCTTGCATGTAGCGGGGAGTGCTTCAGGCTCTGTATTAATAATAGTCAGAGCCCATTATGGTTGACTATGTGATGACATTGACAGTGGTTTATGAACGCCTCTGTCTGCAGTGAAACCCAAACAGTCAAAGATGTGACTGGTCGTCAGTGGGGTGGAGATTCCTGATTTGTGTGAGGCCTCTGTGTGAATGTGCAGCTTCACTGATGGCTCGGCCATGCCAACTTGAGGCTAATAAGAAGTGAGTCATGTAAGCAAGTTTTTTTTATCTATGGTTCTCTCCATTACTTATCAGGGGAATGGACTGCAGTGGAAATAAATGGAAGGTAGACAATAGATGCTGTTTGAAGCGCACTTTTCCCACAGTCCAATCTTGTCATGAAAATGGACACACACTGATGCAAGGACAAAGCGACGGACAGACGGACACTCGAGCCCGACTTCCGAGAGTGTCTACAGTAAGGACATTCCTGCGCAACCACACGCCTCAATCATTGTCTCCTGCAGCCATGCAGCGAACAAAAGAGGCGTCCTCTCTGCCTCCTCTGCCTCAATGCAGCAGCTCAATAAAAAGTAACCATGTTAGCCAATAAACGAGACTCTTCAGCTCTCAGTTTTTTACAGCTGGTTGATGGAATCTATATGTATGAGGAGCCCTTTTTACAGTCTCCAGTTAAAACCCCAAAAGTCCTTCAATAAATGTTTCCATGGCACAGTTTATTTCAATGGGCTGACACAAAGGAGAATCTGTAAATTAATGCTTTTGTCAAAAAAAACAAAACAAAAAACCGCACGTGAAACCGCACAAACTATAGAAACCTTGCAAGATAACCATTTTCTCTGTGCTTTGATTTCCCGCACATTATAAGCAGTCTTTGAAAGCAGGCGGCATACATTCTCATTTATGGGGCAGCAAGGGAGAAATTGGCAAAAGCTTAAGTTTCGCCCTGGGCCTGTAATGGTTTAAAGGAATGTGAAGCCCATCACAAAGGCAACTACGAGGAGAAACAGAGAACAGGTGGTCATCGCTGTGTTCGCCAGCCTCAGCCCTCAGACATGAAATCAAGCAAGGGGTTTAGATTTCAGTGATAAAGACCCTGAGGTTTGTTTGCTCTTTATGTCTGCAAAGATGTGTGAAAAGATGCTAGACCTCTAACCTTCCCCCTAAGTCTCCCCCAGCCTTGGAGCTGGGAAAAGGAGGTTAAGAATTTCAGTGCACAGGAAATCATCCGTCGGCAATGGTTTTGGAAGGACAGATTGGATATGTGGGTGGAGGACAAGGCCTTGACCTTCTTAGTGTCTGTAGTGTTAGTGGAGATGTAAAGGCTGTGCTCCGCAAGAAAAGAATAAACAATCAAGCCCTGTGGCATGAAAAATTTCATCTTCTATGACACTCATTTAGAGTAGAGATTCCACTTTTGTTTAATTTTATTTTAGAATATACTGATCATTTATAGGTGAGAATCCCTCTGAATGATTTGGTCAAGTCAGCTTTATTTATACACCTTTCATGCACATAGAAACTAAATGTTCTTTACAATAAAATCAATGAAATATACCACTCCCTCCTTTTTAAAACAACAATTAGCAACCAAAAGCTTGAAAGAAAGGAAAAGTTTATTTTTAAAAGTATTTTTGATTAGACAGATTATTTTACAGCAGATCTTAGGTCATTTAGTCATTTAGAGACATTTAGTCATTTAGAACATGACCATAATAACTGAGTGCACTTTTTATTTGATTTGTTGTGAGAGTGTTTATTATTATTATTTTTTTACAGGTGACTCACGAGCTGTACCAATCAGGGCTTTTTAACCAAACAGTGATATTGATCCTGTACTGTACCGACAGCCAGTGAAGTTTTTAAGTCCTGGTGTGATTTATTTTATTCCCTAGGTCAGAACTGACGTCTATCATTGAACTGTAATAACTGTTTTCTATGGACTGTGGCCTTTGCACATCAGCCATTTTGACAGCTCACAGTGGGAAAATCACAGGTGTTAATAATCAGATTGTTGATGGCTGAGTGTTTTAGGGTGAATGCTGGTTTATTGTCTCACAGTCTTGACTTAGATGAACTGAACAGAGCCATTGTTCATGTGTTCAAGTTGTGCTAACATTGCTGTGCAAATGACCCTTTATTTATTCAATTGTATTGTTATAATGTTTCTTTCAGATAACAGAGGTTCCATTCAGGTTTATATTGGTCTAAGAGAAGACTCACGGCTTCTGGATCATATTGGAACATATTATTTATTTTGTTAACAGAATTTGGCTAGACCAGCCTTGCAGAATGGGTCATGGTGGTTATTCTCAGTGAGCTACTGTCAATTCAATAAATGAGAAATTAATAGTGGTGAAAAGAATTAAGAACAACTGAATGCTGAAATGCTTACAGCTGAACATACCTGCACATACAGGTTGAGGGCCAGGGCACCACGCAGTGTTTGACTGTGCACATGTTTGAATCTCCTTGTGTGTGTAAGCATGTGTGTATTTCACTTATCTCTTCCCATCTTTGTGTGCGTGTTGGGGTTGTAACCATAGGTGCATGGTGACGGATGAGCAGAGGCTGGGTGATCGTTGAGCAGGCAGGCCTTCAGGTTTGTGATAAAAGTGAGGTGGGGTGCAGAGGAAGTGAGGAGGCATAAGAGGATTTTATGGCAGTGGATGGTGTGTGTTTGTGTCTGTGTGTGTGTTTGTGTGTAGAAGACTTTCTGCTTGGGTGAGCCTAAAGAATGTCCATGCAGATCCTGGCAGGGAAACAGGGAGGTCCGTTCATCCCATGTTCAGCTCACTGCTGCTGACGTCCTTCATTATTTTTAGGAATGATTTAAAAAAATAAATAAATAAATTGAACACAAGCTTTTCCAGATCATTCACAATCCATCTCATACTGATTTTCTTTCATTTAACTTTCTCTAGGACTCACTCTGTCTTCCTCTTCCTGCCTCCTCTGTAGTGTGGGAGCTGTCAGTGGCATTTGGTCCGACACACACTCCGAGCCCTGATAGCCGGCAGGTCCCCGTCCTTTAAAGGGCAGCAACTAATTAGCCATAATGGCTTCCATTTTGTCCTGGCCTGGCGTCATGCCTTTGATGCTGTGATTGTGAGTGCCCGAGGGGAATACTAGACAATTTTCTATGTCTGATTTGTTTGAGGGGGTTGGGGTGGGTGTGATAACAATGATGTCAGGGCAAAAATAGACCATGTTAGTGTTTTCCCACAGAGTTATATGGATGGATACGGATGGAAATGACTTCTCACCCAGGGTTTGTTTGCTTTTCTTTTTGTTGTAAAGGACATAGGTGTGATTGTAAGAGTGGGAATTAGATGCGATGACGCAAAATGGTTTATCCAGGATTTTAACTTTTATTATGTGAGATAAAGGTCTATCTAAAAATAAACAAATGGCTTGTTGGAATTATAGACTGCAGTAGACAAACACTATATATGTGAGGAAGAGGATGACACGCCTCTACGTCTGAGATTCAAGTAGTGCATAACTTCTAAACACAGATCATTGTCAAATGAGTTTACACAGTCTGATCAAGCCAGTCAGACCTGACTTATAGCGTTTGTGTGTACAGCAGCAGTGCAGAGGCAGTTGAAGACAAGTAGTGTTTACCCCATCAAAGTGCCGGACTGTGTTTTTTTGATCAGCAGAATTTACTTACTTTTGTGGGCCCTTCTTTGTGTCTTCAGTTATACTCCAACCTGTTGTCCGCCTTCTCACTTTATGAGCACACTTGCTGTTGCCTCCATCTGTCTTGACATAAAACAAATCATTTCCTGTGTTCAGCACAGGCATGTTGCCGGACGACAAAAGCCATACAGAGAAACACGTAGGGAGTCATATGGAGCTGATAAAGCGAAGCCGGAATACCTGGAGAGAACCCACAGGGAGAACATGCAGCTCTAGACAGAAAGAGTTTTGTTTAAACCGGGATCTGCACCGGCAACCTTCTTGCTGTAATCTCCGTGTGGCCCAGAATATTATAATCTACAACAAAAAAATCAACAAAAGTTACTCAATGCACCTTTAACAAACTTTCTTTTGCTTCAGGCTGTAGAAACAGTTGAAAGATGTTCACTGTTTAATATGCAGTTCATATTAAACACTATGAGATCATTCTGCAGGTAGAAGGGAAACATCTGTACTAACCAGGCTAACATCTGTATAACCTCCTCTTAACCCCAAAACTGTCCCTTGCATTCACCCTTGTCTCCTCTGTCCCCCATGGATCAGGTTGACTGGTGAACTATAGAGGCCACAGCCTTTGAACCTCCTCAACACATACATACGCATAAAGAAAACAAAAAGACAAACATAAATAAACACAAGAATACACACACTGCTGAGGCACTAATGGGGCTTGAAGTGCACTGCAGCTCTCTCCCTGGGAGAAAGCAAGAGATGAAGGGAACAACAGAGGAAGAGGTGGGGTGCATCGGGTTCCCTCTAGGCATCTCTCAATAGGTTTATCTCTGCCGTGGAGGTGTCTCTTTGAGTCACCATGCCTTGTGCTGAAGCGGGAGAGGATGCAGGCAGCCAAGGTAGAGAGACAAGAGCAGGCAGAGGGTGAGAGCACAAGAAAGGCAGAGCATTGGGGAGGTGGGGTGGAGGGGGTGAGGCTTCAGTGGGATGGGACCACCTGCGTCGCCTTTTTTTGCCGGGAGATTATGTGGGCAGACAAAGCAGTGGTGGAAGGAGGGCAGGGGCACTGGGGGAGCACACTGTCTGGAGAGTGAACAGCGTGGAAAGTGGAGGTGGCATTTGTGCCACATATGATACCGCACCACCCCACCACACTCTCCACACCTTCCCAGAACTGCCCCCTGCAGGCTGTTGTCTCCCCAGATACCTCCATTCCTTGTCAATCAAGTCACTGTTTAACTTGTCTCTGTATACTGTATATGCACAGTAGGTTACATAAAGAAATTTAATTTTTGCAGCTCAAGTAAGACTTGAAAATATGTAAGTCTGAAATTATTCTAAATCAAATTTCTCAAAACTGGAATAACACACTCGAATAATGCGGTTGTGAGTTGAATTTGATTGCCATTGCCATTTTTCCTTTCACCCCAACCGGCTGAGGCAGATGGCTGCACATCTCTGAGTCTGTTCTTCCTATTATTATTATCGTCTGATATTTTTAGGCAGACACAATAAATCAGTTGCCCACTAGTGCTTGTAACTTGTTGTGCGTTGAATGGTATTGTGCGTTGAATGATACGTTGGATCGTTGAGTGTCAGATGTGGATGCAGTATTCCTTGATGTCTGATCTATGCTCATAAATAAAATTATGACTATATTGTTTTATCAGATATTAAAAATTGTGGACACACAAAGGGTTAATTTTTTATGCATTCCGGACTTTAAAAAGTCCATTTGGAAAAGTTAAAAAGATTGTAACTAATTTCATGAAAATCCTAATTTTACCAGCAAACCCGTGACTAAACACAGGCAGCTTGGTTTAATGAGATATCCACGACCACCATCATCATTTGACATGGACATGAGTAAGAGCTGCAAAATGTCTGCTACACAGTCAGATTTTCAAGATTTTAAAAATGGTAAAAGACTGTATTGGACAGATATAAATATTGGCAGGAATCCTCTGCTCCATGTACTTCAGTAGTTATACTTTTTCAGCATCAGTCATCTACTACATGCACTTAAAATGATTTAATGATACTGAAAAAGAAGTCATTAGGTTCTCTTGCCTTCACATGGTTTGGATCTGAATGTGCAGTAGAGTTTTTTTGTCCTTGCTGCAGTTAAATTTGTGTTATTGGCATCACATTTGTCAAGACTTGCTGCTGGCTGTTTGCAGGGATATTAGAGAGCAGCAGATTTCAACATGTATGTTTTCATAATTGTGTGTGGATAAACTTGGCACACGAGGTGCAGAGTTTCTACATGTGCAGATTTCCCTCAGGGTTCATTCCTCTGCTGCCACTCTTTTTTCTCCTCATTTTTTCAGTGATCAAAATTCAGTGATCATAAAGTTATCTCACATCTATGGTGGCTTTATGCACAGCACTTATTTCTGGCTCTTTTACTGACAGACTCCCAGCCAGGGAAGATAGATGCTCATATTGTGTACGAGCATCTATCTTCTTGTACATAATATGAGCCAGGTAATTTTCATTTAAACTGCCCAAACTAGAATTGTGTGATACTTTAAGCACCATTGACTGCTTTTAGTATTGGCTTTTGTCTCCCACATGCAGCAGATATTACATAGATAATTTGGTACCTTTTGTTCCCATTTTTGTCTGTTATTTGGAAATCATCATCATTTTAATGTGTATTAAAAACAAGGAAAATACACTGTCAGCAAAGCATTCAGGAGAAGTCGTTCCCACTGTTTTTGTGAGATGTGTTTTTTCTCATAGAATTACAATTCATCTATCACTGTGCTCAGTGAAGCTGATATATTGTGGTTAAAATACCATGGGTCCTTTGAGCCACAGTCTCAGAGTGGATGTAACCATCAATGATTGGTCAGTCCCCATTGTTTCAGCCACTGTCATTTGTCAAGATTAATATCTGTCTCTGGTTAATTATTCCAGGTCCGGGCATTGGTCTGTAGCTGAACCCCAGTTAACCCTCAACTCCTCTATCAACGTATAATGACTTCATTTGGACTTCCCCTTTCACTGCAGCCAGTTCTTAAGTCTAATAATTGCTCAGATCCTTTTGTCTTTTTGCTGATGTCGGCTTTTAGCAGAGCAACCTGAGCATCTTGGGGCAGGTCTGGGCCATGCCATTTTTGATGGAGCTGTTGTGTAAAAGTCTCTCCCATGCCTTGTTGTCCTTTCTAAAGGTCTCTAAGGAAGCTGCAGACCTCAGCAAATTCTTAGCCAGAGGTGACGAGGGGAACAGAAGGAGAGGAGAACAGAGGAGGACCGACCACAGAGGCAACCTGTGCTTCTCTAGTTGTGGCTGAATGGATGTTTTAAGGTATTCATTGTGGCTCTCTCTTTCACTCGCTCACTATTCTTCAAAGTGCTTGTGGAGTCCTGGCTTGGCGTGGGTCTAAGCTTGCTTCTTTTCCCAGCAAGAGCTCTGTGGGTGACGCTGACGTACTAATCATAACATGTTGGCAGCAGCTTTGTGCCGAGTGTTGGGGGGAACTGAGGACTGGCATTCTGCTGCTCACAATCCCTTTTGTGGTGCCACAGCCAGCATTAAAACCAGTCGCAACAGGGTTCACCCCAAATATCTATCCCTCTCCCTCTGTGGTGCTGTGGCTGCAAAGAGAACTGGGTGGTAAAAATTAGAAGTGGTTGTGTTTCTGTGAGTTTTAGTGAAAACAGTGTGAATGTGATGGATCTGGATATGGATATAGTGTGAATAATATACTTTAAGCACTACACCCAACATGAGGAGCTGCAGCTCTTTCAGCACTAACAAAAACAACTTAAAACGTCTCTGACGTGCTTTATCTTTTGTGTACTTTATATTTTGTGCGTAAATGTTGTTGCTGATCTGCTGCCTTTGTGTTGGTCTGACCTGCCAACGAAATGAATAAATTATGCTGTTGAAATCCTTAATCGTCAAAAATAAATTATGGAAACGTGTATTTTCCTCACTTTTATTTTACGCTGCTAACATTAGCATTAACATAAATTATGGGAGCCTAATAAATCAAGGAGGCTGTGGAGGAAGGCCCTCTCTTTTGACACAGATGTTTGTGGGATACACAGATATTATCTGACTGGCCTGGCCTTTTTGGCAAATCAACAAGGTTTTCATCCAGAGGCGAGCGTTTGTCACAAATTACATTTTTTTTAATTAGATTTTGTTCTAGTGCAGTTGAATTTATTTGAAAAGTATCCACAAGAAGCAGCACTGTGGCTTCAACAGCACTGTGCCTGAGTTGCAGCACTATAACCCAGCAAAGTTACAATTAGCTTCGCTTTGAGGCATTTTTGAGGCTGACATTTTTTGACAACTTCTGCTGTTAATTACATTTGTGCTTTGGTTGATGTGCACCCTCTGCTGGTATCGGCCATAACTACATTGTATGCAAGGTCTAAAGAAATAACACGGACCAAAAGAAACAGATGTGGTTAGTCAGTTAATTAATGAATTCTTAATTGCAATGAGTCGATCAAAGGTTAATATTTAACACCACTACTCTAAGCTAATCTGTGACATTTATATTTTAACTGTCCACTGTTCCTTTTCAGTTAATCACATAAATTAATAAATGTCTCATATTTTAGAACGCATAGCAACCTAAGAGGCTGTTTTTGGGAGATACTTTGCTCAAGGACAGACAGATGTTGTTCAGTATGAACCAGACAACAAACTAACCTTAGTTCATTATGCTTGTGAAGGTTTTTAATGAAAAAGCATCTTCATACTTCACAGTATACTCTTCCTTACCTTTACCTGCATTAGCAGCTCAGTAATAACCTAATGATAATTTCTCATCACAATCATCTTCACAATCATCTCTCACAATCACTTCAATGATGCCACAGAGCTTTTTTTTCTCCTGTTCACAAAGTTCTACACACTTTTCACCAAGCGACTGGTGAGACTCTTGAGATGAGTCTTGTTCTCCACCCACACTGCCTTTATTCTTCTACAAAGACTCACAGAGATGTCAGGAAAAATATCAGGTAAAAAAGCCAGTGATGACATTATTACATTTTAGCCAAACTATTCACAAGAGACACAGTTCACTGAATCATGATTCAGGTTTATGATTATGTGTCCCATCTACATAAACATGCTATACATCACAAAAAAAAAAAAATCAATATGTAAAAATTATCTTTTAATGGAAAAAACAGACAGTTTTTCACACAGGAGTATTTCTTGCAAGGCTGCTGTGTTGGATTGCATTATGTTGCACGGGTGTTACCGTTACTGTGTTAGATCTTACTTACACTTGCCATCATTTTTATCCCTAAAGATCATTATTAAATTATTAAGTGCATTTAGGTTTTAAGTTTGTACAATATACAGTTTGTCACAGAATGTTTGTTCATGTGTGTTTTGTAAGACCTTTTGTTCTGACAGTTGAAGTTTAAATAAAAGAGGGATTTTATACTGAAGTGAATACATTTAAACATTTAGGAGCGTTTATTGGCAGAAATCAAATAGACTACCCATAAATATTGTGTGTAGGTGTCATTGCCCGTGTGTGTTCTGTTATGCTGTTTTGTGCTCTGTCACTTTAAGGTGAGATCGTGTTTCGCACGTGTGTCTTCTTGTGCTGTTCTTCTTCTTGTGCTAGTGTGAGCAAGCCAAATAGTAGCCATAATAGTAGTATTGACAACTTCCTGCTGTTGTCAATAAAAACCCTCCTGTAAGTATGTTTGTATTAGTATATAATCACATTCAAATAAAAAAAAATGTTGGTCTCTATAGCCTTGGAATAATCATTTTATTTGTACTTTAGCAAAGGACCTTGTTTTATTGAGGTTGCCATCGTGCACCATCCTGTTTCTACAATAGCCCAAGTGGGCCTTACCCTGAGCATGCATTTTGCCTTTTGAAGCAGAAGATTACTGTGTAAAGGAAGAAAAACAAGATCCTTCCTAATATGCAAAATCCATGTGGATCATCCACTGTGACCGCTGATGACTGTTGACCGTTGAAGGAAAAGGGTATTTTAAAAATACAAAAATACACGACACTGAAGGATTTTGATAAAAAAAATATGAAGGCATTTTCATCATCTCAATAAAATAAAAAAAAAACAATCATATTTTGTATTTTAAATACATGTATCAGAAATAATGCCCATCCCAGGATATACGTCAGTGGTCTTTGTAGTGTGTCCTGATTTTCAAACTGATCGTAATGATGATCAGACCACATTCCTCTCACCAGCACGCTCCCTCTCTCTCACATCTCCACCATGCAGACCCCCAGCCGTCATGTAATAAATGTTCAGAGCCATAATCAATTTGCCATGCTTGGGGAGCATCTTTTTGGATTCAGCCTGTAAAAAAGAGGGGAAGAGAAGAAAGAAAAGGATGAGGCAGAACACAGACGACAAAAAGGGTCCAGGAGAGGCAGGAGAAGAGGGAAAGGGGGCTCTATTAGAGAAAAGACTTCCCATGGCGTAAATAGTATTCATGGATGACAGAGTGGTCATGGGGGATAGACGAGGGTCTTCTTCTCTGTTGAGTTTGAGTTGACTCATTCTCCGCCTGGCTTTTCTTCCTGACGCAGCTCGCCAAGAGGTCCTTTTGTGCCTTAACAGCAGGTAGCGATGGAGTGGCAGGTCAACTCTCAGGCCAACACAAGTGTCCTCTTCTCCCGCTGACCCCTGCTGGGTGTTTCTCTGTGTAAGAGAGAGAGTGCAATATTTTGCACAAATTCTTTGTGTATGATGCAGGAAAGAACTATTCTTAACCACAAATTGAAATCCTTCATTAAGTCAACTATTCCTAAACAACTTTGCCCCATCTACATTTTGATCCTGCTATTAAGACCTTTTAATCATTTTTTGTACTCACTTTTTTATTTTGTATGGATTGCCTGGAAGCCACTGGTGCACAATGACAAAATATCTAATTAAATGTGAATTGGAGTTTTTTTTTTTTTTTAAAAAAGAGCTCACAACAACAATATTTTTAACCTTTGCTTCTACTACATGTCTTTTAACCACACATTGTAGGTTTTTCTAATGGAGGATGCCTTTATCTCAGAATGTTTTCTTTCTCTCCCCATGGTAACTCAAGCAGTTTTCCCAGTGGGTGGCTCACGCGGCCACGGGCCTGCAGAATGGAGTTGCCCACATAGCACACAGCCTAATCGAATAACCACCCCAGCATGGCGCCCAGCGTGAGTGTCGTCCCCAGAGAGGAGCTTGACCGGAGGCTGCAGTTACCTTTCATTGGCGCCTAGCAGGCTGGCTTCTTTTCCCAGTGTCCCGCTGCTCGAAATTTGTCAGCCCCCTCTGGGTTTCTTTCTAGGAGTGTCAGCTGTGGGGCCCCTGATGGGAGATTTGTTGATATGATAACTCGATTAGACTACAGGATGGATGACATGGTGGCACAGTCTGGGTGCTGACTGCTCTCCTTAACCTCTCCACAGGAGCCAGGGACTCAACACCTGCCCTCAGTCAACAAGTCTCACTGTCCTGGATCATGGAAAGGTTGAGGTCAGGTCCTGTTTAGATGTGAGAGATGATGCAGTCTGACATCTCTTTAGTACCAGGATATCAGCTGGACTTTATTCCTTTAGTAGCAGGAATGTCACTTAGGAGTGCCACACTTACTGGGAAGGCATCTTAAACATCTTAAGTGTCCCTCACTGTGTTGTCCATTTGAAAACCCTAAACAAATACAGACAGGTCTTCAATTAAAGTTCTGTTTAGGTCTATTATGTGAACAGTTACAGATGTAATTGTCTGTTGTGTGTGATAGGCCTCAGTGATTTCATTACTCCTGGAATGTAAAAGGATGCAGGGTTTCTAACCCTAACTCTTGACTCAGTAAATAGCTGTGAAAACATTTTTTTACAGTTCCTTATTCATAAATACACAGGAGTCGTGACAAAATATGAAATTGCTCTATTGTGCTGTTACTAACTGCAGTTCAGCTGTGTTTCACAGTACAAATTAGATGGTGTAAAATTCTCCAGGGCTTAATTAGTGGA
Source organism: Brachirus orientalis (assembly GCA_016785285.1). Taxonomy (NCBI): domain Eukaryota; kingdom Metazoa; phylum Chordata; class Actinopteri; order Pleuronectiformes; family Soleidae; genus Brachirus; species Brachirus orientalis. Next base: position 2,535,059 of record JAFBJR010000180.1, on the reverse strand, counting down.
AATTGCAGGGACCAGACAAATTTTCCTCATAGGTTTTCACCACTGTGAGGACACAAACACTTTCACATACACAATACCTTCTCTGTATCTCCTCCAGGTTATTTGCTACATGGTGCACTGGGGCCACTCAAGTCAATTAAGTTCACATCTCCACTTTGGCCAAACAAGGGATTGTGGTGATATGAGGAGCGCTAAAGACCAACAGGAGCCTCCCCTTCCCAGCCCAGGCATTGAGGAGCAGCAAAAAGGACACCAAACAAAGGGCGGCCCCTCTGTGTCTCAATGACTCCTCTCTTTGTTGCCTTCTTGGGCCCCATAAAGGAAGAGGGACGCTCTTGTTTGCCCAGGAGGTGGTTTAATGGCTCCAGATAGAACAATGGCGCCACATTCAAGCCATCCAGAGGGGCTCATTATATGGGGCCAGACCAAAGCACGGGGTCCATGGACGTTCCCACTGGACCGTTGGGTGAATGGTGGCGATGGGCGGGTCAGGCCAGGGAGGGTATACAGGGGGGAGAAAGGAGACCATTGAGGTGACAAGCAGGTTCCATCTGCCCCCAGTGCCTCCTCACCTTGCATCAAGACAGCTAGGGGCCTCACCGTGCACAAAGAGCAAATTTAGTGTGTCGGGGTGGCTTAAATCGCACACTTAAGAAGAGACCATTGAGAGAAATATCAACACTGTAGACCCCGGAATGGTGCATTCAGCCTCGCCTGCCCCCTTCTCATTGACAGAGTTCCTTTTCCTTTCAGTCCTTTTCTCCTTTTTTGCTCCATTGAAGTCCCACTACTCTCATCTCCCAAACTCTTCAGTCCAGGCCTTTTTTCCCATACCTTGCAAAGGGGCGGATGACAAGAATTAAGTTAGTTCTGGCCCGACCCAAAGGTTTTGTCCTTACCCAGCTGTGGCAGGTAAATGTGGCCATGATGAGATGGATCATCAATCACAGCCAATCTTCTCTGGTGATCTGACATGCTCACCAAAGACCCCAAAGGTCAGAAGAAGTCAGTAATACATAGCCAAACAGTAATTCTGGGTTTATAAGTTTGTTGCTGTTGGTTTCTACTGCAAATATCACATGATTGTAAATTACTCCAAATGTAGTACTCTGTAGTAGTGGTAGTCTGCCCTTTGTGATTCATCAGGTCAAATTTTTACTATACAGCTCTTAATCAGTGTTTCAGATAGAACAGTGTTTAAAATAGTCTTTAAAATTTGTTAAAATGTTTGTACTTAAATGCAGTTGCATTTGTTTGGTTTCCTCCAACAGCTTCATAGACACACACTTTCATATCATAAAACCGCCTTTTTTTTGTTTTTCAGTGAAAGTTTTAATGTTCAAAACCCCAAATAGCTGCCAATTTGCAAACATTTAGATAGCTTTCTCGACTGTCTTCTGTTTATACTTGGCCCGTTACTGAACACAGAAACTACAAATCCATAATTGCAAAATGTAATGGTAGTAAACAAGGAAGAGTAGTTTTTTCTAACAGCAATTCTTTTCCTCAAAACAGGCTAGTGGTACAAACTACTAACTTTCTCACTTCTTCTTAACCAACCTCCACCATCTGTTTCTGTCCAGTTTCTTCAGAGGGTGGAAACAGGGTGATAAGCCAATATAAGCAAGAAAAAATGTTATTGATTTTATTTAGGATAGCAAAAATATGTTTCTAAAAAAAGATATTAAGAAAACTTAGTATATATTTTTTAGTTGAGTCATTTCTCCAAAGGGAATGTCATGTTGATGTTAGGAACCTGATTATATTCCATCAGTTTACATTATTTGCAAAGACCTTTGTGTGTTTGCAGAAACCTTTTAAATGGTGACCATTACAATTTCGTTGTCTATACCTAAAACATCAAAATGCAAATCACTAGAGGTGGACCTTTGCACTTCAAAGTTCATTATATATTCCTCCACCCTGAGTTGAAGTGCATCTTCTAAACTCTTACCAGAGACGACACATTTGACCAGAAAATTCTATTCAGTGTTGATTTTTTTTTCGTGGGCCTTTAACGATGAAAACTATTAAAACTGATGATTACACTTTTTTTCTCAGGACCCTTCAGGTTAAGGCCATGGGAACAGCAGTTGCAAAGGAATCAACACAATCATCCATGTCTAAGAGCATACGCCTGGGCCTGAAAATCTCTCTGTCTTTGCGGCCTGTCTGATGGACAAGGCCTCTGTGGTCACCACACCACTCCTAGTCTCATAGCCTCCATGACCACATTTTCCAGACACCCCACTGTGAGGCTAGCAGCTAGCATTGGAGTTCCCACTGGGCAAACTCAGCAGGGGCCGTTGGCGGCGGGCAGGCTCCCCAGGGGCCAGATCGCACCCATTTTTCGCCAGACTTTTGTGCATGTTTTGCACGTGTGTCTGTGGTGGCTGTGAGCATGTGTGGGTCACCGTAAATGTTTATATCTGTACACATATTTCAGATGTTTTTTGGGCATCTGTATGCTTTCTGACTTGACCCCATGAGCCTGTGTAGGAGGAAAATGTTTACCACCAGATGCCTTTGCTCCCAGAACTCTTAGCGGGGTGCCAGTGAAATCCCGCTGGGCCACCACAGTAGGAACATACATCTCGCCACAGGGAATGGCCATGGAGCCTAATGATGAGACACATCAGTCTTCCTCTCAGCCTGGCCTGACATGCCTAAGTGTCTTGTCCATGGTGGCATATCCATGGCAAAAGAATGCATATAGTAGGGGTGCTTTATCAAGCCCTGTGGGAACCTGTGTTCACTCTCAGCAGTCGAGAGCATTTAAAGAGCGTTCAACGCAGTTGGTGCACTTTATTCGCTTAGCGGGAGGTTGTGATCTTGTGTCCCTGCTCACAGTTTGCCTCCTGTGTGTGCAATTGTATAATTAAGCATTAGTTTTATTTACATCTTAGCCATTGTACTGACACAAAATTATTTTGAATGTTATTACTGGGATTTGTAGTTGCTTCCAAACTGTACATCAGTTGTCAAACCTCTAGTGGTGTGAGCAGAGCTGAGTTTGAGGGCTTTGTAAGTTAACCAAAAACACAAAAGTAAGATGAAGAGGGATAAACAGCCTGAAGTACTGGTGTTGTTTGCTTTCATAAAGAAAACAAGTAAAACAGTGTGGCAGGTGTACTTTGAAATCGCCTACGAAGACCTGGTAGTCTTCGAGCACAGATCATGGCTGTTTTTGGTATTTGAGTGATAATACCAGCGAGACTCTGCTTCCTTCCAAACAGGAGTGTACGACATCAGAGGTCAGCCTGTTCTGCCTCGCCAGCACACATCTCCCCCACTGTGCTTTCAACATCTCCATCACTGGGAGCTATCTGCTTCTGCAGATTATATAATGACAAACATTTTACTTCTGGAGCTGAAGTACATCAGAAAATGAAGCAAACAGAGGAGGGAGATGGAGGAGTAGAGGGAAGAGCACAGAACAAAAAAGACAAGGGCCCCCATGCCATGGATGACTCCAGAGGTTGTTTTTATATGAAAGACTGCTTTTCACTCTCTCACTCTCCCTTTGTCTCCATCTCCCTCTCTCTTCCTTTCTTGCTTCTTGCTGGCTGGAAAGTGAGTGGTGCTTTGCTTGCCTGCAGCCAGGAGGTAAAACTGAACTGCAGAGCCAGGCTGCCAAATGATGAAAGACTCTGGCATCCAGGGATGCTCAGAGCCTGGACTAAGAGCTCAGAGCAAGAGAAATGCTCACTTTTCAACTTAACACTTTTTTTCCCACTCCGTTTCTTCTTCTCTTGCCTTTGTTGGTGTCATTTTTTTCCATCATCAGGGCAAGCAATTTCTTTTCTTTTTTTATGACCGCTTGCACCACAGCCTTGGAGCAAGAGCCCCTCATGGGAGATGGATGGATGGATGGAAGTAGTAGTGAGGAGGAGGTCGGCCCGAGCGTGTTTATGTAGGTGTGTGTATGTGAATTGTGGGGATAGGTTCTAAATGTGGGTGTGCTGTTTTTCTTATTGCTGTCAATGTAGGTTTGCTCCCGTGTTATGTTTGAAGACAGTGATTTAAATATTGTTAATTTTCTTACTAAGCAGTCATTAGATTTATTCCAAATTGTATGACCACATCATCCCATTAATAATGACTGCTAATGAATAGTTTAAACAAAATAAAATCAACTGCAAAGGAGATACCTTGGTTAAACAGCTTCCCACTTAATCTCTCCAGGATTATTCATAGAATGTTCAAAAAAATGTGTACAAGTACCGTTTTTCCTGGAGCTCTGCCCATCTTATGTTAAGAATCATGTATAAACTTGCGGGTGTCTTTAAGACAGATTGTGCTTAATGACATTTAATCTAATATATACGTTCATCAGGCCAGACATAATGAAACATTATAAAAGAGTAATTTGAAAATATTGCATGTATTATGAACAGAATATAGTTTTGCTGCTAAGACCCTGGCAGGAAGTGGAATGGACGTGGCGATGGGTCACACAATGATCATGGCGTTAACATGATTGTGATGTAACAGTGATTGGCTTGAGCATGTCAGGTTGTGATTGGATAAAAATGAGAATGAAGTGGTGGAGCTTAGAGATGGCGAAAATTATACTTACAAGGCATGTACATAGAGACAGTCTTCCTGCCCTACTAAGTTTAAGCCCTCCTTTAGTGACGGACTGATACATTTATTTATTTATCTATAACTCTTCATCTGGGGTTTCCTCATTTTCAGACTGGTGAGATAGAGTTCCCTCAGTGTCTTTTTAGTGTATGATTAATTCTGGCCTTGCGTGAATATATCTGCATGGGTATTTGTGTGTGTGGGGAGTGTCTTTATGTGAAGAATTTTGTGTTACATTTTATCTGTATGAAAAGTGCTATATAAATAATGATTGACTGAATGAATGACTGATTGATTTATTGATTGACTGAACAAGAATTGCTCTCAGGTCACCACATGAAACTCATACTATGTTGATTCAGTATTGTGCAATACACCATTTTTATTCACCATTGTTATGTGCAATCCTTTACAGTGTTTACATTATATATTAAGATCATGATGACTATACTCTGGTCACTCACTGTATGAATTGCACATATTGCCAGATGTTGAAATGCATTTTTTATTTTTTATTACCTTTATTTTTTTTTGACTGTATTTGCTGATGTAGGTCTTGATGATTGAAAATTGTTTGGTGGTTTATCCTTTAGTTTTATCCCATACATGACAAGACACTGATCAAAACAGACAACTGTTTACCACATCATACATTTGTTTCACTGTATTCTTATCTGTTGTAGTGTTGTATAGTAGTATAGTGAATACAGTTTGGGAAATTCCCAAACTCTAAACTCTATTTTAGAGTTTGGGAATTCTAAACTCTAAAATAAAGTTTACATATACTCAGTTACTGTCAGTAGATTCTGTCTGCAGAGCTGTCACTCCATAGATATTGTAAGGTTTTGCTCTTTAATATGGCAAAAACCTGTAAATCATATTTTTGCCTTAAAAAGTCATCACCACTTCTCAGCAGTGCCACAAGCTGCTCTACACAGACTGACTTGAACTTTCAGAAGCTTAAAAAATGTAACTGTAATGATGATGTAGCAATACACATACAGATTTAGAGTTCTTTATTTGAAATCTGAACAATTAAGAGCTAGTAAAGAGTTGGACTGCAGAGCATTTTCCTGGTCTTCTCCATGCTATACACCAAGTGAACGTGCAGAGAGACTGGTTTGTGTTTGTCTGAGACATTTTATATGAGTACCATGGCTGAATTCAACTACATACCCCAAGGAATCCCCCAATTCACAGGTCAGGCTTCCCCTGCCAAGACTCTGGTTCCCTACCATAATCCAGTCTCAAACAGAGGGAAATGTGATGCAAGGTGTCGGCAACACCATCAAGATTATATTTTTTCTGTCTTTACACTAAAGCTACTCCCTTCTAAATTCCATCCAGGGATGTAATCCTCCACCTTACACCATTCCGTCTATTCATCACACTTTCATCCCTGTGTGAAGAAGGGAAGGTGAGGAAACCAGAGGAAAGACTTAACTCTGTTTGTGTTTGCAACAAGGAGAATGTCGCCAGCAACTTCGTCAGAGACAGGGCTCGGAGAGGGAGTTTAAGCAGAAACTCTGTGTATATTTAGTTATATTTGTGTGATTGTGTGCCAGTTTTGGCCAACACATATTTCCCATTTATCAGTACATTGTTCATGTACTGTGTCCTAGGCCACCATTAGAGTTGTTTTAGCAATGCTATAATAACCATACAGTATTATTATTTCTTAATCACTTTATTGGAACACATCCAGAAAACACAGGAAACATTATGCAGTTTTAAGTAAGATTTTTTGGGGGAAAACATGCATATTTTGGTTAAAGTATCAAGTATTTAATGCGACCTACACATGAACAATAGTCGAACCTTAATCAATATTATTAGTAAAACCTACAGTATGTTTGTCCCTCTATTTCATTTAGACAAATGCTGCGAAAAATACTGTAAGACTAACTCTGTTACAGTACATAATTCATTCATCTGATCCAAATGCTAAAAAGATCACAAAAATTTGCCATAAAAACAAAGCTGGTGGTGCCCCAATACTTTAGCACAGTATTATTATATGTACTACACTATAGTAGGCAAACTTAGTTAGTTATAGGTTATGGTTAGGGTTAGTCTGTCTACATGATAGAGCAGGAATCTTAAACTCAAATGACCTTTGGGACATCTAGTCTAGTTTTTTTTTTTTGAAAAGTAACTTCAGTAGAGATGGGTGTTATGACAATATTCCATCACAATATTCCATCAAGATATCACAAATGATAAATAAAAGATAAAATAGATAAATTAACTGTCTGCATTAACATGAAAGGTACAATAAAAAATGTGTTGATGATGCAAATTGATATATTACTAAAAAAAACATTATAATTCGATATTAATGAAATGGATTGGAGGGCCATATGAGGGCCATGGGCCGCAGGTTTGACACCTCTGCACCTCTGCTCAAGAGCATGTGCATTAATCAAAATAGGTCCAAGCCTAGTGGCCAGAGTCTAGATATAAAACCAAATCAGTCTCATATGTGGAGGTTGGATGAGTTGGTGATAGCAGGGTCTTCAGTGTGTGTGTGAGGGAGAGAGAGGCCTGTTTACACTATGTCGATGGGGAGGCCTTAAACTGGAGCCATGCCACCGGGTATTAGGCTTGCACTGCAAAAAAAAAGAAAAAAAAAGAAAAGAAAAGACTATCTCAACAAGATTTTTAGTCTTGTATCCAGTCTGGAGAGCCAATTCTATTTTAACCAAGTTTTTTCTGTTGGAGAAGGAGTGGTGTGACTTCCAATATACTGCTCAGTGGGGTTTCAAAGGTCTGAGAGCAATTTCCCTTTCACTTGAAGAGGAAAGTGGTTGCAGATGTTTGGACCCTGCAACAGATTAAATACTTTTCAGTTATGACTCGAAGAAAATCCTCAAACACCCTGAAATCGCTCCAAATATTAGAAGGATATTATATATAGACAACTCGCCTTTAAACTGTTTATTACAGCAGGAAAACATATCGGTGTTTGGCATCTACCCTCCAATCTGAGCACTCTTCACAGATTATGTAACAGGAGATATGAGCATAAATTTTAAACCTCATATCCTACAGGTGGATTCTGAGGTAGTGGTGGGGCGCACGTATAGTCAGGGATGCTGGAACAAGGTGTCAAATGGAATGACAGGCAGAGAGAGAGAGAGAGAGAGAGAGAGGAATGAGAAGTGTTGCAGATTAAACAGACTGCCAAATTGGGAAGGTGTGTTTGTTATCTATGGTGAGTGATGCATGCCACGTGTCTAAAGTTCAGGTAGAGGTGACTGCTTGAAGTGGTTTCATTTATCTGCGTATGAGTGGCTGATTAAATATTTGCATTAACAAGCAACTAAACAGGTGAACATAATAAAGTGGCTGGTGAGTGTATATGCAGCCATTAATAAGTTTCTGTATGTATTCCTTTACTTCGACAGAACATTCTCTTTAGCAAGGAAATGTGAATTTCTGTGGTCATCATTCAGTGCGCCTGTGTGATGTCTTCACCTGCATCTGGTTGAAAACATACTCTCTGAATAGACTGGTGGAAAATACAAATCCCGAATTGAACAAATCAGAATTGAACAGTATAAAGTAATAAATCTGTATTTGTTCTGGAGTCAGTATCATAGAAATAAAATAAATAGAGGTTGCAGAGGGTCATTTTCAATCTGCCTCCATCAAACCCTATTCTTAAATTCAGTTTCATTTTTTGCATTTTCTCTATACAAGTTTTTTCAGTGCAACAATATAGGTCATGCTGGTGGTCTGTGTGATATGAGTATGTCTATGTTACAGAGACATCTTTCTTGTCCCACAGCTCTATTGTAATATATAAACCTAAAAAAATACCCTCTTCAATGATACATATTGTTTACAGTGGAGAGTTGGATAGAACCGGGGCGTATAAGTAGGTTATTGGTGGACAAGTCAAATAATGTGTTTGTGGGATTGGGAACAGACATCCAGTCACCCAGCCAGCCAGCAAAAGGCCAAGAGGGATCATTGCAGTCCTCCATGTGTGGTGGATGTTTTCCACAAGCCGAGCAGCCAGCTTGGCCACAGCTGTCCAAACCGCAGGCCCTGGGAGAAGATGAGGAAGAGGAGGGAGAGCTGGGGAAGGAGGCTCAGGGGGGGCAGTGGGGAGGGAGGTGGGCTTGGCAAAGGTCAGACAGGCTCAGGCGGCTGGGAGTGTGGGAACTGTCCGGGAAGGCATGTGCGAAATGCTCTGAGATGAGGTATCATCTTACAGCCAGACCGCCTGAGGGAGAGGAGTGCTGTGTGCCTGCATGTGTAAGTGTGTGTGCCTGTGCATGCATGTAGTGTGAGTATGAGAGTGCGTGTGTTTATGTGCAATTGGGAGGCTACCATGACTCTTGGGGAAAAGAGGATAAGTGTTTTGATATGAAAAGATAGGGAGAGAAGGAGGGAAAATGGACTGAAGCATGAATCACCCACACACACACACACACAGCTGTGAGCATTCCTGCTGTTGAAAAGGTTGCCTTTGGGTCCATGTCATGTCAGATGTAAAGACTGTGTACAGAGGAATGTGGCACATATGTGTAACATGATTTCAGAGCGCTGACAGTTTTAATTGCATCGTCCACAGAGAAATTAGCCTGCAATCTTAATATGATTGTGGTTTGAAGTGCCGTGTGCACCTTATCTTTGTGTGTATGTTTACAGCTGCAGAGGAGAGTCTCAATGAGCTCCTCAAAGCTGTGGCTGTCAGATTCCCCCACGTTTTGGTGGAAACTAGCAATATAATGATACTTGTTTGTAGCTGATATACACTGATGGTTTTAATGAAACACAGACATCCTCAGTTGAACTTTTCTTGCACTCAAAGATAGGATGAGAAGTTTCCACAGATGCACGTGTGCACACACCCAGGTGGTGGTAGTCTGGGAAGCCTGGCTAAGCTTGGCTGAGAGTCAGACTCCCACACCACACAGGTGAGTTGAAGTCTGATGATCCTGGTGTGTGGATGCCTCAACATGCAATCCTCATGTTACCCGTATCTCACTCCCCCAACCATTCCCACACAATCATCCATCTTCCTCCTCATGTCCCTGTTCCCCTGTCGTAGGAAAAAAAACTAAACAACAGACAAACAAACACATAATTCAGCTGGATTGAGTTTTAGACACCATCTCAACTCTCTGTACTGTATGTGTGCCATACTGTCAAAACAGTGTGTGTGTGTGTATGTACGACTAATTCCCACCTTTGTCTGCTCCTCCTGCTCCCATCTTTCACAGGGCCAGGCCTTTGAAGAAGTTTAATCCGGGTTATTTGCTTACCCATGCTTGTGTCAGGTCCTGCTCTGAATTGACTGTGGAAAATACACTCTAGTCTGCCGGCCGCTCCCTCTGTCCCTGATTTATCCAAATAGGATGTGGCTCATGGGCGTACATAAAGCAGGCTGAATGGTGGGTAAATATGATCTCACCGCCACTCTTTTTTATTCACAAGGCAACACTCTCACTGTTGCTCAAAAACCTTTATGTTGCCTGACATCCATTCAGGGCTTGTTGCATTCAGCCTGGCTCAATGAGAGGTCCCCAAAGAGTGCCATACACACAATGGGGCCTAGTTCATTACAGTAAATAACAGTGGCAGCCATCACATTGTTTTCACAATGCAAGTTGATTTAACATAGTTTAATGGGAAATTGTTTTAGGCCCGATGGAACTTCCTTTTTGTGTACTAGGTAAACTGAGTAGGAGCCCTAATAAGTGTGGTGAAGCACTTTCACCCCCCCACATTCAAGTGAAGACGAGGGAAAGAGGGAGGGAACATGTATGCAGCTGGAGAACAAGTGTTTATGTGGCCTGTTTAAGATGAGTGAGATGGAAGTGTGTGTTCATTATGCACTGTATGTACAACATGTGCCGCCAAGATGATTTGTGTCTACATGTTTGAGTGACGTACAGTATGCACATTTATATGAACACAAATGTCCTGCATCACTTCACAGGACGTCCCGTTCATTTACATCTGTTTGTTTCTGTAGATGACTCTCCAGCCGTCAACCCTTCCCAGTGTAGTTCCTCAGCATTACGCACAAGTCATCCCTCTCCCACAGTCACGAGATGACTGTCTGTGGGTGCCTGCCAAGGCCTCTGTGGCTTCCACAAGCCTGTGCGGTGTTTTCCCGTTCCTGGGGGCCCTTGGAGCTCCAGCATGGCCTCAGCGCACTGTGTTTATGTTCTGTGTAACTTTAGACCTCAGTTTGAGCAGGGGGCCAGTGTCTGTCAAAATAGCCACGCGTTCCCTTCAAGCAAGGCCTAAATCACATCAACTCCTGCAGACAGACTGTGTTTCCCACAACCCCCTGCCAGAAACCACTGGGGGCCCACAGGTCTGCTGATTGAATGAAGGGGAAATGACATAGAAATTCCACTACAAACTGAACAAAACCTTCTCATGCACACCAAAACTATAGCTACAGCAGTCTAATAAGTCAGAGTGCCTTTACACACACATGCACAAGTTTATGCACAAAAAAAAAATCCAAACACCCTTTCACAGCCCCCCACCAGCTGTGGGGCCCACACGGTCCCACACCTTGAGTAGGCTGCCGTGAAATGGGGCCCTGTGTGGGAACAGTTGGCAGGCCCAGTGGAAACAGCAAAAGCGTGGTCCTCGTTAGCCCCGATGACGCTAGCTAGCTTGTCGTCTCAGGGGAGCATGCTTGGCTGCTGCTGCTGCTACTGCACAAAGTCTGGGAAAGTAAAGATGAAACATAACTAGCTCTGAGGCCAAGTACTGAAGCAGTGGCCAACACAGCTGTAGTACAGTGCAATTACATTGTAATAAACCTTGAATAAGCTGATCTGACCTCTCGCACCTACTAATGGCACTTTGCCATTATACAGTTCTAGCACCACTCAGCTTGGCTCTACTCTATTTGGTATCAGGCACATTGTTTGCCATTACTTACCTCCTCAACATAGGCAGGGTCGTCATAGTGCAGCTACACGAAACTGCTGTGACGTTTTACATGAGACACATGCAAACTAGTGATGAGCAGCCTAGTTCTTTTCTGTGTCCTTAATCATTACAATCATTTAATGAAAAAGATTAGTTCAGTACTTCCTGCATGACTGGACTGAACTCAGTGAATGATGACACAGTCACTGAACTGAAATACGGCTGAACGGCTGAACAGGTTGATTTGGTTCATGAATGCCGACTTTTGGCAGTGCTGTCACCAAATACACCAGCCTCTTCTGTTAAATATTGAGATTATAGAAATTTCCTTAATAAATGTCGGAGATTAACACCTATTTTCAGGATTTTATGTATTTTTTTAACTGGTCTACAGTTCAACATTGTTCGGTTGGATTCCTGTGTCAGACGTCACGCTCTTGCCTCATCCAGTGATGACATTCACTGATCAATCAGTAACCAGCAGTCTGTTGACAGCACATCTTAATATCGGCTCAGCTCGCTTAGAACTTTGCCAGTGCAGGTACTGAAAAAAGTACCATACCAAGTACTATCCCAAATCCCTGATCTTGAGGTTGCCCATACCACTGACCAGTCCTGAACAGCGAGTCCTGACCTTATACCTCTCCTGACCTTGTCTACCCCTGCCAACCCTCTTTCTCTTCCTCTATTGAAAAGCAGGGCTGATCAAGGAGTGGGTGGGGTGATGGGTGGGGATGTGACAGCAGAGCATAAGGAGAGGGGAAATTCCTGGATGCTTAAATCCTCTCACATCCACCCTGGAATCAGAGAAGCTAACTCCCACTCTGCCCACACAAACCCAGCCCCTTCTGACACTCCAGGAATGCTTGAGTTTTTTTTCTTCTCCAATTTAGGTAATTACTGCAGCGGTCACGGTGCTCAGAACAGAGACCGTGACCCTGGGCGGTGCACATTGACAGCCCCATGTAGCTGAGGCAGCGCTCTGTTTTGTCCTGCAGAAACCAGACCTGCCGACAAATTCATCCCTGACTTTTCCACAGCAGCAGATATTTGGTGACTATAATGCCTGCCGACTGGTGTATTGTGTTGCAGTCGGGGATACCCAACATTCCCATGCAGTGGGGTGAGATGTGGGGTTGTATGATAATGGTACACCATTGAGTGAGTCTCGTGAAATATTCTGGGCAGTGTTTCATCTGTACCTTCTCTTAGTTTATGCATCAAGACAGGTAAATATCGCAGCATTTTTGTCTTTATCTTGAGTAATTTAGAAGCAAAATTCAATATCTTGAGTAATTTAAAACTAAAATGGGGCCACTTCTATTCTGCTTAGAAACAGTTACAAGGCTACTGTGATCATTTTAAACCCATCGTAATGTTTGCACAAATCTGGATGATTAATTAATCCACAAAAACCAATGAATTACAGATAAATACAAAGAGATGAAGTAGATGTTCCCCATGGGTTTGCTGTTAAAGTGTTCATAATTGCTCAGGCTTTTGTGATGGAAATGGATTAAGTTCACATGGGAAATATCTTACTATTACTTGTTATATTTTATCTTGTTTTCATGTTTATATTAAACCAGGATTTCTCATTATGTGTGATGCAACTCTATTTCCAGTCAGTTATTGTAACTGCTACATAACCTCATCCCATTTATTTACTTTTTGTTTGTTTACTTGATGTTTTTGGACCTTGTGTAACACACATTTCTCAAACCCATGTGGCCCAACATATTTGTTATTTTTGCCTCCAGGAGCCGCCATAGCAGTTAATGCTATCTCTCGCATCTTTGCTGTGTCATCAAGTTCTAAAAAACCAAGTCTGGTTTGTTTGTATTTTTTTTTTTTTTTTTTTGCAGACAGCTGATGTTTTGTTTTTAGACCCAGGAAAACCAGTTAGTATTTTAATCAGATGAGGAGAGTATACAGTGGATAAAGTGGAAGAACATTGTACATAGCACTTGGTTGGGCCTATGTTTTTTTGTTTTCTTTACCCAAGTGAGAGAGACAGACAGGGATTCCTTTGTTCTTTTGTTTGTTTACTTTTGTTTTGTACAAAACACACAAAATGGCACCAACCTGGATTGGACAATATGTTTCTTTTGTCTGCTTAAGATTCATGCCTATGGTGTAATGGAATAATGGATGTAATGGATTTTATTTCATTTATTTTTTTCCCCCAACAAATGGCCACTACAGTCGGATATCAACCTTACATCCAGTGGCACCAAAGTTATATTAGCTTTGACAGCCGCCACCTATAATAATCTTCAAAGCCACCATTGGTCATATGTTTGGGGTCCAACACACGCTTATGTCCCCGACCCTAACAACCTTCCATCTGTGTGGGGTTCAGGTTGCACTGCATCCCGTAAAGATCCCCTTTCACTGCAGGTGTTCATCAGTTCTGGCTGGTGCACCTGTGGACTCAGACCTATTGGGTCTGTTAAATGCCTGACTGGCTGCAAAGAGGCAGCCAGTGATTACAATGTGCACGTGTGCTGGAGTAGAATGATGGGGCGTCTGCAGCAGCATATCTGAGCCTTGTGGCCAGAGGTGTCATCCAGGGGATTCACTCAGACTCCTGGAGGGCCCTCCTGCCTTCTTCCTTCCTTTTTCCCCCTCTCCTCCTTTTGTTCCCCAGTGCTTGTAATTGAAAGTGTATTTATTGCAGGGCCAGAGGCTGGACTGTGGAGGGGGAGGCACTGCAGCTTATGAAGATGTGGCTGTGGTAAGAGCCACAGGGTTTGGCTCCTCTTCAGCACCACCAACTCACTCATGCAGTCATTTTTTTTTTCCTTTCTCTTTTTTTGGTTGTTCTCTTTGTTTATGGCTCTTTCACATACTTCTCCTCCTAACTCCTCTGTGTTTGCTCATCTTTTATTCTAGTGTGTAGCCTTTCATTTTTGCTCTCCTGTCTCTTTTATCCTTTGTCTCTCTTTATCATACTTGATTGGGCGTGTATAAAGTCCATTTCAAATGCAAATGATGCTGCTAAGATCGATAAAAGTTATGTGCTGCCAATAGCAATTTGTTCAAAGGAAAGTTTTGTCCATTTTGAGCCAAGTTTTTTTCATTCTCATTGAGAGTCTGAAGGTTTTCTCCATTAAGCCATGCATGTGACTCACGAGGAAACAGAAAGAATGTATTTGATTTGCCTGAAATACAAACTGAATTGTTTTGTGTTCTATAAAATATTATGCCGGCACATAGTTTTTGAGTAGTAGAGTAACTGTTACTTCTTCGTGATTATTATTATATATAGTGGTTATCGCTGTTGCCTTTGCCACAGAAAGACCAGGTTTGCGATCTGGTCGGAACAAGGGCCATTCTGCATGGTATGTGTGTTTTTCTCCAGGTTCTCCAGTTTCCCACTGTTTATTAGGCAAATTGGACACTCTAAATTGACTGTAGGTGTGAATGTGAGATGAATGGTTGACTCTATCCAGGGTGTACCCTGCCTTTTGCCCTATTCAGTTGGAATTGGCACCAGCGCCCCACCCCCACGCCCCATGTGGAGTGTAGCCAGTGGACTGCCCTAGGGACTGGTGAGTTGGCAGTCAGGGGCAGTCAGTCACAGGCAGCCAATAGGAGCAGGTGCAGACAGGTGCCGTGCAGGGTCTGCCAGAATTTACCTGAATAGAGGTGAATTCTCCTAAGGCACAGCTGGTGCGTGTTTTAATATTTATGTTAAAAAAAATGTATGTTAAAATATTTCCATCTGTATTAATGCCTTATGAGTTTTGTGGGACTAATTATAGAGGCAGGCAGAAACGCACTCTCACATCAGTGGAGAAGCCAGAGTGACGGTGAGGAAAGTGGCTCGCACACACATTGAGCGGTCCACTGGCTACAGGAGGATAAAGTGGTGGACGATTTTCAGGAAGGTATTCCAAACAGAATGCATACATGTGTACAGTATGAAACATTTAAGGCTGACTTTATTGCTGAGCTCTCTGGTGTATGACTAGGTAAAATGGGCTCTAAACTAACTCACTTGGCCAACGCAGAAGAGTCACAGATATTATGAGTACTTTTTTCCGAGAAGGCTTGAAAATTAGCAAGGAATTGAATTTGTGTGATTGGCACAAGAAAGAATTGTAAGCCAGCTCTAGTTTACCCTGTTACCTCTCATTTCCTACATCTGTCTCTGCTTCGTCTCAGTCTAACACTTCAGTGCAAATCATGAGCAGGTTTACTTTCCCCTCTTTTCTTAGTGATGGAACATTTAAGGGAGAGGTTGTTGAGTGCATTCCTTTTGTAAAGAGGCTGTAGGAGGGTGGATGGTGTGAGATGGCATGAGTGTGCCTTGAAGGCACAGCAGCAGCTCTTGGCTGTGGATGGTTATCACTCGCATCTGCTGCCACTGCCTCTAAGACACGCTGGCTAAAAGACCAGCGCTCCTGAAATCTGTCAAAGTGTCAGCTGCGGCAGGAAAATAAATATAAGGGAGAGATGCAGTAATAGTAAAGAACCATGAAAGCACAAAGACTAACCCCTGCAGACGGCTGATTGGTAACCGGCCTAGGGATTTGCATTTTGGCAGGCAGCAGCATGACAATGGTGTTTCTGAAGTAAGAGGTATGATATAAACGGTGGCTGCTTGCATTGTCTTTAAAGCGATTCTTTGACTTCCCTATGACGAATCCCAGTAATACAAACATTTGGCAGGCCATAGAGAGCCACTTTGCACCGTAGAGGACCTCTACACATGAGAAGCCAAATAGAACCCTTAAAAACGAAGCAGGATGTAATGCAGGTTTTTTTATGCTCATTCTGGGCCTGTGATAGCTGCAGTGGCATGGATTTGTATCCCAGCTACACTGAAAGGGCTGCTGAATTGGATGGGGCTTTAAAGTGAAGCAAGAAAGCTCTGGAAAATCGACCCTCAAAGGCACATTTCAACTGGAAAGCATTTCTTTTAAGCTGTCACTCCTTGGTCATTGACAATCCTATTATGGCACCAACTTATTTTGGTTAAGAGGTAGAGGAGATATATGGGATAATACACATTCACTAGACCATCAAAGATACAAAGACAGTTGTTGTTATTCCTTGTTTGAGGGTAAACGAAGTACTGAGTGGCCAGATCACCTTATTTGCATTGACATGTGATGTAAATGGTACCCAGATTCCAGTTTTTGTTTCTCTTGCTGTCTCTCCATCACTCCACTTGTGTGCATCACTTTAGGGAGGCATAATGGAAAACAGGTTTTATGGCTTTTCTTCTGTCCCAGAGAAACTGAGCCTTCAAAAGAAATCCATGAAACATAGCATCCAGAGGAGGTAACAATCCCTTACTTCATCAACCCCTTTGCTGAAGTCTGAATATGCACTGAAATTGACCCCAAAGCCAAATATAAAGCAGCTTGGAAGGGATTGCAGGCAAAAAGTCTATATGCTGGTATTATTTGTCTGATAATGAGAGGATTGTACCTCTTTCTTTTTCACTCTCCCCACGATGGAGAATATTTGAAGCAGGAGCAGACAATAAAAATGGAGTGGCATCAGCTGCCAGTGTAGTAACTAAAAGATGCCCTAAAACTTCAGAATGACATCATGCCAAGCCCCCTGTGTACTGGGACAAGAGGTGTGTTCATCCGCTTATATCTTAACTGGAAATCAAACCTCGCCTAGATTATTACTCTAATTAAGATCAGCTCTGTCCTACAAAACAGCGGGGCAAATCGTGGGGCAAATGGCTAATTTAAAGTCTGCTCTGTTGAGGCAGGACTTTGAAAAACATATCCATGCTTTCATTAAAACTCATCTGGACAATTGTAATGCCTTTTATTTTGGGGTTCACCAGACCTTCCCTCTGTCACCTTCAGCTTGTCCAGAATGCTGCCGCTCATCTTTTACTCACCATTCAAGCCTCCCTCCACTTTTAATCCAAACTGGATTAAAAATCCTTTTATTTGTGTACAAATGTCTTAATGGTCTTGCTCCACCCTACCACTCTGACTTGCTACAGCCATATGCACTTCTGTGGTCTTAAACATCAGCTGATCACCTGCTCTTAATGGTTACAAAAATGAGGCTGAAGATCAGAGGGGATTTTATGGTTCTCTAATAGACTCAGTATGGGCTACACTTTGTGTGCAATGTTGTGTATGCATGTTCTTTATGTCTTTTTTATTTATCTGTATATTTGGATTTGGATCAGATCAAGGTGGTTCCATTTAAATCACTCTCCTTCACTCATTTCTTACTTCACCATTGCTACCTCACACAGTTGCTGCTTGCAAACCGTTGCCTCTACAACCTCAGCCTCCACCTTTCTACAGTAGATCACAGTCTAACAGGCTCAAAGGTAAAATACTGTATTATTCAATGTCTTCCCTGGGATCACTCTTGTATGGGGTTTCCTGTATTGCATTCCCTGCTTAGCTCAACATGCTGTTTAGCCAATACAGGGAGAATCTGTAGAGCGAAGCCATCACTTTTTTACTATTCAGCTATAGCCCGTGTTCGAATGTGGGCATAGGTATGTACTTTTAGAGGTATGTAGGGTGAAGTTTAAGGGCTAAGTAGCCCTTTAAACTCATAAAAATGACTGTAATCCATGCAAACAGAATCATCAATCAATCAACAATCAAATTATCCATCAATATCTGTCTGTCTGTCTTCACAATTGTGATGTAAAAAGAAATATAGCATTAACATGGACCTGGTTCAACCTTTTTTGCTGGATGAGTCAGTGTTGTTTTTTTCATGGCAGTACAAACTTGTTTTCACAAATACACTCAAATAAGTTTGTTAAAAAACTCTAATCAACTCCAGTCTTCAGATATTTTGGTCTTATTCTTTAGTCCTCAAGTGTCGTGAGAGGGCCCCTGTTTTCTTTTTCCTTTCAAACCTAAAAAAACACAAAAATAAAGGTAGCACATCTCATCAGGAGACTGCATGACTGCCTTAGCTCCCCCACTGTGCTTTGAGTCTGGACTCTGTGATTTACGCTGTGTGTGAAAGTGGCTGGCTGACTGTGTCTTAATGCAGAGCTCCATAAGGGATGAAGAAGTGGCCCGTAATGAATTGGTGTTAATGAGCTGTTAACTCTGCTTCAGCCCAAAACACCACAGTATCGCCTGCTGCTGCCTGACAGTAGATATACACAATCACAAAGGCACTTACTATACACACAATGGAATGCTTATGTTTGGTGAGGAAGGATTTACTGAGCCAGTAGTCCAAGTGCTCATATATAGGAGACCCACACACGTGTGTACACATACTCCCTCATACACATGTTCAGTGTCACATACACACATGTGAGCATGCACACCCACATGCACACACTCCATTCTGACACATACTCAGTCAATCAGCCTCTCACTCCCAGGCCAGACCGGCTCCTGGCGCAGCGGCAGTAAATCTTCCTCATGCTGACATGTACTTGTGGATGGCACACACCCAGCTGAGCTGCTGAGCAGATCAGAGTCAAGTAACATTTGTAAACAAGAAAAAGTACTCAGAGAACACACACTTCTGCCATGGCCCCTCAGTTTCCTGTCCTCAGGAAATTTGTTGAAGATGTAGATAAGTATTCTGTAATAATATTTTGAACTTATATTTGTCCATATTTCCAATTTGTGTTTGACTAAAATCTCTAATTTAGAAGCTTGAAGGTCAATATGTCCAGCATCCCATAAACGGGACGAGAAAAGTATATGTATATCAGACTGTATACTTTTTTTATTCATGAGGTCTTTTATTTTAGGCATTTCTATAAAATCATTCCCTTAACTTTTTGTGTCTGCACTTAAAAAAAAACTCTTAAGATAAGGACCACTACACTTTTAATGTGACGTTTTACTGCAAAAAACAACCCTGCTATAAATCTCCTTAAAATGTATTTAAATTTTCCTTAAATGTAATTTAGTTTTAAAAATCTAGCAAAACCCTCTAGCAGGGTTTAAAAATTCAATTTTTAAAATTCATTTTTAAAACTAGCTGCTAAATTTGCAGCCACTTTTAGATTGTAAAAACTAAACAAAAATGGCCAAAATGACCTTAGAGTATCTTAGAATTTCTTATATTTGCACACACACACTAATCTGTTGTAGTGAAGTGACTTATACACACCAGTAGTGAACCCACAAACCAGGAGCAAGAGCAGTTGGGAGTTCATGCAAACAATAATCTGATCTTGTGAAAAACATGATTGCCAAGATTATTTGTCTTTTTTAGGCAAAAAAGGTTTCCAAGAAAAAGGCTTGAAAATTTATTTTTGCAGTGTTGGAACTAAATTTCCACAGTCTTACCCAGTATGACTGTGGAAATTTCATTTCATCTTACCCTATTTTATACAAATTAAATGAACCGCAAGAGATTCAATCTTCATAAGTTTTATTATTAATAAAAAACAAAACTTGAATTGCTCACATTCTCTGACTACAAGCTGCTTTCTTAAACAGTTTTGTACTAAGTAAACTTTCCATTGTTCACCTGCCTTCAATCAGCCTCTATATAAAACCGTCAAATCCATCTGAAAAGGGAGTTATTGTGTGAATTATGTTTCTTATGTTGTTTCTGTTTGTCACACTTGTCAAGTGCTTAAAATGTTCACAATCACACCTTTGTAAAAACAGTTTGCTGACCAAATAGGAAGTCATTTTCTCCCACATAATTTTCCAACGTTACATTTGCTGAGCCTGTCCATTGTGGGGTATCTACAGTATGTTGAGAGGACTTCATGAGTGATTGACAGCCCTTAAAAGAAGCGAACGACAGAGCTCCAGTAGTTGTCTATGTGCCTCTGCTCAAACACAATTAAGATAAATTCCTCCGCTGCACGGTAAATAAATGACTATGTCGGTGGCTGTTGAGGCAGGATCCCAGCCTGCCCTCTGCCAGGTGGACAAAAGGATTTTGCACAATGCTGACTTTGAGCAAATCGTTCTCGTGCTGATGCAAAGCTAGATAAGCCTGCAGTACTCTGTCTCACATCGTCTCGCTTTCTCACATACACACAGAGCTGTGTTTGCAGTATTGGAATCACCTGAGGGTGTGTGTGGGTCTGTGGCTTAATTTGACTGTGAGAGCATTCTTCTCCTATGAATGTGCATGTGTCCATACAAATATGTTCCCCCACTTAATGCCTGTTGGAGGTGGGAGGCCAATTAATGGAGGATGCTGTTAAGTGATTTTAGAGGCTTTGCTGGAGATTTAAGGGAAGGAGGAAAGATGGCCAACCGCAAGGTGTTGTAATAGTCCCTAACAGCGCTAGTGCTTTATAGAAAACAGCTGGTCCAGGTGTTAGCTGCTGCTTGAGCACAAATACACACACATGCACACACATGCCGCCTGCCTCATTAAGGTCGCCCTAACAGGAGGGCTCTTTGCTGTTCAGAGCTGAGTCTGACGCACTGTGTATTTTCAGCCACATTAAACTGCTCACTGCTTTCCTGGAAAAGGGAAGGAGGCAGAGATTATGTTGGTTGTCATGCTCAGGCAAATTGCCATTTGTTGTGGCATGTAAAATGCCCTCAGAAACAACTGCCGCGTTTGTAGTTTCTGTTCAGAGTTTTACAGTCCGATGTTTATAATCGTCACCACCAAATATGTGCTGCTGTGTTAGTGACCTTTTAGTTCCTCCTTCCTCCCAAACCTGGTTATTAGCATAAGCATGGCCTGTGCTCTTACTAAGTGATGTTCTTCACATGCTGAGGTACATAGACATAACCACTATAGATTTGTGGATAATTAAAGTGGGAGGTTCCTGTTAAGGAGAGTGGGGTTGTACTTGTTCTTGTAATTGCTCAGTTCTCGGAAGTGAACTGAACTGAGCTGAGCTGAATGAAAAAAGTCCCAATGAGATTAATGAAACACAGTTGATACCGTTCACTGAAATGCTGACTAGATTTTTTGGGGCACCTCATCTGCAGGACCATTGGATGGCAGGAAGTGTGTATGTGAGTGTAAGTGCACAGTGGGGGAGACGTCCGTTTGCAATAATCAATAATTGTAATTTGGCGATAAGAAGCTTAACCAACAAGAGGAAGGAAAATGGGCTGGGGTGCTGGAAATGAGGAGCAACATGGGGGGATGGAATACTAGAGATTATCTGGTTGGAGGGCACAGCTTCCCCCACGCCCCCCGCTATGGCACTCTCTTTCCCAACATTCACCTCAGGTCAGCCATATGTAATGTTACTGAACTACTCCTGGCACAGGGTTATGAAACAAAGGTGTATCATCCATTCACACACCCACTCTCTCCCCCAGGTCTGCTAATGAACATTACATACTGGTTCACTGACGAGCTTAAGATGCTTTCTGCTGCTATTCCCTTCCCTCAGTGGTCTCTCAGGAGAATGACAACCCTCAAAGAAAGTGTTTTCTTTCAAATGCCTTTCACTTTTTGGAGTGTCCACAATCTTATTGCCCATGAAACAGGAAATGGGATGTCCTGCCTTGATTGTGTTACTCCTTCGCAGTGTGTTTTAGAATATGAGCATATGAGAATATGAATATGAGCACACATCCCTTATTTTTTTACTCCAATAAGCCATTGATCTATACTGATTTTTGTTGTGTGTGAGTGTTAACATCAAGGTAAAGGGAGCTATATTTCTGTGGTTCTTCAAAAACAGATACTTGAAAAAGACAGAGCCAGTGTGATCACTAACAAACACAATAATCTGAATTGACAATAAGGAAAGCTCTGTTTTTAGGAACATCACATTCCAACATTAGTTAAATCATGTGTGCCATGCTGCATGTGGCTTTAATGCTATACTTTTTTTAAAGTTATTTTGGAAGTTAAAAGCCCGACAGAGCAGATGCTGACTGTAAAAAACCAAACATAAGCACTCTGTCTGCTTAGACACCCCAAGAACAGAACCACTTTGATCTCTGTATGAATATGTCTATTTGTATTTTTTCAGAAAGGAAGTCCATCCACGGTTATACATTTGGTGAGGCAGTGTGTTTTCAGGATGTGGTTTGGTGGATACAGTTAGACACAGACCGTCTTTGTTTGTCATTAGTCCATTTTCTTTGATGGTTTTCAAATGCTATGTGTCTTCACATTCAGAAGTGAAACTATATACTTATCCGATCCAAGTTGAAAGTCGCTAATGGTATCACAATATTATGATAAACTGACCAAAAACACATGTCATCAGGGAAACGGGAGTATATGAGTGAATATGAGACTGGAATGCCTTGCAGCAACTTCATACATTTAATAGTACACAGATATTTAAGTTTAAATGCTGGCATGACAAAAGACAAACTGCACAAGCCTCGCCACAGGCATGTCTCCCTATATGTAACTGCATGTGTGGGCGTGTGTGTCTGGATGCAGTATATCCAGAGGAAGCATGGTTTGGCGAAGCCCTTACAGACATGCTGGAACATGACACATAGTTCCTCCTGCATATCCTCACAAACCACAGTGAAACTGCATTAATGATAAGCACCTGGATTCCCACGAGCTCCATATTAGGTTCAATTGGCAGTAACTGATAAATTGGGATGAGTGGGAGTTGGACTGCAGGGCCTAGTGAATGAACTCTTTTCATGTCAGGATGCAAAAGAGAGCTGAATGAGAGAGATGAAGAGATTCTTTATACTTCACATGAGTGGAGACCACACGCTAGAGAGAGAGAGAGAGAGAGAGAGAGACAGAAATTAGGAGAGAAGGACAGTGTCTTTCCCAGACAGCCCATGAGAATCCAATACACTCCCACACGTCTCGGTTTGTGTGTGGCCACCGCACACATGCTACACGCCACATGTAACTGTGTTCATCCCTTCCTTGAAACATCAACCCTTCGCTCTCTCAATTCGAGACACACTCCCCGCCGACTTTGATGCATTTTTTAGTTGATGTGTACGACAATAATCTTTTTCACCCCGCCAAAAGAGCGGGCCATGGGAAGAAAGGCCCTGCTTTGCGAGGCTTTGCTTCATCTTTTGCCCCAGCTCTCCAGCGAGACAAAATCGCTTCGCCTGCACCACAGTGTCAACTGCAGCTGAAAAGGGATGGGGACCAAATCCCTCTCATACACAACAAAACAACACTGTAGGCTTTTTCAGTGTGACTGCCCATAAGGAAAGGGCCCTTTCTGTTTGTGGCGGACACAGTGTCTATCTATATATCTACTCCCCACAGATGTTGACACTTTGTTGCGGGTTAAGATGCCCTCTAAAGACCATTGTTCTCCTTCTGTCTTCTATGTTATTGAGTTTTTCTGTCTATTTGGGTGAGAGCTGGAGGTAGAGAGGGGAGAAAGTGGTGAAAGACCTCCGGATGGCAGTCTGCGCTCCAGGGGGCCTTTCTGCCAAGGGAGACCCCAGCAAAGACCTTCTTTGTGGGTAGCAGCAGGCAGCCACTGAGGGCTGTATGCTGTAGGTATTGTGTTGCTGGATAGGCCCGAGTCCCTCTCCACATTGAGGTCAGAGGTTAGCCCCCATGTGGGCTGCTCCATACCTGCCCTGTCTTCCCCCTCCACTTTCACAATGGCATCCAGCCAACTCACCATTAGGGAGACTCTTCAGATTGAGAGGTAGCAGAAAAGAGAGTCTAATTCAGTGGACTCTTCACGTTTTTGATGAATAGATAATTCAATTAATAGGCCCATGAGAAGAACTAACGAGAAAGCCAAGCCAGAAGTTTCTCTGCAGTTTGCACCGTCACGTCTCTGCACCTCAGCAGGATAAAAACCTTATCGCAGACTCAAAACAAAAACTTTTGATGACATCTCAGCTATCATTGTTGACCTGGGTGTGAGTCATTAGATGGTGTGTGTGTGTGTGTGCAGGCGACTGTGTACATGTGTGGATATGTTAGTATGCTTTCAGAGACAAAAGTATGGTGAAAGGTGATGTTAAACATTTGGATCTCTGCTGAGCCGTGTCCTGCCCCTATTGCCTTATCTCAACACCTCTGTGCCTCCAGGGAATGCTTACTCTCATGCCTCCATGCATCATCAGCGCTCCACACAAAAACATGGAGTTTTGTTTATTAGACAGCCCTGCTGACTGTTGACCAACTGTGAGATATGAAAGTGCAGTTAATGAAAGTCAAATCTTCATTTTGGTCTTAACATTCATAGCTGTGCGTGAGTGCATTTGAATGCAAAACACTTACTGTGATGGTGTGCCGATATGTGACTTAATAAAAGAATGTGAAATAAATATAAATATGTAGATTAATGTTGTTTTTTTAATTCTTTGTTACGCACTAACTCTATATATATTGTATATTTAAACAAATTTCGGATACAGATAGTGAGATATCTAGTCCGGCCTCACTTCCTGAGTCCTGAGTCAGCACTCAGTGCTACAAGTATGCGTATGTGTTCTGAAGTTTCATGTTTAAATTAGTATGATTTCTGTTTTCTTTTGGTTTGCTGGTCTGCAGTCACAATGTCAACATAAAATCAGTCCCTAGTTCAGCACTTATCCTTGATAATTATTTATTTGCCTCTTATTTGTGTAGGTTGTTGTTGCCTCCACCAATGAGGTTATGTTTGTCTTCCTGATTATCTGTCTGTAAGCAGCATAACTGAAAAACCAAACTTTAGACTTTGTCAAAATTATTGCCCAAATAGAAATTGCCCAAGTGATCTGGATACAAATCTGGATTCAGAATTTCTTTTTTTATTGGTAACTTTATTAGATGAGTACATTGACACTGCTTTCTCTAAATGAAAATGTATTGATTTACCAATTGATAAATTAATTTAACTCGTCAAAATATATTAGAAGTGTTTAATCCATTTAAAGTTACATTATGTTTCTTTCCTGATATCATTTTTGTAAAGTTGTTTAACACCTGTATTTGTCTCATGGATCAAATCTGCTTTTTTTCTCAGCAGATTGATTTTTATTTTTCCTTTTTTTTTTCATTCGTTAACACATTTGAATGATTTAACCAGGTGAAGCTGCAGAACAATGAAGGCACTCTTTTCTAAGACAGAGACAGAGAGTCATTTAGCTTTACACTATAGCACCAGTGTGCAGTGTTTATGACAGAGAGGATTGGTGCCGGTCGTCATCACTGATTGGTGCTGTCAGTGATGATGTATGAGTGTGAAGGGACATCTCTGACCTCAGATTAGTACAGGAACCCTCTCCCAGGGCGAGGCCAGTGAATCTCTTAAACCCTGACCCCTGTTCCCCCATACCACCACAGGGGGTCCGCAGTCACCACTCTCCCATCCAAACTCTCCAAGAAGCCACATTGTGTTCCCCAATCAACTATTGTGAGCAGCTCTCAATGACGTGCATTCTACATCCCACAGTTCTCGTGCTTACTTTCAGCCCAGGGCTGCAGAGCTGAAGATGTAGTGTCCAGTTTAAGTGTCATCCCCAAGGGGAGCTTGACCAAGAGCTGCAGGTAGCTTTCATGGCTGCCTGACAGGACAGCTCCCTCCCGTGTCCTGCTGCTAGAAATTTGTTGTCCCCCTCTGAGTGTCTTTTTGGGAGTGTCAACCATGGGGCCCCTGATGAGAGATTTGTTGATATGATAACTCGATTAGGCTCCAGGATGGATGGCATTTTGGCAGCGAGCCAGTCAGCAGCACCCAGGGAGGCACTGACTCGTCTCCTGAACTTCTCCTCAGGAGGCAGTAATTAGTGGTTGTAATTGGTGAATTAGTAATGTTGCTACATGTGTTTACTGTTCCGTCTTGTTTTTCAGTAGCTTGTGGATGGACTGAAGGCCAAGCACCACAAGCAGAACATGTGCAATCCATACTTTCTTCAGTCAAAAGCTGTGCCTTAATTTATTTATATTTCAATTGCATAATTTTCGCCTTTGCATGTACATTTTCGGTTTGAAGGGAAGTTTGGCCAGGGTCAACAAAAGTGGCTCCAGATCTGCAGATCAGACGAAATAATTCTAAGAATGCAGCCAAGGCCCGCACTTTAAAAGGGGAAAAAAAGACCTTTTTGTCTGATAATTTCCATTTTAATACTCTCTCACACACAGCTGAAGGTCCACCAACACTTTGTGCTTTTAAAATGTAGGACATCACCTATTATGTCCATTATTGAAATAATTCATAACTACACAGATCTTTACAAAGTTCACGGTCTGAAAGTCTATTCACTTTTGACGACATCTCACTGAAATACCTCACGTTTTGTTCCCTAACATCACAGTGAAAGCTGTCAGGAGATGACATCTGCTTCAGAGCTGTAGCGGAAATGTGAAGGATGTTTCTTGATTATACAGCTGATAAGATATGATATTTGAATGTCACTTGGGCCGTGGTTTTCATGTGCTGTTCCTTGAACACTGGACACTCTGGAGTGCAAACATATGTCTGTGCATTCATAAAAGCTGCACTGTGTAACTTATGATTTCCTTTTTACTCTTTTGTTCTCCCTCAGTTTGGTCTTTTTGAACAGAAATTATTTTAATTAAATTAAAATTAATACACTAACACCTGTGCTTGTGTTGTCTTTTCCTGATAAATTCCTTTTATACTACAAAACTCTTCCAGGCCTTTTCTAGGTTCTTTAATTACCTCGCCTCATCCTGAACTCATGTCTGTGGAGTTTGTCAACTCTAATGACCTCTGACCTGTCATGCATTGTAGGTTTAGTCTGACGTATTCAAGGTGTTACCATCTGCGCTCTGCCCCCACCCACACCACCCCTCATCTCTCTTCATGGACAAGTCTTCTGTGTCCAGGCCCACTGAGCTGGAAAAGGTGCTTACAGTGAAGGTTTGTTTGGCTTTGTAAATGTTTCAGTCCTGGAAAACGAATAGACAGAAGAGAAGCAGAACTCCAGCAGGACACTTGTCTTGTGTTTTTTTTTTTCTTACTTCACATTTTGTTTAACAGTGCTCCAGAGGGCTGTGTTTATCTGCACCTACAAGTTAACTTGTAACCCAGTGACCTTTGACTCTGTGTGTTTTGGTATTAGTGTCCTCATCGGGAGCACAGTTGTATTCAGAGAGAGTGTAATTTCTGTTGTTGGGAATGTAAGTCAGCGCAACGTCTTCACATCTCATCATACAAAGTGGATTTCTTTCACTTTGTATGACAAATAAAAAGTAAATGATTAAAAACAAAAACAAAAGTTTTTCAGAAGAGGGAATGTAAATTAAAAACAAAAACAATAAAGATGTCTGGGTGGTATTAAAACTTCAGTGTAAGAACTTTCTTTTCAGCTAACTTGTGTTCACCAAACATTCAGTTCACATTTAAATTCATTTAAAGTAAGCCATCAGCATCTGATGGCAACATCCTGCAACTACATACAATATGTTTCAACAGGTTGAAACATGGACAACACATATTTTAAACAACACATAAGTTTAAAGAATACTTTTGCTTTTTATCTGCACCTTGTGCACCTCACATAAGACGGCCTGATTAAAAGTCCTTTAGTTTTGATCATTGCCAATGTAAGCAAGTGTTATATGTGCTATGGGCCTTACATTGCGTAATAAGTTTTAAAGTGAAGTAAAAAATAAAGTTTTCCCAAACAGCCAGAACAGCTACATGGGTGACTGACATCTTTTGAGGGAAAATCAGTGATGTCTGAGTGGTTTCAATAATTCCTGATCAACACTGTGTGAATCAGAACCTCAACCAAAGAAGCCAAGTCCCAAAGCTTACACACACACACACACACAGACACACACAGACAGCCAGCTTGGAAAATCTGAGTGATGTCATCCCGTAGCAGTGAGTGTAAACAAGATGACTTGGCCCTGATACTGAGAACACATCCAGTTTACTCACAGTTATCATGTTGAAAATGACCTCTTGAAAAGGAAACTTTATTTTTGTCACCTACTCATAATGAGTGATAGAGGTCATAGTTTTCTCTCTCTCTCTCTCTCTCTCTCTCTCTCTCTCCACAGTGCAGGGAGCTTTTGTGATGATGGAGTGACAGACATGCTGTGCCTCATTCTCCTTGGGTGGCAATAGCAGTATCAGATCGAGCTTGTATATAAAAAAAAAAAGTTAAGGCAATGCTGCCATCTAGTGGGCAAAAGCCTACACAGGTTTTTCCTGCAATACAACTGACATACAGTAAACACACATCAGCTAATATTAATGAATTGCTCTAATTTGCATTTTGGTAAACATTAACAAGAACATTGTGGTGTAAACGTCACTAATTGGGAAGGTCGCTATGGCAATGTATGCAAAGCTTATCAAGAACTGCTCTTTTGAACTCTTCTGTGATATTAAAGGGTATTTATTAAAGCTTTTATTAAAGCTTTAATTCATGAATTTGTTTATTTATGTGATAAATATTTAAATGAATAAAGTTTGGTTAAAAGCAAGTAGCCTAGTCAATGTCGGATGAGTCTGACAGTTATAAATGGTATATATTCTTAATAAATTAAGAATTATGTAATATAATGTGTGCTTTGTATCATCCTAAAAGACATAAAAAATGCAGGAGCAACCTGCTTTTTGTTGTATCGTGACTGCAGCCCCACTCCATAACCTCCTTTTATGTGAAGAACTAAAAAGTAACTATACAGTAGATCAAAGGATTAGCATGATTATATCAAAATATGTTAAATGCTCATAATATGTCTGGTAATACCCACATTATTATGAGGGAAAAAAAGGTTTCTGGAGCCTGAGGCACACATCACAGTGTTTTCATTGTTTTGATGTTATGACATATCCTGAAGCATGTCTGCTGAATGTTTACATTGAGTTTTGTTTCGGTGAACATTGTTGTATCAGTAACTAAAATCGCACTCCTACTGCAAAAGGATTATTTCTCTTAAGAAAATATCTGATTTCTTAATTATATAAAGTCACATGTGGAAATAAAAGTTGCAAATCTGTTGGTATGTGTAGATTTTATATGCTATGCTGCACGTTTCCCATACACATACATGTGATTACTAAAGCTTTGCGGAATGAATGTATGTTATTATTATTAACATATTATTTTGTTATTAGTTTTATTGTTCTTTTCACCATGTAAAATCTTCCACTACAAAATAGATTTACTTCTTCCTTAAATACCTTTAAAATGATTTTTATGTGTATCCAATTGCAAACAGTGCTTACCTTACTTTAAATAAGACATTTGTATATTAATATTAAATATGCCAGATGAACTATATTTTGATATTTTGCCACACATTGTGGGAGCACCACAACCCATGTCTCAGTGAAAGAAAAAAACCAGCTCAAATATAATACCACTATTCCAGGTCTGGTCTTTTGTGCTCTGTAGTTGGAAACTGGGTCATCATAATGTTTCTTTCCAGGAACGCCCAATCCAGAGCTAAGCTTGTTTTTCTGCAGACTGTGACAATGAGGACAGCTTGTTTCGTGGCTCTGAGTTGGATCCTCATTAGGTTTGGTCAACTACTTTTTTTAATTCTTTTGGGAACTTTATTTGTTGGTAAGTATAAATATTTATAAGAAGAAATGCAATTTTGTAAAGGTGGGGGTGTAGTTGTGTTGTTGTGAATTTTTAATCTAGTGATTGGTCTTTAGCATGAAATATAAATGCAGAATCCTGATTTGTCATTGTGTGTTTGCTTAAAAGAAAGAGCATTGCTTTGAGTGTGTGCATTAGAAATGTAATTATTACTAACGTGTTTTAGCCATAAGATATTGACCTATATCATTTACATTTTTGAACATATTTTCATGGAGTTATCAACAGAGTTATCATATCTATCTGAACTCAGCTTTGGCAGACATGGAACAAGTTAACATCTTTTTGTTTAATGGAAAAAAAAACAAAATATAAGAAAAGCATTGTTTAAGAAAAGCAAGACTTGATATGATATTTTAACTATGTAACATTAATCTAAAATTTCTAATTGAACTTCAGCTTAATCACCTCATCATTGTGATTGTTCAGCTCACTGTGGTGCTGCTTTTTCTGAAATGCAAAGTTTCAGTCAGCATGTTTCTGACCATCAACAAATCAGTTTTTCTTCCTAATTTTGTTATTTGTCATTACTCAGATTCATCGGGGGAACCTGGAGGAACTGCCTCCTGGTCATCTGATAGAGACCCACTTCTGCAGCAGGCCTTTACTGCAGGTTATCGGTGCTTCTCAAGTTAATATTAATGCATTCCTCCAGCATATTTATTCTACATTTTTCAAAGTTGTAACTTTCTGTTTTGTCTGTGATGTGCTCACAGGCTTGCCCATGTCCCTGCAGATTCAACGTGGCACTAACCTGACAGAAAATAATGTTCGAAGAAGAAGAAGAAGCTCTGACATGACTGAAAGTGCTGGTTTGCCTGGAAATATTTTGACCACCTCTCATCTCTCTTCCCTCAGAGATTTGGTATCAGACAAAAGAATCACAGGTTGCATGTCCTCCTCTTCACTCAACTACTTCATTTTGCTGTTTGTTTCACTCTGCTCTTCAATCAGATGAATAAAAGGCAATACTTACCAACATTTAGTTAATGTTGTTTTAAAAGACTTTTCAACATTGGCCATCATCCTATTTATTTTAACCTTTAAAACTGGAAACCTTTAAACTGAGAAAAGCAATCTCTGAGTCTTATAAGCTCTTTCTATGACTGTACAGGTTAATGACAGCGATAGTTTTCTGTAGAATCACATTACAGGTTTGTAAAAAAAACTAATTTTAAAGCACTGGGTTACAAGTTACAAGTTTAAGCATGTTTCCATATTCAACCCTCCACCTGTGCTTCGTTTCCTTTAGCTGACTTGAGGCGATGAAGGCCTACAGACCTACTGCTAACCAGTTCTGTGCATCCCATCAAATCAAAAGCGTGGTTATACTCCCCTCTAGAGGTCATAAACACTGTGCACCGTACAACTTTAAAGAGATTGTCCCTCCTCACCACAAGATGGCAGCAAAAATTATGATGCCTGCTTCAAAGGGAGTGTTCACAAACAGATCCATCTTTGTTTTGTGTTTGCATTTGGGGGGTGTAAGTCAGTGAGAGCCAATAAATATGAAGTGTTTTATGACCAGTCAGCCAGTGGGACAGAAACTTATAAATAGATTTCCAGAGGGAGAGATAAATGCATAACCCGAGTCTGTCACTACATTTGCCCACATGCCTTTAGTCATTCCATCACGGAACAGTAAAATAATTCAATACTTAAAGCAAGTTTTCTGATTTTTTCCATCTACTTAAATGTGAATATTTTCTGGGGTTTTTTTTGCTTCACATAACATGAAATGATCACTTATCATTTCCATGTTTGGTAAACACTGATCAGTGTTTTCTGACCACAACAAGTACTTGATTAATCGAGAAAATAACCGACATTCAATTATGAAAATAATCATTAGTTGCAGCCCTAGAGATTATTATAATTATTATCTTGTAATTGTTTTGCTTGTTACATTAAATGCTTTAGAATATGGAAGAGTGAAAAACTCGGCTTGAAAATGTATTCATTAAACTTTTTAAATAATATGTGTTAAATACGAAATGTAAAAGTAAGCATATGGTCTTATTAGCCTTTGATTGGGGAACATTCTCATATCACTGACAAACAAAACGACTGGTTGATGTCTGATATTAATATCAGCTAAAACCCAGCTCCCAACAACTGCTCGCCCCACACCTGGAAATAAACTTCCAAACTGATTTCTAGTGTCATATTTATAGACAAAAAAATGTTTTTCCCTTTTTTTTTTTTTTTTGAAGTTCGCTTAGGTGTTCGTGTATCGCTCAGTGGTCCAAGTGAGCTTCTTGACCCTCAGCACCTCCTCTCCCTCGGCAAAGAGGTCAGTAAACTATTTAATAAAACATAAAATATATAACTTGGGGTTTTCTCAGGAACTAAATGTGTTCTCAAGGAATAAAAGTGATGTCGACATTATATGTCACCAGAGACTAAACTTTAAAAGAAGCTGTTACTCCATAATGTAGATTGGAACAACCTGATACACAAGCATGAAGGTTTTGTTGGTAAAGGAGGCAAAAAAACAAACTCACCGCCCAACTAATCAATGATCACAGAGTCTAAAGGTCAAAGGCTGAAACCACTCTGTTGGTTTTGGCCAGACTATGACATTTAATACATTCATCTGTAAACAATGACTCAGCCGCTGAACCTAATTATATCAAGTTCAGTGGCTTTTTTTTTTTTTTTGACTGACAGCACCTTTTAAACTGCAGCCACTGATTAAAGGATTAGAGTCAGAAGAACCTAAAAAGACAGCTGATGAAGTGGGGGAACAAGGTGAACGTGAACATCGTTGACATTTCTGTGACTATATCGGCGGGAAAACGCAGCCGAGACGCGTGAAGCATGGTTTTTTTGAATTGATTTTGATGGTTGTTTCTGCTTCCTTTTAAAAGCCAGGAATCTACAACAGCGGAGGGAAGGCAGGAGTCTTTTCCATGAGAGTAGTGGGAATAAAGAAAGTGACCTCTGCACCGTGACACATTTCATCAACACCCAGTCCCAGGGTCTCTCATGAAAAATAATGAACACCATGTAACCAAAAAAAAACAATTTAATGTGTAGGCTGAAATCAATGTTTTGTGTGTAATTACCCATTAAAGTTTAACTATACGTCTTGGAGCCAATCTGTGTCCAATGCAGTGATTGAAGGTTCACTTTGCCCATTGAAATCAAACAGCCAATAGCAGCAGACGCTGGCCGTCTACTCCCTCCCTCTCCAGTCACGTTACATGGTGACAGTAGTTTCCCTGCACTTCGCCGGTCAGTGAGCTCAGCTGGCTGCTGACGCGCTCCTGTAAATAAAACAGAACCGCGCTGGTTTAATTGCTCAATGATGGCAGAGTCCGTGGAGGACACGCTGCCCGAGGAGGAGAGGGACTTTCAGCAGATTATAGCGCTGATCGGCGGCAGAGAGAGGATTTATCTGGTCTCCGATGTCTGTCAAAGTGAAGAGGTGGACGGGGATGACGCTGGGATTCTGCAGGAGTTCATACGCGACATGTTTCACGTCGGCGGCAGCCGCACCACGAACAACGGGCAACTGCACACGTCCGCCCCAGGCCACCCCGAGGACGCGGCAGGCGAGAACCACATCTGCAGCCAGGCACGAGTGGACACGCGTCACGAAATACCTCTGAGGACAGTGATGAGGCCCGAGGACGTGGATTTAAAAGTGTCCCCGGTGGCGGGAGACAAGGAGACCGCTCCCAGGACAGCGACGACGAGGACCAACATTTGCAGTTCGAAGCGAGTGATAGACTCTCCGGTCATCATCTTCCTCTTCAGACAGGTATTTGTAAGCAAAAACTCCAACCAGGTGTGTCTGAAGGAGATCCTGAAGGACGTGAGGGCGCGCACGAAACGTGCCACAAACGCCCGACCAGCTCTGATTGGATTAATACACAGCAGACACGAGGACGCCGAGACGCGTCGCTGTGTGCAGCTCCTGGACTCTCGGATCCGATCTGTGTTCCGCAAACATCCCGCAGACACGATCTGGACCAACGGCTTCATCCCCACGACAGAGTCCACGGTCCTCAACATCAAGAGAAATGCCTTCAAAGTTATCCACTCGTCTCAAACAGCAGGTGTAATCACGTACTTTATCAGTGTTCTGTAGGGTTGGGAGTTACCTGAGTCACCGGGGTACGATGTTATCACGATATGGAGGTCACTATACGATTTTTATCACCATATTGCAAAATACAGAGTATTTGCAAAATCATGTATTGTGACATAATCACACAGGACACAGCACCTTCTAGTAGACTAAAATGTGAATTGATTTTTTTTTTAAACGCGAATCGGCAAAAAACAGATTTTGTGATTTGTAATGTCGGTTAAAAAAAGATACTTAGTGTCTCATAAGCGAGACATAACACGGCCACGCAAAATATCGCAATATTTCACTCAATCGACCCCCCCCCCCACACACACACACACCCACACCTCTCAGTCTGCTGTTCAAATAGTTTGTGATTAGTTTAAACCGTAATAGCCATAACATGCAATTTTACATGGAGTTTGAACTTGATTGTCTTTTAACTGTGGGCTATGTATTGGCCAGTATCTGGCATGCATATTCTGATACTGTGGTGACAATGCAACATACTACAACACCCCCCACCACCTTTTTTAAGAAAGACTCTGTTGTGTCCCTGAACAAAATACAGTTTTCTTTGTCAAGTTTCGTGTGGGAGTTGTCATATTTCCTTACACCCCTGTTAATAAGGGCAGCATGAAGCACTGACAAAGTATTTGACCAAAATAAAGATTGTCTACAGATACTGTATGGCACCACTTAAAAACCACTTGGGCCTTTTGTACATGTATCACAGAATCTTACATTTCACCCGTAGTTGTTACTGATGGGGAAAATAGTAATGATATATGCATTTAGGTATTTAGAAAACCATATCTTGGGGGATAAATTGCCTTTGATCATTGTAGTATAATTCACTCAGTAAAGTCAATTTTTGTGCCTGCAGAAATAATTGACAAACATTTAGTTATTTAGGTCAATCATAACGTTCACAAGACCACACATTTTCCTGCCCAAGAATGGGTGCAAAGGCTCAGGAACAATGGGGACATTCATGAAACAACCAATGTCTTTGATAAGCTGCCAAGTTGTTAAAATGAATTCTTTATAATTGCCTTCTAGTTAACACGAGGGATAGAGGGAACTCACTTTTCTGGCCATTCCGATGTTTGTTTTGGCCTTGGAGGAGAGAAGACGGAGGCCAGACAAACAATCCAACAACCAACCGGCAAAGAGGTATCTACATTGTCTGGATGACTGAGCTGGACAGGCATTTCCAGTTTCATGAGCTCTTTTATTTCCTTTCCTTTCATGCTCACTCTGTGTTGTTCGCTTTGAGTCAGATTTCACACAGTGATGATCACTAGTCATGTTACGAAAATGTCAAAGAACAAGGAAGATCTCAGCCCCAAAATACCAGAATGCAATGAGGGCATGCCAGACATTCAAAAAGTCTTATACTGTTATTCTAATTGCCTGTCTATCTTCAAGTGTCACTATACAATGTAAAATGTGTGTGATGCTGAAGCCGGTGAGGCATGTTAAAAATTGACAAAGCAAAAAATGACATGTTTAAATAAGGCATATACTCTGATTGAATCTATGACTATGATTAAATCTATGTTGCAGAGCACGCATGTAGGGAACACAGAAATTGCAGATTACTCTTTCAACCTAATTTGTATTTTCATTAAACAGAGTTTCACTGTATATGACTGTATTTTATTTGTTTTCAGGTGATGCTGGAAGTCCAGAGGAGGGTATACCACTGAAAACCAGTCCCATGACTGCAGGACACCATGTGGTTAGAGAACCAGCTGGAGGTGACAGCTGATGTCGGCACATGTGACTTCTGGCTGCTTTTCACTCGGCACAATCTCCTTTTACTGTGAACAAGTTTTTCTTCATGGTGCTCAACATTTACACTTCTGAAACATGATTATTGGCTTGAAGCAATGTATTTTGTTAAATGCCATCTTGCTGATGTACTCATTGACTTTGATGCACAGTTTCTTCTCCTAAGGGAGTTACTGTGTACATGCTGTTCAATTGTACAAACTGATTTGCGTTAACACTACAATCTTTTTCCAAAATAAGATTGCAGAATTGCTTATTACAGGCTGCAAAATGGCCCACTGGAAGATTTTGCAATTTAATTACAGGACAACATTTCTTGGTGGCTGTTTCATGTGGTGGTGTCATTGTTCAAAGAATATATTCTTATCACATTTTTGCTCCCTTTTAATACAAGTTGAGCACCATTTGTATGCCACAGCTTGACTGTGTCCTCCAATGGCAGTTTCCAGAGTAATAATGTAGAAAATGATATGATGCAGTCACATGTTCCAGCTTCTTGTTGCATCCAAAAAAATGAAGGACTTCATCTTTTTCCAACAAAGGGAGGCCCCCACTAGTGTCATGTTCTTAATTATGTTTATTATGTATTATTGTGTTTATTTGGCATGTATAAGTATCACACAGCTTATCAGGAACCAATCCTGGTGTGGAAGAAGTGGACTCACTTAGAAAAGTATCTATGATCTGTGAGTGGCCATGTGCAGGGGCTTATTTTTATTTATCAGCCATGTTTTTATCAGCAGTTTTTTTGGTCATTAATCAGGATTGGTGCCTTGAATGTGTGCTACTATCAATAGCATCACAAACAGAGATGTCCGCTTTCTTTACTTTATATGTTTTAATACATAGTCTACAAATTGTACATTAATATAATTAAAAAATATTGTGTTTATTTACTGTTTGATTTTCACTGTCTATCCATGAAAAACAAAATTATGTATCTTTTCTATCTGACTATATGCACAGTCACCTCCTGGTTTTCAGTAAGCTAGCTCAACTATTTCTGGTTGTGCTGTGATGGTCTATAGTCAGTCCCTCCACAAGTTACCAAGAGAAACACAGATTTGTCTTCTAAATAATGGCTATAAAGTTTGGGCACTAATACTTGCTACAAGAATCAAATTTATTTATGACTCTATAATAGATGAAACACAGTATGCCGAATAGACTCGTTTCTAATAATATTAGACAAGTCCTAGACATACTTGGTTACTCATATTTAATCACTGACAACAGCTGCTTATTTTTTTCTAGGTTTTTGACACAGTTGAACATAACTTCTTGGACCAAGGTATAAAAAATTTGGCTTTGGAGAATTACTTTGTGATACCATTAAAACTCTGTATAATAATTCAAATTTTTCTATTAAGCTTAAAAAAATGCCTTCTTTCAGATTTACTGTAAAACATGGTATCCAATATCTCCTTATGTCTTTGTACATGATACCCAACTCTTATACAAACATATTAAATCCAGAAAACTTCAAGAAATTTTCATTTCAGACAAGAACATTGTCAGTAAACTAGCAGATGATCCGACCTTGTTTTTAAAGGACAGCTCCCAAACCCCTCTTGCTGTCTCATAGATAAATTCACAAAAGCTTATGGTCCCCACCTAAATCACAAAAAATGCAAATTCTTACCTTTAAAATATGGCGATAGACAAAAAATTAAGCTCAAAGATCTACCAACAATTTAACCCCAATTATCAAAAAAAAGAGAAAATCAATTAATGAAGTTATTTCCAGATAAGAGAAAATCAATTAATGAAATTATTTCCAGATAAGAGAAAATTAATTAATGAAATTATTTCCAGATTAACATATGGTGCTCAGTCTTTGTGTAGATCATCACACATGCAAATCTGCAGATAAAATCACACACATTACTTCAAAAAATCACTTTTGATGAATATCATTCCTTAACTTCCTTGACTTCATCACATTAAATTAACCTTTCAGAGTTAAATTGATTAGTTATACCTCAAATGACCAACTTATTTTGTTCCTCACTACGTATTTTCCTGTGTTGGTTTAAATTTTTCATTTTGCAATGTAACTATAATGCTGACAAAACAAAATGTTACAAGTCTGGATCCCGATTTACAGGCAACTTCTCTTCCTATAGATTTGGACTAACAGATACATTTTGTACAAAATAAAATACTCTTTCTACAACAATAGTTTAAAAACAATATCACATATAACCAAGTGTTCAACTAACATGGCCAACTCATAATTACTCAGATTTTATTCAACACTCTAAAATTACTGTCAGATGTCATTGTTTTTACCCATTTTGAACATAATGGTAATGTTGGCCTGAGAGGGGAAAGATCCTTATTAAAACATTAACACGATATATTTCTGATTATTTCTACTCTAACTGGACTTTACTTTTAATATACTATATATATATATATATATATATATATATATATATATATATATTAGTACAGTAATGAGACGTTGGAAAAAAATAATACATGGTAGTGATATAAAAAAAAACTGAGAAAACACTATGCTGTGCAGTGTGCACACGACATAGGTAGTACACAGGAATACCTGTCCAAAAATTCATAAATACAAGTTATTATTTCTAGGGAAAAAAACATTTTGACTGCAAAGAAAATCTGTGAAACTGTTTCTTTTACTTTGTAAAGTAAATAACGGTTGGTCCAACAGACGATAAAAAAAAGTTCCGTGTGTCTTTTTAGTCAGGCGACAATGAGGCCATGCACACTGGAGGTCCTCCAAAAGTGGACCTGCGGATGTAGACAAAAAGAAGTCAGCAGTAGCCTGGTTGACTCACTGTCCCTTAAACAGTCATATTATCTTCTTATTTCCCCACAAAAGAGCCGCACGAATTTCCATCGCCGCATCAAGACTTTGTGGCTGAGGGGGAAACGAAGAGCCAAACATGTTAACATCTGCCGGTGAGTTAGCAGCAAGTGTTTTATTTCATTAGCCGTTGCTTTAGGCTTCTGCCATTGATTTAGCTGAGTCACAGAGCTAATGCAGCAGTCGTCAGTCAGACTTATATTACATTCACAGACGTGTTATTCAGGAAGAAAATACGCTTTGCACCATGATTTAATTGTAATCTGGTGAGGGTTTTTATGTTAATATTAATGTTGATGTTTATTAACTTGTAGTACCATTATTGCTATCACGTATTATGTGAAAACATGACAACGGTTTTCATCCGGATTATCAAACCCAAAGAAGTATGTGATATCTGCTCTTTCTAATACGTCTTACCTATGTGGATTTTTAACCACACGGTCAGAGTTGACATTTTGCATTCAACTTGTGTATGTAAAATACGATATGTTTTTATTTGAAAGTTGGGTCTATTAAGTAGTTATCCTGCCAGGTAGAGTATTATTTGTTAAATGATTTAAGTGGAAATCTTTCAATCAAATACACCTGGCAGTCGTGTCAATTACATGTTGCTGTTTTTTGCTTGTTTCTTTCAATATTTGTTATTTGACGATGTAGTCAACCAATTTAAGACATTTGAATGCAACTAGCTCTCTTGATTAACTGGGTAACAGATGCAGATTGCAGATATTTGTTATTAACTCCACTTATCAGTTTCTCCAAAGGTTATAGCAAATTGAAAGGAACTGGGAGCTTATTAACTATTAAGTAGGAGATTTTTCATCAAAAATTTACGCAAAGTAATTTCTATTTAAGTTTTGCCCAACTGTCATTGTGTTACCAATTGTTCTGACTTCATAGGACAGTGAAATAGACCAAGTTGTTTGTGTCTCAAGCTAACATCTGTGTGCTGGCTTGCGAATCATTATGAGGTGCTAAGAAATTATTAAATGGATAAATGCTCGAGTTCGTACAGAACAAATCACTAATACTTGGTTTTACTCAACTTCAAAACATTTTTAAATATTTTGAATATTTTTTTTAGCTGGAATTATTTCACTCCTTGATGAGGAGGAGCCACAGCTCAAGGTAAGACCTGATTTAATGCTATTTCATGCAAAATATTTTTTTCAGAAGTATAGTGAGTGTGGTTTTTACTATTACTACAAGAATACATGTTTTAGAGCACCAACTTCATGTTTCATAAAGGTGAAGT
Source organism: Brachirus orientalis (assembly GCA_016785285.1). Classification (NCBI taxonomy): domain Eukaryota; kingdom Metazoa; phylum Chordata; class Actinopteri; order Pleuronectiformes; family Soleidae; genus Brachirus; species Brachirus orientalis. Next base: position 2,495,196 of record JAFBJR010000180.1, on the reverse strand, counting down.
TTTGCTGTTGAAAATACGTTGAGTAAACCAAGGTGTATGTGAAATAATAGAAACTGATTCAGTCTGACAAGTGAATTATGTAAATGACCATGGTTTATTTGCAGGAGTTTGCTCTGCACAAGTTAAACTCAATTGTGAATGACTTCTGGGCTGAGATTTCGGGATCAGTGGATAAAATGTAAGTAAGACTACAACAAGATTGAAGGCTACAACCAATTAAAATACCTCCTAAATGCAACCAGAGTTGATAAGTGATGGTGGCACATCATATTCAAATAAAGAGGCATACAAATTGTGCAGGACAATGTTATATGCTTAATTTTATTTAGTATGCTGGTAAACGTGATTGCGTATATACGATTGTGATTGCGACTGTAGGAGGTGGAGTTTTGAGTCCTTCCTGTCAGATCGATGTAATATGACACAAACTGCTCTGTGTGCATTCTAAAACAGTTTATGCAGATGTGGTAATACACATACAATACATTTAAAGGTGCATTGTGTAGGATTTAGTAACATCTATTAATGAAGCTGAATGCTGCAGCTGAATATCTCTTATCTCATCCTTTCAAGCATGGGGGAGAAGCCTTCACTCGCTCACCTTCTACTGGAGCTTTCACTTATCCCTTAAGATGTTGTACACTTACAAAAATACCTGTATCATTATTTTTAGATTTCATTTCTGCCAAAAAGTATAAATTTCACCTAAACTCTACACACTGTACATTTTTAAAGAGTAAATGAAATTTAAAAGTATGCCTTTCCATCAATACTTTGTAACCATTTGTTTGTATACACACAGTGAGGTCCTGTATGAAGATGAGACATTTAGAAGCAGAGAATTTGCTGCACTGGTGGCCTCCAAGGTTTTCTACCACCTCGGAGCCTTTGAAGAATCTCTCAACTATGCTCTTGGAGCTGGGGATCTCTTCAATGTCACAGATGACTCAGAATATGTGGAGACCATCATTGGTAACTGATCAGACTGACCTTATTTACTCTCCTTTTTTTCACCCACTCAATATTAACTAGTACAGTACTGAGGCTACTGCACTACTCCTGACATTGTGAAATAAGAAGTTTAAATGGAAACACAAATGTTTTGCCCTTGGCTTACACAGCTAGGAAACCCTGAACAGTGTTGCTGTATTCTGATAGAAAATTAAGATCTTTTTTCTGTCTGCTAGCCAAGTGCATCGACCACTACACCAAGTTGCGGGTTGAGAATGCAGAGCTGCCAGAGGATGAGGAGAAGAAAAGCATTGACCCCCGCCTCGAGGGCATTGTCAACAAGATGTTTTTGCGTTGCCTTGATGATCACAAGTACAAGCAGGCCATTGGCATTGCCCTGGAGACCAGGCGCCTTGACATGTTTGAGAAGACCATCTTGGAATCGGTGAGCAGCTCTAATTCACAGCTGAACTGATTAGTTTGAAACATCTACTGCCTTGTTCCAATGGATCACATGTTTTTAAATGGGGAAAAAAGGAGCAATTTAATATTTTCATGATTGTAATCATGTGTTTTGTTTTTTAAATCACATATGAGACATTTATGAGCACAATTATGTTATTGGAGCAGACGGAGAACATCTTTTCTGGATTTCACGTGTTATTAATTAAATTTCATTGTTCATGCAATTATTTTATGGTCCCAAATGAGAGTGAAAATGCCATTGATCTCAAGCACATTTTGGTACAATCATAATACTTTTGGTTACTGATGCTGACCAACCAGGATTAGTCCATCCTTGTTATGAAACACAGTGGTAATTGGGTCTTTTTTTCCCTTTTGTCTTCTAATCCAGAATGATGTGAGTGGGCTGCTTGCTTACAGCCTGAAGGTGTGCATGTCACTGATGCAGAACAAGAAATTCCGTAATGAGGTGTTGCGTGTGCTGGTAAAGCTCTACATGAATTTGGAAAAGCCTGATTTCATCAACGTCTGTCAGGTAAAGCTCAATTATTCAAAGATAGTGTTACTATAATACACAGCAGTTGGTTGTTTGGAAACTTTTACTTCTTTTTTTTTTATAACTATAGAACTGAAAACATATTCTATGTTGTATTGAGGCTGCTTTGTATGTACAAATTACACGATATTATCTTTATATTTAATATGTAAGATAAGATTTATAAAGTTATAAAAACAACTGTTTTTTTGTATTGCATGCTTTATCTAACATTTATAGGATTGTTCTGTACTGTATATTTATTTATTATAACAAAAAGCTGTATAAAATCGTAAATGTCCTTTCCAATATCTCTCTTCTCTCTAGTGCCTGATATTCCTGGATGATCCACAGGCTGTGAGTGACATCCTTGAGAAACTAGTGAAGGAGGACAACTTGCTGATGGCCTATCAAATCTGCTTTGACCTGTATGAAAGTGCCAGCCAGCAGTTCCTCTCATCTGTCATCCAGAACCTGCGGACTGTTGGAACACCTATTCCTGCTGTCCCTGGCTCTACAAACACAGGAACTGTATCTACACCTGACAAAGACAGGTGGGCATGAGAATACAAAAAGTTAAAATCACTCAATCTATGTCTCTTGTCTGTTCCATTATAAAAATTGGCCCTGTTAGGATTAGGACAGATCTGACATGTTAATTTAAATTTGAAATTGAGTAGTTACACACATTAAAGCTGTACAGCACTCTTTAAATTTTTTTTCCCTCTGTGTAACAGTGACGCAATGGAAACAGATGAAAAGGCTGGCAGCTCACCTGCTGGAAAGCCAGCAGAAATGGTAAGCATTTGTCTGGTTTTCTTGTGTGTGTGTTTTTTTTTTTAAACAAATAGAGCAACCTTCATTTGGTTACTTTCCTTTTTTTATGCAGAAGGATGAGCCCAAAGACCAGAACGCCAAGATGATCAAAATCCTTAGTGGGGAAATGGCCATAGAGCTGCACTTGCAGTTCCTAATCCGAAATAACAACACAGATTTAATGATTCTCAAAAACACAAAGGTAACATAGGCCAGCAATAAGATGATTGGCCCAGACAAAATAATTAAATGCTCATTTCCATGGTCAGATGACTGAATTTACTGTTACAGCTATTTTCTCTCTCACTCTAGGATGCAGTCCGAAATTCAGTCTGCCACACAGCTACAGTAATAGCCAACTCTTTTATGCACACAGGAACAACAAGTGACCAATTCCTCAGGTAACCATTGTCACAACAAAATAGGGAACAATGAGCTTCATAGATAACATTGTGAGGCTTGGAGATACACTTACTTTTTCTTCTTTTTGTAGAGAAAACTTGGAATGGCTCGCGAGAGCCACCAACTGGGCAAAGTTCACAGCTACAGCAAGTCTTGGTGTCATCCACAAGGTATATTTATACTACTAAAATATGATATTATTCAAATAAATTTAGTTAAAAACTGTAAATATAATTTCAGTTTTGAACATAACATGCTCTGTTTTTCAGGGGCATGAGAAAGAGGCCCTCCAGTTAATGGCCACCTACCTGCCCAAAGACACCTCCCCTGGCTCAGCCTACCAGGAAGGAGGAGGCTTGTATGCTCTAGGACTTATTCATGCCAACCATGGTGGCGACATTATTGACTACCTGCTCAGTCAGCTCAAGAATGCTAGCAATGATGTAAGTTTTCTGATATTTATTATTTTTAAATGATTGTGTATTATACTACTGGGCAGAGGTTTTTGAAAATCTAGTGTGTTTTTCATGAAAGTAAAACAAAAAAGAAAAATAAATATGAAAAAGCAATGGTGGAATCTTAAATCCTGTTTTTTAGATGTCTCAGCTATATGTGTGTGGTTGAAACAGCACCAAATTAAAGTCACTTTGTCACTTGGTAGATTTTTCTCCCCTGATTTTTTTTATTTTTTATTATTTGTTTTTATTTCCCTGTTTTGCACAGATTGTCCGTCACGGTGGTGCTCTTGGCCTTGGTTTGGCTGCACTGGGCACTGCCAGACAAGATGTTTATGACCTCCTCAAGTCCAACCTGTACCAGGATGATGCTGTCACTGGTGTGTAGGCCATTCCTTATTCCTCATTATTCTGCTTTGTACGAAAGAAAAAAATAGAATAAAATAAAAATCACTTCAACTATTCAGTTACTTGTAAAGATTTTTTTTAATCCTATAGTGATTTAGTCATGCTTGTTGATAAATGAAGTCAGTTGGCATTTCAATTGAATTTATGAAAGAATACATAGTAAATGTAGAGGGTAAAGTGTCAAGTGTGTGACAAGTTGCAATTTTTACCTTTTCTGTAATATGACTTGCTTTGTAATCTAGTGTAATACTGTACTGTACACTCATAAACACCTAGTCATTTAAAAAAGGAAACCCAAAATAAACAATGATGACATTACCAATCTAACTTTTTAGGTGAAGCTGCAGGCCTGGCTCTGGGCCTGGTCATGCTGGGCTCTAAGTCAGCTCAGGCCATAGAGGACATGGTAGGATATGCTCAGGAGACGCAGCATGAGAAGATCTTGCGTGGCTTGGCAGTAGGAATTGCCCTGGTCATGTATGGACGTATGGAGGAGGCTGATGCCCTCATTGAAAGCCTTTGCAGAGACAAGGTAAGGCTGAAATTCTTGGAACAAATTATGTACACATGAGATCAGTCATTTTACCTTCTAAAAACAATGAATACTGTTATAAGTATTTGTGGCACTGTTGCAAGGTATACATGTAGCAATATGAATGAAATGAAAAAAGAACAAAGAATCCAAAGGAAAAGGTTGTTTATGTGTTTCTATTACATGGTAGGCTATTCCTTTATAGTCTCTGCCAGAAATCCTCTATAAGATGTGGATGTGGGAAATTATGTTTATCTGTTATGCATCTAAACACAAAAGCTCTGTTTTCTTTTACTGTTGATGACAGGATCCCATTCTGCGCCGCTCTGGAATGTACACTGTGGGAATGGCCTACTGTGGCTCTGGGAACAACAAGGCCATTCGACGTCTGCTACATGTCGCTGTGAGTGTTTCCTGTTATGTCTTCAAACAGTCTTTCAGTGGTAGACAGGATTATCATGCTGACAGTAAAGGAGATGCTGTGAGCCCGGGCTACAAAGCTGAAGCTAGCAGGATACATTCCTCAATACATTTTACCTTTTTTTAGAAGTATGAAATGTAACTTTCCTGAAATTATTCAGCTGACTGAATCATGTGACTGAAGCTCTTAAGTAGTTAAATTCCCAAAGCATAACTAAACTAATGCCAGTTGTTAGGACCAGCATGAACACAAATACAGAATTTGCAGAAGTGTTTAACATTTTGTCCTGTAGATGGTGCCATGTAAAAGTTTTTATATGGTCTAATATTATTTTTGCCTCATAATTTGAGCCACAGAGGAGGGACGTGTACATTGTTGCTATTAATTAAGAGATTTAATGTGTCTTAGTATCCCCTTTGGTTATTTGACTGCTTGCTTTTTTCACAATTAAGGTGAGTGACGTAAATGATGATGTCAGAAGGGCTGCTGTTGAATCTATCGGCTTCATCTTGTTCAGGTAGGAACCTTGAATTACCCTTAATATTAGTTTGGCACTGCTAATTACATATATGTTAACATGTGATAGGACAAAGCAGATTTACCATTGACTAGAACTGTCAGTGACTTTGTGGTTTTCATGGAACATATCCTGCATCAGAGATGAACTAAAAAGACCAGAGCAACATTTAACAGAGAACCCAACCAGTGCACAAATATCTTGGTGTACTTTTAAGGCCTAAAAAGGCTATGTGATATTCTGTGTGATCGATTGGCCGTTAGATAAACTGTGGAGTAAATCTTTGCCATGTTTACAAAGACTTCTGAACCAGAGCAGTTCAGTTGGCCTCCTCTTCCGCAGCTTTCCACCTTGATGACTTAAATCCATCCACTCTTAAGATGCACATTTGAACAATAGACAAGATTTTCTTACTTAATTAAGATTAAGAGTTCCTTTCAGATGGCCAAACAAAAATAGAACTGGTGATGACACACTGGCAAAGTGACATAAGGAGCCTTTATTGAATCTACCTTTTGCACCGTTATTCAGATGCTGTATCTTTCATTGACTTGGTTAAATTTAAGCTGTTTAAAGTTCCAGTGTGTAAGATTTTGGGGGATATATGGTCAGAAGTGGAATATAACATTCATTGTAATTATCTCATCACCTTTTTTTTTTTTTTTTAACAAAAGATAATTTGCTTATAAGTTTCATCAGTGTCCCAGACAGTCATACCAACCTAATGGCACTTTTCCAGTACACAGTTCCAGCACAGCTTGGCATGGCACAACTGGACTCTACTCAGTTTGGTATCAGGAATATTGTTTCCCATTATTATAGTACCTCCTTGATGTAGGTGGGAATCATCACAGCACGGCTGCGCAAAACTGCTGTGATATCGTTTTATTTGTTGTACTGAATCATTAATTAATCAGTTTTTTGAAAGATTAGTTAAATAGTTCCTGCATGACCGGAGCACAGACCCCTCCTGACATAGTCACTGAACTAAAATATGGTGGGCTTGAAAGGGTTGTGATGCGGCTCATGATAACATATGGCATGTTATGATAGACCAATGACACCCATCAAATAATGCTTCCACTAATAAATTTTGTCATTATACCACTACTCGCTATTTAGTTTTTTTTTAGTTTCTTTTCTCACATCTACAGTCTGGATTTCATAGGTAGCATATTCTGATAGACATGTTGATCTATCAAAATGTGTTCCCCTTACTATTACTTACTACACTATGTTTTGTATGCTGCTGTGCCGTGCTGTGCAGGAATTGTGTGGTATATGCCAAAATTGGCTGGAGATGACTGCCTGTAAAAAGGTTACCCGACATGCTTGGAGGGGGTGATATGTTCATACAGATGAATGCAGTATGCGGCCTTACCTCTAGATGTCAGTAAATATTGCACATTATATTATATTAATTTATTGTTTATGTTTTGTCTGTAGTGTTCTTGATTAAAATATACTCACGTCAGAAAGAATTATTATATCATTAAACATAAAGGAATTTGCTGTTGATATGCAAATGAGCTGGTTGTCCATTTACTAAAAATAGCTTTAGATTTATACATAAATATTCAAATATATGGAGTCCCTTTTTTAAAAAAAAAAATCAATAGTATTTTTTATATGTTCCAAGATACTTCTGTTGTTGACACACTGGTTTACTAGGGAGGCATTTTACTAAAGACTGACAGTGAAAGACCACCAATAGTAAGAATAATTTTCTTTTTGTTTAGCAAGACAGCAATATTTAATTAAAAAAAAAAAGGTTTCCATTTATTTTGTACTTTATATACAGTCGTTTATTTGGAAAATTCTTAACATGTCAAAACATCAGGCTGAAACAAGAAAACGAACACTTAAAGTCCAGCAAATACAATGTGTCATTTAGAGTGCAATGCATTAGAGTATGTGTCTGTTGCAGGAGAGATTTAAAAGGGAGAATCGTTGTTTTCAAATATAAGTATGTAGTCTGGGAAGGATTACAGCATATTTATATAGCAGTTAATTGTATTCACTGTATTCATAACAGTTTCCAGGTTGTCATAGTGTCTTCATTCCTCACATTTTTGTCTAGTGGATTGAACTAATTTAAATTTGTTCCTCTGATTGTGTGTACTGTGAGTTTGTTGCTGTCTTGTACCCATAATATTAATGCTTTCACATGTATTTCAGAGTGTTTTATTGTTTAGCTTTATATTATTAGAATAAATGTAAACAAAAGTCAGCTTCATCAAACACCCAACAGATTAGATTTTGTTGCTGTATAGAATACACTTCTGGCCTTGGATGATTTGTTGATCGAAGTTAACACTTGCAGTTTCCAATTTTGAGTTTTGGTGTTGGGTCCAGTGTTTTGTCTTTTAAACGTAATTGCAAATTCAATCCATTTCCGGTGCTACCTTTTTTAATTTTCACATTTTTTCCAAACAGCTCTAGACACAGCTAACATGCTCATCTAACTTGCCACCTTCATTTTCCGTCAGAAGCGTTGTATCCAACACAACACCACTAGATGACTGCACAGGGGCTTGTCTGCATCTTAGTGCACTTTGATAGTTCACTGTTCCAATTCCATTCTTCATCCCCCGTTTCATGAATAGTTTAGAGTTTTCTGCCATGGAAGACCTGAATGAAATCCTTGTGAGGGTCCGTTCTGTAATTGAGGCCCTTGGGTGCATTCCTGGCCCATGACTAGTAGAGTTTTTGTAATTACAAGTAATATAACGTGTGAATGCCTCCCTGAAAGTTTTGTTAAATAGAGTGTATACCAATGGGTTGATACCTGATGACACATACCCTACCCAAACAAATATCTCCATTAGGCGGCCAATTATGTCAATGTCACAGCTAGTGCATAGCACAGAGGTGATATTAGTTATGAAGAAAGGACACCACATTACTACAAACAAAAGGAAGACGATGCCTAGCACCTTCGAGGCACGCTGCTCATTGCTCAGAGTTTGCATCGACTTTTTTCCCATTGTTGACATGCGGCGAAAGCTAATTTCACCTTCTGCAGGAGAGCTTGTAGTGGCTGCATCAGATTTCTCTTGAATCCTGGGAAATCTGCTGTCTAGTGTGTTCAGTTGCTCAGCCTGAGATGAGGTCACAACCTGTTCCTTTTGAAAAACTGTGGTGACAGTTGGTTGGCTAAAGCGCTGAGTCACCTTTGACCTGAGCAAATAAACCTTTTTGCGCAGAACCTGGACAGTGAGCAGGTAGGTGACCATCATAATGGTCAAAGGGATGAAGAATGCTGCCAAAGAGCCAAACATGATGAACTCCCTAAAGGTGTCTGTTTTCAGCAGGCAGGTATGGTTACTGTTGAAGGTGATGTTGTTGGGAAGATGGTAGTTCTTAAGCCCCTTAATTGGAATCGGGATTGCAATACCTGGAAAATTACAACAACTGTTACTATTCATAAACATCACTGGAAAAACTGCAGTTGACCTTATAGGAGTTGCATTATTTTGCTTTTTTATATTTTCAACACCAGTGACGGTAGTGCTGTTTTTCATCAAAGAAAAATATCTTGATGTGTAGAATTCTTCAGTTGATAGAAGTATGATAGTAGTAGGTATGATGGTACCAAATATTTAAAAAAATTTCAGTTGTTGTCTTAGAAATAACAAGGCACATTTTCAGAATTTTTGAATATTGGCCTTTGGATACAGTCCAGTCATACAGTTGAGGATGACATTATTAGCCCTCCTATGAAAATTTCATTGTTTTTTAAAGAAATTCCTGTTAAATGGATGCAATGCAAAGTCAAATAATGGAGGCATCCAAAATAAAACTAGGATGTTTGAAAAAGTTGTGTTAAAAAATTATTTGGTCTTGGGAAATACTCTTAAAACACTTAAATTTTCATAGTGGGGCTCATAATTTCATCCTCAACTGTACTTGAAACTGTGATGTCCCTGTATGTGACGACCTTCACCCACCCTCCCATTTGTTTACCATCCATTGTTGCTGATTTTTTTTTTGCTGATGAATTGATGTTTACAACAGTATTACTGAGAAATAACTAAAAAAAAAAAAGAAGGCCTGCACCAAAGCTCTATGAAATGAGTGGTGAGAAAATGATGTGCTTACAAATGGATATGAGCCACACCAGTGCTATCTTCACCATCGCTTTGGCCCTGGATTTGTACTGGCTGTGCTGGATTGGCTTCTTGATTGCTATGTAGCGATCCAGTGAAATGGCGCATAGGTGCATGATAGATGCAGTAGAAAACAGCACATCAAGGAAGAGCCAAATGGGGCACAGGAATTCTGGTAGAGGCCAGCCAGAGTCTAGAAAAGAGGGAATGGAAATTAATTTAAGAGAGATATTTAACTTTTGTCTTTTAGTTCTTTTACACACTGTTTGTGTATTTGATATCAGTGAAACTATGTATAACCCACTTAAAAGGATACATTGGTGGTTTTGAGAGGGATACCATAATGGCAAGATATCAGTAGATATTTGGTGTTTATCTCTTTTGAGGCATGAATTTACTGGAAAAAAGTGAGTTCATTGACTGTTTATGGAGTTAAAAGCTCTTTATGTAAATGTGTTAAGAGTGTTAAATGGCAGTGTTTATTTTTTGTTCCGGGCATAGAGTTGGCAGGTTATTATTCTGGCTTTTTTCCCATCAGCAGTTAGAATAGCAAAAGATGTCGGAAATAATACTTGCATCATTTTCTTTTGTTATGCTACCTCATGTTGTTTTCCTTGTAACACTCTTTTCACACTTTCACACTTTTGCACATTTTGTAGACTTTCTGAGGTATACTTCCTCTGGTGAGCCTATTCATTGACTTATTTTCTACTCATTCTCAAAGCAGACCCCCTGTATCAAGTTTTACTTACTATATCTTTTATTTGTTGCATCACACAGTGCAAAACTCTTCAGACAATTTCTCTTTATAAATAGAGAGCTCTTAATTGTTAGTAAATATGAAAACTTTTTGTTGGTTGTATAATATTTTATGATGCAATATTGTATATCTACCACTTTATTGTCACCATGTGCGATATTTTCATACATGAGATTTAAATGGATCAGATCTCAAACCTTGGTATTGTCTGCATATATTTTATTAATGATAAAGAGTGAGACTTTCATCCAGTCACACATTTGTCTCGAGATCTTTGGTTTACAAAAGTGTTCACATTGCATACATTTCTATGTATACAGAATTCTTCTTAGATATGAGGTAACTAATGGGAAGTTTGATGCCATAGAGCAGTAAATTCTTACTTCATGCTGCGACTCTACCATCCATAAAAATCTAATTTGCATTTTGTGAAATTTTTTATACTGTTTTTGTTTCTGCATTTGGACAAGAAAAGGTGTAACCTCCATATCCTAACATTTTAAAACTACATATAACTCAATATATTACAATATGTTACAATATATTCTGCTCTTATCTGAATATACTGTATATTATACTGCAATTGTGATTTGATTCATTGTAGTCAGTTTGTGTTACCAGATAATATACAATATGCAAATAAACAGACTGTGGGGATGTAAATCATTTCCTACGCAGGATCATTAAATAGCGCTTTCACTGGAACAAATTTTAAAATAGTTATTGTGTGTTTTTTTTTTTTTTTTTTTTTTTTTTTTTTTTTTTTTTTTTTTTTTTTTTTTTTTTTTTTTTTTTTTTTTGTCGCAGTAATATTATCCCTCTATTGGTTGTTAGTTCCAAGCTGTGCAGATGTAAGAGAGGAAAAACATGTTAATTACCCACCATCCCTTGTATTTCATCGGAACTAATTTATGTAGACGTGGTAGTGATTGTATCTCATGATGCTCACAAACTGTTTTTATCCTCCTTTGCTGCCAGTAAATATACTGGCTTGTTTTCCTTTGAAGATTTATTTAAGGAAACAAAGGATATGTGCTACTCCAGTTAAATGGAAAATTGTTAAATGTCTTCAGCTGGTTATGTCCGTTTCCCAAAGACATGCACTCACTTCTACACTTACATTGAGACCTCATTAACTTGATCATTTGTTAGGAGTGGTTGTTTTTCTTGGGTCTTTTATCCAGAGCTCGGTTAAACCAGTTACGCCATAGGAGTTCAAAACAATTTAAATATGTTCTTCATTCATCACTTTCTGCTGGGCCTTTTTTTTCCAGAGATGATATAACAATGTTAAACACAAGATCACTAAACTTACTGTAAAGGACAGTAACAAAGGCAATGGGCATCACTAGGAGACCCACAAGCAGATCAGCAACAGCAAGTGACATCAGGAAATAGTTGGTGGCATTCTGCAGCTTCCTCTCAAGGGACACAGCAAGAATGACCAAGATGTTGCCACCAATAGTAGGGATGATGACCATGACAATTAACAAGGCAGCCCATTTCAAGTGAACCTCAGATTCTTCTCTTGGCCATGTGCTGTTTGTCTCAAATGGCGCTGCGACTGCCTGAGACATGGTGCTGCAGAGGTTACAGCTGGCCTGAACATGGGTTGGGGCTCTGATCCTTCTGGTGTTAGACACTCGGCCAGCATGGTCACTGGGTCCTTCAAGCAAGGGCAGAGGGTAGTGTGGGACAGCTCTGGATCAGAGATCAGAATGTGTCAACCCTCATGCAGAGTACAAAATTAAAAATAATTGCAGTAAATCAGTTTAGAATCCACTTAGAACAGGTCCAATGCTATGAACTCCAGAGCTGATAGTAATCCCTACACGGTTAATATTTCCACAGAGAAATGGAACCTGAGGTCACTTTTCAGGCTGTCAACACTGTTGTCCAGTGCTTCTTCCTTAAAAGAGCAGATGGATCTGTGAAAGGAATATAAATACATGTTATCCATTTGCTTGAAATTATCTGAATGATGGTAACACAATGAGGTCTTAATGAGTGCTAAATATTTGTTTTCACATTATGGCAAAGAAATTTGCTAAGATGGAAAATAAATGGGTATAATAGCTTACATGCTTTTTCCATTTACTTTGTTTATATGAATTGTAAAAGTAAATTATAAAATGTTTAAAAGTGGACCTGAAAAGGTTGATGAAAAGCACATGAATTGTCTCGCTTTGCTCTAAACCTGTACACACTTTTCATGTAGTATTAATTTCTCAGTATTTCTCTAAATCATAAAGTAGAACATTGTGAAATAGCATAATTGCAAATATTTCTTACCTGCTCCCAAAGGTAAAGTTCATTTCTTTTTGATGTTTCAAATCTGTTCCACAACGGCCCTTTGACACTCAAGCAACTCCGATGAACAATCCATGTTAAAACTCAATGCGTTTCAGTCTTTGCATGCCACTCAGTTTTGTATCTTGTTTAACATTCTCAATCTCATATTTATATTTCCAACCCCCTCATGTGACAGAGAATGCCCTGCCTTTAGCAGCACATCCTAAATCTGTCTTTGTCTGAAGCAGTCCATGATGCAGAATTAGTTTTTCTTCCACATATTGGAAGAACCCCCAGTCTTGTTTTGTATCACCTACCACGATCACAGGTTTAAAACTTTCAGATGTTGTGGCTTGTCTGCCTTTCTCCCTTTTTCAGTCACTGCCTCCTGTTCGCAGCCTGTGATCTGCTCACATTCACTCCCGTCTTGTGCCTGGTCTCTGATATTCTCCTCCCTCCTCTCTCTCATATCTGTGAGTCAGACTCTGCAAAATAGATGAATGTCTTCATGCTGGCAACATGCCAGTTGTTCTGGGAGGTCATTTCCTTCAACACAGTCGTTCCAATGTTTATATTTGTGACTTTCTGGTCTCTCCTCTTTTTGGTGCAAGCATTGGTAGAGGAGGAATATTAGTGTCTGAGAAGAAACCTTCATTGTGCGTGTGAGGTGTATGTACATCATAGCATTTTCACTTTGTTGTCCAGTTGTGTGTGTGTGTGGGGGGGGTGTATATATGTATGTATATACAGTCTCAAACATCTTTTCCGTGACTACAATGTGTCTTTTGACATGGTTGTTTAAGAAATGAGAAGCTACTCATTCAGTGAGATGGGGTTAATTTGTTGCCAGCTGAAAATAATCACCCATGCAGTAACTATCCAATAAGAGATATCCAATAAGCTTATTTAAATCCAGGTGTCAGTGTATATTTGGAGACTTTATTTGAAGGTTGAAATACTACATCGTGTCACTTTAAATGGCTGTGTATCAGTGAAGTGCTTTCTGGTTTTACTGCTTTAGTGGTATTGAGTTATCTTGACTGTTTCAATTAAATAGGTTGTTGTTGTTATTAACAATTTTAAAAATACATGTAAACCCTTCTTTTGCAGTTTTTAATTGGTAACCTGTAGCATTCACTTCATTCGGGGAAAAAAATTGTATGGCTTAGTGAATTGCAGTCTCTTTATACCACAACAGCAGCACTTGAACATGAAAGAACTAGTCTTACTATTTTTTTACTCTTATACATAGTCAAAGGCCCAGAGGCTCACTAAATACACAACAAGAGTGAGAAATTACAAATGACAACAAATACTGGTGTAACAAATAAGTCCATCGAATGACTATGGTTAATGTAGATCATGCATTTGGCATTTTTTCTTTAGTCCTTAATTTCTGTCCTTCTTTATCTGTCTCTCTTCAGGACCCCAGAGCAGTGTCCCAGTGTGGTGTCTCTGTTGTCGGAGAGCTACAACCCACATGTTCGCTGTGGGGCTGCTATGGCTCTGGGTATTTGCTGTGCTGGAACAGGCAATAAGGTGAGTGTCAACTCCTTAACCTTGTCGTCCATAAATGTATACTGCAAACAGAGAGACTGATAAGCTTTTTTTGTTGTGGGCACGTGTCAGCTAAAGCATAAACTAACAATGATCTTCAGTCTGCCAACATAGAACAATGAGAGAGCATGACAGATGTAATGGTGCATTTAGAACATTACTATAGTGAGTAATAACCTAGTACCTTGTGAGATGAGTAATGTTAGATTGAAGATTAGATTCGGGTTCAACAAACAGTTTGTTTAGTGTGAATGCACACAAAGCACTTGGATGGATGCATTTGGTATCCAATGACGAACCACATTCAGAGGTGGTCTCGCCAGCATTCTTTCACTGTAGAGATGCTAGGGGCACCTTGATTCACCTTACTCTTCCCTCTCACTCTTTGCAATATAGAGTGGTGGAGTGAGGTCCAGTCTCTGGTCGTCACATGTAGAGGCACAATGCCAAGTCTAAGCAGATGTGCTTCGATCAGTTCATTTGGGATATATTCACACAGATGTAGACACTAGGTCTGAAGAGGAGCTTTTGATCTTTCTGATCCCTCTGAGATATATATAATATGTGTGTATATATATAAATAAATATAATATGTGTGTGTATACATTGTATTTTCTAAACTGTGCTGTATTCTCACTTGAACCTACAAGCCAATCATTTAATTTTGAACCAGATCCACAGTACTAAAAGGCAATTTGCAGGTCCGCCAGGGTTTGATCAAAGAGTTTTCTTGTAAGTGCTACAACTGTCATCTTTCATTAATGTATATTGTAACGGCAATTTAAACCAAGCAACTAGCTTCATGTTTTCATTTGGTCAGACTCAGCACAGAGGAACCTCTTGTTCTTGCAACATTTGTTGATAAAATGGTTCAAAGTGAGCACTCAGTCAGCAGGTTGTATCTTGTCATCATGCTTGTTTCTCATTGAAGTCCAAAGAGAAGACTGAATGGGTGCTGCCAGTTCTATGTGGGCTGATCGGTCTTAGGTAGCATAGCCCAAACAGAGTCACAGCTCATTGCTCCTTGTTCCCTGAACCTTTGAGCATTAGAGTGAATGTTTTGGACAATATGAGACTGAGGCATGCTACAGAGCCAATGGTGTTTCAAAGCTCCACTGTGTGTTTTTTCCAGAATAAGACATCAAGCACATTTAGTAAGAGTAATGATGATGTGGCCAGAGAAATGGGTGACCTATTAAGATATTCCTTTGCTATGCTTTATACCCCCCCCCCCCCCCCCGGTCTTTAGGTGATTTTACTGGACATGGTGTTGGACCTGTTCTATAAAAGACAACAAAGCTTCTTTTTCTTTAGCTGATTTATTTATGTTGTTTTGGTACAAAATCTTAATAGCAGTTCAGTATTTTGAATGAATGAAATTGTTTACCAAACTCTCAAAAACCTTTTAATACCCCTACCCTACCCTAGGATTGTGTTTTGCACTGTACCGCTTCTGACATCTGTACCGCGTCTTTTTAGCTAGTTTTTAGGACTACTGGGGCACCTACTATATTAAAAGACTTGATCCCTTTGAGACACAAGTTGAAGTTGAAAACAGTTCATACCTGTATGATGGATTAAGATCTTGAGAAAGCACATTTTGCGTCAACCTGTTGTGCCGATTTGTCCTGACAGTAAATACCCTAATATAAACTCCCTAACAACCTACCAGCAGCAGGATGTGGTTGACTGGTATTGGCTTTACATTCATGACTTATCACCCCTTTATGCAGCTTTCTCAGTCAGCTGAGCCAAGAATACTGATGAAATCTGGTTTATTTTACCTCCACTGTCATCGTTCTAGTTTGTTTCCCTTTCTCAGTGGAGCTGACACCTTCCTCTGAGTCTGGTGGTGTTGGTTACAGCCATTACTGCTCTGCAAGGACAAGGGAAAGAGCAGAAACATGAGGGGAAGAGTGGGTGGTCCTCACTCACATGTTCATTCACAACCATTATGGTAGGAAAATGAAGAAGGCAGGGCTTGTCATGACTGTTGTTGTCCTAGGCAACCAGATATTGTTGACACTAATGTCATTAATTTCTGTGGTCTGGTTGCCTCTGTTAATAATCCCTTTCCTCTATTTAACCAAACAGAAGTGCCCCTGTTGCACTGATCTGATATGGTGAGAATGACAGTATAAAAAATGCACGGGAAGTACTAGACCAATCATTCCAATCCAAATACTAATGATCTCAGAATTTGACAGACAAAAAAAAAACAACAAAGCTGTTGGTGTCTTGAGAGTTTTGCACAGTACTATATGAAAATAATCAACTTTGTAACTTTAACAATTCCTTTCATCATTTAGTTAATTTTTATTCAGGTTTTTTTTATTCCAACTTAAAGATCTATTGTTAAAACTTTTATACTTTTCTATTTTGATATTTTGATCTTCTACAGTTATATTTAGATTTACTTTTAAGTGTGGCACTTAAAGCCTGCAATAATTCTAGATTTTTGTCTCCAATAAATTCAAATGTAATGTACTACTGGTCACAAATTTTTTTTATCCATCTTAAAATATAAAAATCAGTCCCTGGAATTTGCAATGTCAGTCACAATAATTAAAGCAAATTCAACTAATGACTGCAAGTGTTGCGCAATCTTGCATTTCTGCCCAATCCCTGCACCTTTTGACCAACCATTGTATCTTTGCAAAAATGCATCTGCAATGCAAAATCACTGTGATGGAGGCTGTTTTAAGTATCATCACTAATCAGCACAATCACTCTTCTGAGATAGTGGGTCAGAACCAAAAGTGTGTCACAGGACTGGACAATATTATTTACACTAGGATATGTTGTGTTCAAGTTGTTCGTTTAGACTTATAAAAGTGTCACTTAATGCTGCTACTCCTCAACGAGGAGAGGTAGAGTGAGCGAGCGGAACAGATTTGGAGCAGTGAATCGGTGACCTAAACACATTTTTCTGATCTGTACCCAACAAGCAGCTGAAGATTTTAACGTGAGTGAGATAAGTGCTTCTGGTCTGACATACTTGGGATTGTTGCTCACACACATGAACGCGCACAAGCAGGCGTTACAGAGGCCGAGTCAGGACTATAACAATCCTATACACAGTTCACATTACATGCGTCAACGTTGTCTATAAGAATATGTTCATTACATTATAAAACTGAAACTGGAAGTGTAGTCATTATGAAGTATCAGTTATGTAGATATATTTGCTCTGAAAGTATAGGCCTGTTGTTAGCCTTTCATTTTTAATTATAAGGAAAAACAATTAAAAAGTATTTGTGGACTTTTCACTTGCTATTGCAATTTCAGCAAAAATGCCTTTAAAACATGCAATTCAACTTTTTTTGAAAAGCTGCCTTTTTTTTGAAAAGCTGCCACAAAATCTGTCATTTTTTGGATCTTAACAATCACAAATAGAACCTGCGAAATCCTGGAGAGACTGAAAAAGTGCTTTAATTCTTTTAGCAGTGACCTTGTCCACAGCATTTTTTTTCAGCCAGTCCTTAATAACTAATTTCAACTTTAGTAACATTACTTATTTTGTTGCCTTGTTTTGCCTTCCTCTCCACAGGAAGCTATAAATCTCCTGGAGCCCATGACCAATGACCCAGTAAATTATGTGAGACAGGGGGCACTCATTGCATCTGCCCTAATCATGATCCAGCAGTCAGAGGTTACCTGTCCTAAGGTATGTGATTGTTTCTTGGTTAATATTATGAAATTATTCCTTTTTAAGCAATTAAACTGGTGGAAGATCATTGAAACAAAAATATGTATTAGAAATTTTACTGTATTCTCATCACATTTTCCTTCAAATTACAAATATTTATTTTAATAAATTACCAGACATATTTTGCAAATTTCAGCTTTTTTGTTATGACTTTGTCAGATATACTGTACGTATATTCAAAGACTCACTTGTACAACCTCAGTCTTGAAAACTTTAGTTGGTTTGCAGGACTGTGCAAGAGACCCTTTTGCAAACTGTAACATTTCAAGGCAATTAATCCATGACTGTTTATTTCCATGTGTCAGTGTTTCACTCTATTGATATTTGTTGTCTTTGATTGGAATAATAATTACATAGAGAAAGTAATGACTTTTTGGTCAAGTTTTCATGGTTAGGGTTTTTAAATTAACAGAAGTTTTTTCTAGTTTTCAACTGTAGGATTTTATTTTTTTGCTTTTATGTAAATATTTGAAATTCAAAGAACAGAGACAGTAATTTATCCAGAGAAATAGAGATAAAATGTGTTCATCCTTTTGTGTCGCCCCAGCATCTATGGAATGAACATTAATATTTGCCCTCTGTCTACCCTCCCCTCAATGTTTTAGGTGAACCAGTTCAGGCAGCTTTATGCAAAGGTGATCAATGACAAGCATGATGATGTTATGGCCAAATTCGGGGCCATCCTGGCTCAGGGAATCCTCGATGCAGGTCAGTCTCTAAATGCACATGACACATGTACATTTTTACAGACTTTTTATGGACTAATTTTCTGTCACATGGTAACCGGTATGTGGTCCCATCTGTCCTATTCCTTCGCCTCTCATGGGGATAGAAAAACACCCAAATTCTTAATTACAGAGTAAATAAAGAGAACTGCTCCAACTGTAATGTGGGTTTGCGGTTATGTGTGTGTTTGTGTGCATATGTCTAAGTTTCGTCACACTCAAGCAAACACAGAATAGCCTAATTTGGTTGACCACCCGTGCACTGCATCTCTGGAACAGATCATGCTAAGGTGCATTAGTGACTGACAATCATACCTTAGCTTTGCTCAGCTCATAGCCCACATGGCTTGTTTGTCTCCCCCCAGGTGATTACTGTTTGTCTGATAGTCCCTGTGTTTGTGTGTCTTAGTGGGTGTTTGTGTGTGGGGGGATCCCAGAGAGCTGTACATCATCACATGAGCACTATACACTCGCACTGAGAGCATACCCATATTATCATGTATACACAAATGTTCACAGTGGGTACAAGCAGAAACCCTTTTTCTAAAACCATCTTAAGACTTTGTGCGCTAAGCTAAATGAAAGCCAGCTCTGTTTGCACACTGCTGTCAAATACATGATCAGGTATTGCAATTTTGTGTAAGTTTCAGGGATATGTACAGTCTATGTGTAATTGAAGTATCACAAAACCATGAGTGTTTTTTATCTCCCTAAATAAATCTGCCCCATCCTGTTGTAGTATCTAATAGATGTTTTGTTCTTAGCAGATTAGCCATCTCGACAGGCAGACAGACTTCAATTATCTGTCAAATCAGCCACATTAACCACAATAAACTCTGGCCAATATGCCAAGATAACCCTTCATGAGATCATCCAGACAAATCCTGACCACCGGTGTCATTTTTCAGACTGGACACATTCCCAGCTCTCCCTCTTGCTCTTCATGCCAGACTGTGTTGTCTAGCCCATGTTGTAGTGGGTAGGGGCCAGTTTAAAAACTAAAGAGCAGCAAGTGCAGCACTTCAGTCTGAATGTCAGTAATTCACAAGCGCATGTAGTTTGAATGTTTGAGTATAGGTCTTGGTCTCACATTGGGTTGGAGTATTTGAGTTGCAGAGGTAATTGTATTTAATTTGATGAGCGGAAACCATTAGACTGCAGTTTCATGATCTCTGGTGCTCATTATGAAGGAAATGTCGATCTCTTTGCTGACTCTCAAATTCTGCATGCATCCCTCTCTTAATGTTATGCATGCAGTGCCCAACAACAGATTTTTTTTCACTAATTGATATAATCTATCTACTCTATCCACTCATTGGCTTTAACTTTGTTTTTGCAGTAGTTTCCTCTTTTCAAATCAAAGCAACCAAGGTGGTTGTTGAAGTAGTCACATTATACCTTTTTAAGGAATAACTGTTGGCTGTTGGCCCGTGCCTTCCTCATTTGCTCTGTTATATGAACACTGACCTGCAAGTCAAGTGCTCTTAACCTTTTTTTGTGATTTTAAGAGACTCTTGTAGTCCTGCAGACCTCATGACTCATTCTGGCCAATGTTCAATTTTGGAGTGGGCTGGTTTCAACTCTGGTTCATATGTTGAGGTAAAGCCCATTAATAAATCATCTCAGTGACCTCAGTAAAGAGTGGTTACAAAGTTAGACAATGGCAGATGATTAAACTGGTATTGTTTAGGCTGATTTATTTTTTAGTTGTTCATGGCTACTCCCTACCTTTTTCAAGGAAAGTCATTCCTTTAATCAGTATTGTAGTTACTGCTGACCTTCTCTCCTGACTCCCCTTCTCTCTTCCCTTTGCTGTTCCTCTCGTCTGTTTGCCCTCAGTTACCTAAGCGAAGTCCTATATTCTTTTGTCTGCTTCAAGATGTGCACTTGACCCATCCCCATCACTGTCTTTTTAATCAGACCCACAACTGTTTTTCTGTGATGATTGCCCAGTGTTATGTATTTCTATAAGCTGTGTTTGTGCTTAGTTTATTTCATTGGGTAAATTATTAACCAATTCCTTGTCCAAAGAAGTAAATAGTTCCTGACACACAGTTTATCAAGAGATATTTGATAAATGCAAGCTGTTTTACTCATAATTCATCTATTCCTCACTTTGTGTTATGTGAGAAATGCACAATGTTGGCAGTTATTTGGGTACACTTAAATGACACAAGTTAGGTACCCGAAACATCTGAACTATTTAAGTAAACCATAAAATAATACCTCAAACTGCAGCCTTGAAATTTACCATGCATCTGAGCTGAATTAACTCCTCTCTTAATTAGCATCTTCATCGTCAGAATTCTTGCAGGATCTTTGAATTAGACTTATTTCTCTTTATCATATTATACCGATTGGAATGTTACATGTTCTATTTGCTGTGCCCTGTGGTGAATAGCATTGTTCTACAGGAAGTAACAGAACATCACTTCAAGCATAGTTCAGATAATCTGAAAACAAATTAGGGCCAGATTTACCTCCTCGAAGAAAAATCAAACATTTTAGTGAGAATAAGGCTGAAAACCAAGCTCTATAACATCTTCACTGCAGCTGTATAAAGTGTCTGCTATTTTTTTGGGACAAAGCACTGACACACCTCTTTTGATGTAGATCTGCTATTAATCTTATGTGTCTAATCGTAATGATATTTTTTAAATTTAAATGCAGGATGTCGTAGACAATGGGTTTAATTTGTTATTGCCAAGATGTGTCTGCAATTTTAAATAGATACATCAGATAGTTTAAGCCAAAAGAAAACCTTAGCAGGGTGGTGACCATCCTGTTCTGCACTCTCATTAACCTCCAAATCCTTCATCACACAATTCTTGTGCTAAGTTGCAAGCAGTGTGTTTCACAAATAGTGATTAATGTCACATTCAAGAATAAACATTCAAAACATGTTAACCATTAACATGTTTTGGATGATGTTCCCCACTGCTGGTCATCATTAAAACCACAGCTCACTTGTAACCATGCTCTCAAACTTTGAGTTCATATCTTCCCTATCGTGAAATTGTTTTTGACTGAGCAGTGTGCATTTCCTTTTGTCAGGTCGGTTGAGCACGCAAGCTACTTTTCTGTTGGTTTGCTGAGCGTACATGATTGTTCCCTGACCTGATTCACAGTGGTCATTTCCATATTTCTCAAAACCTCTCTAACCTCTTTTCCAGGTGGACGTAACGTGACCATCTCTCTGCAGTCCAGGACAGGTCACACGCACATGCCATCAGTGGTTGGCCTGCTGGTCTTCACCCAGTTCTGGTTCTGGTTCCCCCTCTCCCACTTTCTGTCATTGGCCTTCACACCAACTGCCATTATTGGCCTCAACAAAGACCTCAAGGTACCAAATTATATCAACTTATTTAAGCCATAAAACCTGTGAGATTGTTTTCCATCAAGCTTACAGTTGCAATCAAAATTATTCAACCCCCACTAAAAATTAAGTTTATTGGCAAAATGTACAAATTAGTAGCTGTTTGCAATAAACAAATCAAAAAAGAGCAATTTAAATGGCTCAACACAAGGAATATTACAAGTGGTTTCTCCAAATTTAAAATGCCACTTTTAATAACTTTAATGAAATTTTGAAACTGCTGTAGTCACTAAAGTAGGACGAGATTGAATTTGGATAAAATCCTTTTTTAACTCCTTATTTGACTATTTAAACTGTTCTTGCGTGGTTTGTTTATCGCAAACACTGGGAAGAAAAGAAAAATCCCAGTAAACCTATTTAGATTGCAACTGTTGAAGAGTACATGAAAGAAATATAGAAGTAGACTTTTTTAAATAAACTTTTTTTTTTGTAAATGACCCTAAAGTATGATTTCTACACTTGGCCGTTGATGTTGCATTTTGTGTGGAAAATATTTGTAACAAATTTTATTTGTCTTGGTAACAAGTGTCCTCAGCAGCCAATCTATAACAAAGTTGTCCTGACTGCGGTTCTGAACTGGCAAGCTGCCACTCACACACTCTTGCCAAGGGAACACTGTGACATACTGGGGTCTTGAACTAGCATTAGCTGGACATTATCTCCTAATTGATACTCAAATCAATCAACACATGAGACATGTGCACCATTGTGAATTGTGCATATTGAGCTTATTAAGGCACTGGAGAATATACTTGGTGTACAGCTTCGTGTAAAAACACAGGGAAAGATTGCAGGATGAGTTTTTGCGGGGGTGGGGGGAGGGGGCATTGGGGCAGCAGTGTTGAGCAGACTTTTTGCTGCTTCCTGCCAAGGCTCAACAGCACCTATTTAACTACATAGTACAAGCCTTCACAAGCTTATCTGTCACGATTAGTCACAGAAAAAAACCTCTTTGAAGGCTCACGCTTAGCAGAATGCACCGGGTGCTGCTGTGGCTGGAGAATTTCTTTTATGTTTGTCTCCCAAACGTTGACATAGCCCTTTTATCATTTTTATGTAGGTTATAGTTATTGGAACAAAAGCATTGCAGCAGCTGCTGTTTTAGCAACTGACCAACTTCCCTAATTCAAGTTTGTGTGTCTCCCATTTAACCAGTCTAACCCCCTAAATGGAAGGTTTAACCAAACTTTAGATTTTATTTTCAAGCAGACACAGAAACACTAGGCATCAAATCAGCATGATTTCTGGCATTAGAAATGTAATCAAGCGTCTGCATTGTATATAATAGAGCAGATATTGCTGTGACATTCTCTCTCTCTCTCTCTCTCTCTCTCTCTCTCTCTCTCTCTCTCTCTCTCTCTCTCTCTCTCTCTCTCTCTCTCTCTCTCTCTCTCTCTCGGCACAACTACAATAAATACATACATACATTTAAAAGTACACAGTTTTGATTTGCCATAAGATCACCTTAAACAGAAGTGTCAGCCTCCTGCAGGCACCAGACTAAACATCAAGGAATAATTCATTATTCAATAGTTTAAAAAGATTTAAGTTTAAAAGTGTTCAAACTAACATTTACATTCCACAAACCATGCAGCTGATGGCTAATAGTTGCCTTAGAATGGATATTCATTGACTTGCTGAAAGAATAAAAGAAGTCTTTCTAGTGGATGTGACTGTGATCATAAATTACACAGTACAAGGCCTGCTTTACTATGTGCATTGAATTAAGATAATGTATGCTATGATTTGGTGTTATACAAATAAAAATTGAATTGGATTAAACACAATACTGACCATCTTTTTGTCCTTCTGCTAAGATGCCCAAGGTGCAGTACCGCTCCAACTGTAAGCCCTCCACCTTCGCCTACCCACCAGCACTGGAGGTCCCCAAGGAGAAAGAGAAGGAGAAGGTGAGAAGCCAGGAACCACAACACATCAACTAGTTTTCCTTTTATGAAGTCATTAGTTTTAGGAAAGTTGATCTTGCTCCATTTTGATTTCAGAATAATTTGTCATCATTTTTTCACTCGTTAATTTTGTTATTATTTTGGCTTCTCAAGCCTATTTTTCCCTCAGTTGCTTTAGTTCACAATTCTCGATGCTCTTGAACGATCAAGCAGCATTTATTTTGTTTAACACTTGAAACGTCTCCCCTCCATCTCTGCATGGTAGGTTTCCACTGCTGTTCTCTCCATCACAGCCAAAGCCAAGAAGAAGGAGAAGGAAAAGAAAGAAAAGGAGGAGGAGAAGATGGAAGTGGTGAGTGGAAATACTTAACAATCCATACTCATTCCTCTCTCAGTATCAAAATAATTTTCAGTATTTTCTTATTTCCCTTTGCCATGTAAGATTCTGAACTCTTGAACAGCTTTCAATCATAAATTGTAAATCAACACATTTTTGTGTTCTGTAAATGGTGTTTTTAGGTAGAATCAAGCAGGACTTCCTTCTGTATAGACAGAATTACAAGTGCACAATTACTTTGGAAGATATGTGCACTGAGTTAGGACTCTCTTATGTTAGGACACCATTCACACACCTCTCTTCTTTTCTTTTCACAAAGCTGGTTTTTCATTTTTCCATTCCTAACACAGACATTGTCAGTCCAGAGCAATCTTCAAATTTCATTGGGATTTTCTCTGGGCTTCAGCAGCGTTTGATGTACTCTGCCACCCTACAGCTCAGATCTGGTGCTGAGAGACTAGCCTGGAAATGTCCAACCCACTCACATCTCAGGGTTTTAATTTTTATTTGGCTTAACTTATTGACAGAAGTTATCAGAGAAGGATCAAATAGTTTCATAGCATTTCATAGCTCTAACTTTTATTTGTAAATTTATCTCTTGTTCTGTCTGTAATTCCCGCATTACTGTATCAACACTAAAATTTATTAGCTAGAATGATTGTGATGAAAATATTAATGGACATGGTTGCTAGAAAGTCAAACAGAGCTGTTAAAACTAAGGATTTAATCACCGCCCTTACTGTGGCTGTGTATGGTCCTACAGTCCAGTCTGAAGCCTCCAGTTAGAAACTCAGTCAAAGGAGAAGATACATCTGCCAGAGGTGATTTAGTTTGTTCTTAAAATGCAAAACTTTTATTTATTACCAGCTCTTTTGGCACTTTCTGTCCTTCACTGTATTTGTTTGTTTCCAGTGTCGCACTATAGCAGGAATAAGGAAACACAGAATTTATGGCTCATAATCCTTGTGAAATGTAAAATAATGTTACACTTTTACTACAAAATTAGATTCCCCTTGAAGAAGAAAGAAGGCCAACAAATGAAATGTACATTGTATAAAATGAATATATATATACAGTATACTATTATTAAATGTTTTCAATGGGAAATTCAACAGGGACAAGAGCAGAAATAGAAAAAATAAGAAAAAGGCAGAGCAATGGACCTGATGCAGAAGATATATCCTGTTTTTCTGTACACAGGAGGTCCAGGAAGGTGAGAAAGAGAAGAAGGATGAAGAGAAAGAGAAGAAGAAGGATGCAGAGCCAAATTTCCACATTCTGGAAAATCCAGCCAGAGTGATGCCTGCTCAGCTCAAAGTCCTCACCATGCCAGAGACCTGCCGGTACCAGCCCTTCAAACCGGTAACTACCTGCACTTCTGTGTTTGTCAAGGCGCCTGATTCTACAGCTACAATAATTGGAGACCTGCGCTGAAGAAGAACGCCCTCCTCAATGAATTGTCTCTTTGGTTCCGTCTGTTGTATTAGCTGTCCAACTTCAAATCATTTAAGTGTTGGTTTGAAAAGCAGCTTACCGGACCAGTGTGAAAGCACTAGGCATTTGTCTTGTAATGTCAACCAAGTGCACCTTCATCAAAAGAAGTCAACACAGACATTTTCACCACTGTTAATCAGAATAGATTGTTACAATACCTCAAGAATGTGAGAAAACCATGATCAAGACACTTCCTGAATAAGGTCTTCTTTTTTTCTACTGCTTCTTCTTTTACTTTTTATTACATGAAAGTGCTGGGGAGGCACCTGATTTACAACATTTGCACCCACAATTACATCTGGAATGTACCTAACATGAATTTAATGATATTTAAAAATGTAATATTATTTCTAAATAAATCATTCAGATCAGGATCCAGTCTGTCGGTTGGTTTTGGCCTTTGTTGAGTATCTAATAGTCCAGAAACTTCAGAGCTATAAACCAGACAGCCAGGGCTCTGCTGTAAATGTTGATAGTTTCCGCAGTAAAAGGCAGTGCAGCGTGCAATTACCCAATGAGCGCTCACCTCAGACCTGTAAAGAGGATGCACTGTTTGATTTTGTGTCCAACAAGCTGTGTTCAGACTATTTTTGTAAGAATTGTTGTCTCTGGTGCCAGAATACTGTATTTGCTTGACTTAAGTTTTGTAATGCTTCTTTCCTTGTAATTCTTGGTTTTCACATCCAAAGAGGCATTTAGGAAGTGGAGGGGTTTTACATACTTGTCTTGAAATCTGTTCAGTATCAGGAGGTTTCTTGAAAGCCAGTTAAATTAATGACATTTCCTTTCTTTGTTCACTGAGGCCAAACAACCTGATCTACCCAAAAAACCACACAGTACAATTTTTTTTAACCTTTTTTCATGACTAAATAAACCCTCCCAATTTTTTCTCTGTATTTTTTATTTGTCAACAGTTATTTACTTGAAATATTAAATATACATTGGGACTATTCATTCATTATTCATTACATTTCATTTAATTGTGTTTTATTTTATGACCCTATGTTATGTTTCATATTCCAACACTGATGAGTTCTTATGGTTGTGATGCATTTCTCCACTTCTAAACTTTTGGTGAGCTGCATCAGCTGCTTTATTCTTGGTCATTGTAGTTTAGTCTGGAGCCCTTTCTGTTTTTCTTACCGACAGTGTGAGACATGAACGGATACAGTTCAGCATATTTCTTACATTAAAGATCAATAAACTGTAACAGCTCATATATTTGAATTAACAGTTATCTTTCCCTCTCTGTCGTCAGCTCCATACGGGCGGCATCATCATCATGAAAGACACCAGTGAGGAGGAGGAGGAGCTGGTGGAGCCCGTCTCAGCTCACGGCCCCAAAATCGAGGAGGAAGAGCAGGAGCCTGAACCTCCTGAGCCTTTCGAGTACATTGATGAGTAGAAGTGTTCTCACAGCAAAGGTATGTTCACAGAAATAAGTCTTGATATTCATTTATAATTTCATCAGCACAAGATATAAGCTGATGTTTGCCGCAGTGTTTTTTTTTTTTTTTTTTTTGTCTTTCCCAACTGTTGCTTCAGTGTCAGGATAATCCCGAAAAAATAAAATTTCAAAATTACTCTGATTGTTTGGTTTCAAAGTTAAATGAAGGTCTTGAAAGCTCTGAACAGGATACGTTAACATTGCTGCTCACTATGTGAATTTGCATGTAAGGTTATGTAATTCTGTGTGACTGCAGGCTTTCAGTGGCAACACACACATATAGCTGCAAGCCATCTGTATAGGAAGCCTTTCTGTGTGTTAACACAGTGCAGATTTTGTGCTGTTGTTTCCAAGCCTAACCCAGTTTCACCCGTCACTGACTGAGGAATGTAAACATGGCCGCCATCTGTAGCTCACAGGGAAAACCTTCTGAATGTTTGCCAGTGAAGATGGAAGCTCAGTGATTCCTGGCTGCTTATCGTGTTTGCGTTGGATTTGCTGCAGCCTTCCTCAAATGTAGATGCTGGCTGCGATGTGTCATGAGACTGATGAAGTGTCAATGACTAAATTAGGGCCTCTGAACATACTTATGGCATCTTTTTTAAGGTTCAAGCAGTGTGACCAAGAGATCATAGTCAGGCTGACTGGGTTTGGCTGCACAACCTGGTCACATGTTTGATAACCAGAACACAAGAGGTTTGGGGTCACAGTAACCTTTGTTTTAAAAGTTTTGAGCATTACAAAATTAAGCACATCATTGCACAACAGTGGCTATAAAAAGTCTCGGGTTTTGACCCTGATAGTTTTTTGTGGAATAATTTAATTTCTGTGTGCAAAGTCAAATAATGGAAATATCCAAAATAAAACTAGCAAAGGATTTTTAAAAATCCTTTGCTCTGTTTATCAGCACCTGGGAAGTACATTTTTAAAACAATGACATTTTCATAGGGGGGGCCTAATAATTCCATCAACTGTGGATGGACTGGTAAATTCAAAGTCTTGCCTTGTGGCTCAGCTCTCTCTTCACCACAACAGGACAATACAGCGACAGCATTCCTGCTGACACTCACTCAATCAATCTGTCCATCTCCTGTTCCATTCTGCCCTCTCTTGTAATCAAGACCCCGAAATTCTTAAACTCATCCACTTGGGGTAGAGGCCTAAGTGTATGCCCTCTTAAGACTATGCTCACTTAAACTCTCTAGTACCTGAAGATGGAAACAACTGCTTTCTCCAGCAGAAAAGTGAGTTTTGTGTCACTATTTTAAACCACTCACTGCCTGTAACCAAAGTCCATAGTGAAAACCAGGTATTTTACATAAAACACAGAAGTTATCGATTCACTGCAGTGTCATTTTGATGTTTAAAATATTTGTTTCAGATTTACTTCCATAACACAAACCTACTGTACATGGCAGCAGCTCCTGTGTCTCTGCAAACTAAAAACACTTTTTCTCCCTGGAGTTTAGTCCGTCAGAGTGAGTGATTGACAGCTGCAGACAAACTCTGCAGCTGGTGTAGCACTGGTGCCATGACTTGTTGTATGGTGATCAGATGTTTGCTTGACCTCCTGGTGTTTGGATTTTATCATATAATTAAAGTAATTTGCCTTTAATAACCATGTTTTTCATTTATCTCAACAGGCATCAGAAGAGGTGCAATCTCAGCATGTTGGTCCAGCATCCACCCTCTCCATCCATCTATCCATCCACTCCCTGCTCCATTTTCTCTTTTACACGTCTTTTTTTTCCTTCCTGTTCTGACTCCTCCATGTTTCCCCTACAGGGAATGTTTTACAACTGTATAATTTTCAGTCCATACAATAAAAATGATATATATTGGAGACTGGAAAGTGTGTGTGTTTATTTGAGTGGATATTTTAACAGGCGTGTGTTCAGGGAATCCCATACATTTAGACTAGTTTACATTTTCTGCACTCAGCAGCTGCTGCTACAGTCCAGCCTGCAATTCTGTCTCTGTTACAGTGAGCCGAGCCTTAAACAACACTGGGTGGTGGCAGAGCAGGAGGAGGGTGGAGGAGGAGGAGCAGCCAGGAGAATAAGGCCTGGGTCACACTGGATGCAGGTTGTGTGTCATGTGGCATGGGTGCTACGTCTTGTTCACACGTCTCCCCACAACATCAATATGTTCCTTAGTTTCTGATTTATTTATTGGCAGAAAATATCATTATTTTTTGTTTACTCGGAATGGAGAGAGAGAGAGAGAGAGAATCACCTGATTAAATGATTACGTATACATGGTTGTCCTGGAGTTGTAGCCTCCACTCTCTTTCTCCATGTTAATGCCTTCTGTCAATCTTTCAAACCATAAGTCTTCTCTGGCCACAATGTAAATATTCTCAGCATTAAAAGGGTGTCCTTTGTCCTTCAAACTGTGGGATGTTTTTTTTCTGCTGGAATCATTAGATTTGTTGTTCTTATACAGTCACTGATCTAATCACTGACTTTGGGAAAAGACTCATGTGTACAGAAGAGTTTATTTTACTGAGATCAAGTTTATCATCTTCAAGTGGCCATTTTCCTCCAACCTAAATATGGTTATTTTTGGAAAGCATGGTTTGGGGGGTGATCAGGAAACGGTCACACAGGTAGTTGTTTCCTGCATGAAATGTGCTGGAATGTTTAATGATTGATTCACAAACACTGGTGGGGGGAAAAAAAAAAAGTCTCCACTTTGATGAGGATGTCAGGGATGATTTTCAGCTCGTAGTTTCCCATCAGAAAACCAGCAACTGTTGATCTTGGCCAGACATTCAGTCTAATCAGGTCCTCCCTTCACATTCCCAAATACTTGGTCAGGGAAGACATTTTAACAAGTCCACATTTTTTCCCCAGTACTTCATCATCTTATTGGTCTAGAAATGAGATTCTGAGGAACACACACACACACGCACACACACACCCCTCAGGCCTCTGACCTTAATGACAAATCCATCATTATTAACCTCAGCATATGATGCTGCAGTGAGATGGAGGGAAAAGCCTCAGTTGTTTGATGCAGTGATTCCACAGATCCTAAATATAGAGACAGTTTAGTCCACAGCTGAGGGATGAACTTTCTATTACAGGACTGCATTCCTGAAGACGCCGTTAACCCCCCGTGTTCCCCACAGGAGGGAATGTTTAGTCATGCCTTTTTTTTCCAGAGCAGAAGAGATGAGTTCTCCTGGCTGCAGCCGTGTCTCATATTTGAGATGTGTGTCACTTAAGGATAGAGCTTTTCTGCATCCAGAAAAGGTGTTGATGAAAGGGTGGAGGGTCAGCAAACTGGCAGACCCACCGGAGAGCTCAGTGGTCAGGTCAGTGATTGGATGAGGTCGAGATCCCTGAGAGTTTTTGGCTGGACCTGAGGACGAGTGAGTGATGTGCTGACGGTCCGTGATCAGACTCTGCACCAGACAAACTGTTTGATCTCCTCCACACTGAACAAACTCAGGATGTTGTGGGTTTTGGCCACAGTGACCCACAGCTTGTAAATTTGCTTCTGTCGCAGACAATGAAAGGACAGACCTCCTACTATGAAGCAGTGTGGTTGAGATCCTGTGATTATAATCCCAGCTGACTTTTATACACATCCAGTGTTTTTTTTTTTATGTCGTGCAAGCTTATTCCTTTTTTGTCAGTGAAACCATCAGTGAGCAAAAGTTAAGTTAGACCTATGGGCTGATCTAGGCACATTTTTTTTTAAATTTTGCTCAAGTTCAAGGTTAAGGTTTGTGGAGCAATGAGAACACCAGCATCCAAACTTTTCAGGCTGCCTATAATTATTGTCTACAGATGTTGCTCAGGAAACTTTGGTGCAGTGAAAGTGACTCAGTTATTCTGTAAAGTAGGAGGGAGCTCTTTTAAAGGGGACATTCATTGGAAAATCACATTTCTGATGTTTTTTGGTTTGTCCCCATGTCTAAACATCACTAAAGTGTCACAATAGACACTTCAGCCACTTTTGAAAAAAAGAGGGCTTCTCTGTTTATCTGTGCTCAAGCAAGCGGTTTTGAAAAGTCCAGTTTAGTTACATAACTGGGACATTTGACGTGCAACGAACTCTCCCCCAACAGCTACTCCCGGTCATGGGCGTGAACTTTCAACCTGAAGAAGAAGAAGCTTCCGCCATTACAAGCACTGTATCCGTTGAGAGCGACATGTCTCAGAAGAAAGGTTCAGTTGATTGTTGCCAAAAACAACACCAGACGCTTCGTAGACTCCCCTTGTAATGAGGAAGAAAGAGCAGAGTGGATATCTTTTATTTTTAATAGTAATATCCCTGCTAAGCTCCTGAAATGCTGTTTGTTTGTAGCAGTCACTTTGAAGTGAATAGTTATACAAACGTTGGGCAATACAACGCTGGACTTATCTCAAAACTTCATCTCAAGTATGGAGTAGCTTCAACAATCCGTGATGGATTTCCTGACGGCAATGTAAGTATTTCCAAATGAAGTAATAATGTCTTTGTGGCCTGACTGCCTCTTGTCTTGAATAGCAATAGTTAACGACGGCTAATTGTAGCCTCATTGAAAAGGCAGCGTGTGTGTTCGCCTTTTCTGTTTGTCTCAGTAGCGGTAAAAAATGAGTGAGTGGGCGTGTGTCTCAGCTCCACGATACTGTTTACTAACTTGCAGCTGCACAACTTGCGTGGAAATGTGTGTATTTTTGAGTCGGCGTGGGAATGTCTCAGCTTAGCAAGTTTGCTAACTACTGACTATGTGTGCTCGCGTGTGTGCTTTCTGTTTGTCTCAGTGCGCTGTTTTAAAAGCGAACCGCTGCATGAGCTGTGAGAAACCGTGTGTATAGGGAACAACTTATACTATGTTTATTTTACGTGGGGCGAAGCACTGCGCAGCAGTTAGTCCGCTCGTAGCTGGCCAATAACAAGCGAGTGGGAATACGCTTAGTAGCTGGCCATCGCAAGGGACTCAGTGCGGGCATTAGCTCCGAAACAGAGCGCCTATTGAAATACTGTCAGAGATGAGCAATAAACTGGCTTAATCTGAAGAGACCATGAGGTTTTTGACCATTTATTATTTAGTTTATCTAAGTAGACATCAGTAATCTCGATTTTTGGTTCAAAAGACCACTCTAGGAACAAGGGGCTTTCTGCAAGGAGTTTGCATGTTCTCCCCGTGGTGCGTGGGTTCTCACCGGGTACTCCGGCTTCCTCCCACAGTCCAAAAACATGCAGATTTGGGGACTAGGTTAATTGGACACTCTAAAATTGCCCGTAGGTATGAATGTGAGAGTGGATGATTGTCTGTCTCTATGTGGCCCTGTGATGGACTGGCAACCTGTCCAGGGCGTACCCTGCCTCTCGCCCTATGTTAGCTGGAGATAGGCACCAGCGCCCCCCGCGACCCCTAGTGGATAAAGCGGTAGAAAATGAGTGAGAGTGAGAGAAGACCACTCTATGTGACCTTTAAAGCTTTACTGCAAAACCTGATCTCTAAATTCATGAACTAAATGATACGCTGACTTTTGTTTTGCTTCTTTCAAACCCCAGATTTAGTAAATACCAGTCATACAGTACATATGGAAACACTGGTATGCTTATCTTTTATAATATTCCATATTGTCACCTTCCTAAAGTAATGGCCTAAGTCATTTTTTGCCTAAATCATCCTCCTCATGATGCTGGTCACCTGTGGTAAATTCGCCTTCAACAACAGTTGAACAGATCATGCAGTTCTACCCCTGTAGTATAATGGCCTATGTAAAGAGTGAGACTTCTTGACAAAGTCAGTGTGACAGGCTATTTTAGAAGCTTATCAAGATGGTGCTGCTTCAAGAAAAACAGTTCTACACAGCCACTGGTTATTTTCATGATTCATGGCTTGTCCCTTACTGAAGTGATGAGGTTTAATATAATACGGGCTTGGCTATAAATAATGCATTGTTGTTTTATTCAGTCCTTTTTAATCAGCAAAATAGCTAAGTCTATGAAGCTTGCATTTAGTAAGGAGTGGAAAGGCTCCAGAATCTGAGGCTGTTACAAGCGATTTTTACTTTCCAAACAATACTTCAACAGTTTTTGTCTTCATTTTTCCAAATTACATGATCTTAGAGAGATTTTAAAACTGCATTGTAATCTAAAATCTAGAAAGTATGTGTAGAACTAAAAAAACAAATCACAAAGGATCCTCAATTTTGTGTTTGTATTAAATGAAAATCTAATTTGAATATAATATTACTAATCATAACATAATTTGGCCATTATTATATATGTCTCTTGTGCAGTGTCCTGGTGCAGCTTGTGCAGCCCTAGAGGTGCATGCACACCACTTCTCTGATGTAACTTAATACAAGTAACCACAAGGTAATGAATATTTTCCAGAATATTTTTGGCATGTTTGCCATGACCCCCCTTACCTTCCATGGAGCTCCACTTTGTCACTTTTATGCCCCAGTGAGCTCCAGGGGGCCAGTCCTCTCTTTTACCCAGGCCACACAAGTCCTCTGCAAGCCTTAGGGTTCCATAGAACACCACACTTGTATGCTGCAGGGAGCTCTAGATGGCCCAGTCAAGAGGGCATTGATATCATATTTGCATTTTTTTTTAATTATTTGGACCTTTAGTCTGGCAATAAACTGAACTACCTTCACACTAACTCAGGTACTAATCAGCCAAAAATAATATGTTGTATATTTATTTAGTAGTATATTTTGATTGCAGTTACAAGGAGTACACCCAGATTTCACTGTATGATAATACAATAAGGGAATCTTAATCCTAATAAAGCATAAATGCCAAAAAAAATCATTATTTTTCCAGCTCTAGTTACTAGATTTTAAGGCTAATATTGTGATATTATGATATGATGTGATATCATAACAATTAATAGAAGAAAAAAAACTATCATCAAATAAAACTACTAATGAAAAACTAATAATTGTTATTTATGGTTAAAGTTAACCTAAGTTCCTTTGAAGTATGTAGAGAAGTTTATAATAAGTGCAGCTGGTGATGGTCTGGTTATAGTGAAGCTACTGATGCATCAGCAGCTTCAGGAAGTAAAACAGAACTACTGAATTCCTAATTCAGTTAATCACGAATTCAGTAGTTCTAAATTCATGAAGTTACATGAATCTCTGTGAAGCCGTGTGATGTTAAGCAAAGCTCTGTAAAAATGTGTGACTTTATGTGAAGTTCTGTAAAGCTGTGTGAAGTTACGAGACGCTTTGTGAAGTTATGTGAAGCACTGTGAAGCTGTGCAAAGTTACGTGAAGCTCTGTAAAGTCACGGGAAGTTACTTGAAGCTATGCAAAGCTCTGTGAAATTGTGTGAAGCTCTGTAAAGTTGTGCAGTTACGTGAAGCTCTGTAAAGTCGCGGGAAGTTACTTGAAGGTCTGTAAAGCTCTGTGAAATTGTGTAAAGCTCTGTAAAGCTGTGTGAAGTTATGAGGCGCTTTATGAAGTTATGTGGAGCTCTGTGAAGCTGTGCAAAGTTACATGAAGCTCTGTAAAGTCACGGGAAGTTACTTGAAGCTCTGTAAAGCTCTGTGAAATTGTGTGAAGCTCTCTAAAGTTGTGCAGTTACGTGAAGCTCTGTAAAGTCGCGGGAAGTTACTTGAAGGTCTGTAAAGCTCTGTGAAATTGTGTAAAGCTCTGTAAAGCTGTGTGAAGTTATGAGGCGCTTTATGAAGTTATGTGGAGCTCTGTGAAGCTGTGCAAAGTTACGTGAAGCTCTGTAAAGTCACTGGAAGTTACTTGAAGCTCTGCAAAGCTCAGTGAAATTGTGTAAAGCTCTGTAAAGCTGTGTGAAGTTATGAGACGCTTTATGAAGTTCTGTGAAGCTCTGTGAATTTGTGTGAAGCCCTGTAAAGCTGTGTGAAGTTATGAGGCGCTTTATGAAGTTATGTGAAGCTCTGTGAAGCTGTGCAAAGTTACATGAAGCTCTGTAAAGTCACGGGAAGTTACTTGAAGCTATGCAAAGCTCTGTGAAATTGTGTGAAGCTCTGTAAAGTTGTGCAGTTACGTGAAGCTCTGTAAAGTCGCGGGAAGTTACTTGAAGCTCTGTAAAGCTCTGTGAAATTGTGTGAAGCTCTGTGAAGCTGTGCAAAGTTACGTGAAGCTCTGTAAAGTCACGGGAAGTTACTTGAAGCTATGCAAAGCTCTGTGAAATTGTGTGAAGTTCTGTAAAGCTGTGTGAGGTTATGAGGCGCTTTATGAAGTTATGTGGAGCTCTGTGAAGCTGTGCAAAGTTACGTGAAGCTATGTAAAGCTCTGTGAAATTGTGTGAAGTTCTGTAAAGTTGTGCAGTTACGTGAAGTTCTGTAAAGTCGCGGGAAGTTACTTGAAGCTCTGTAAAGCTCTGTGAAATTGTGTAAAGCTCTGTAAAGCTGTGTGAAGTTATGAGGCGCTTTATGAAGTTATGTGAAGCTCTGTGAAGCTGTGCAAAGTTACATGAAGCTCTGTAAAGTCACGGGAAGTTACTTGAAGCTCTGTAAAGCTCTGTGAAATTGTGTGAAGCTCTGTAAAGTCGCGGGAAGTTACTTGAAGCTCTGTAAAGCTCTGTGAAATTGTGTGAAGCTCTGTAAAGTTGTGCAGTTACATGAAGCTCTGTAAAGTCGCGGGAAGTTACTTGAAGCTCTGTAAAGCTCTGTGAAATTGTTTGAAGCTCTGTAAAGTTGTGTGAAGCCATCAGCTTTTGACTTTACTGCTCATTATTATTTAAGGGCTTTTCAACTTGTTTTGTCAGGAGACATAGCTAAAAGTCGATCTGAGTTGTGTTTTTTTGCTGTTAGAAGGAGGAGGTTTGGTTTTCTCTCGAACTCAGAACAGCTGGACACCAGACGTATGGTGGAGGGGCAGCTGCAGCTGGAGAGACCTGTTGGAAACGTTGACTGCTCGTGGCCATATGGAGCGCTGCTCTCTGGGGAGGCTTCTATCAGAAAAAAATCTGTCAGTGCAGCTGTGTCTGCTTATTTGGAAACATCTGGAGAATGAAATGTGGATGTGCAGGATGGTGAAGGTGGTGCAAAGTACAACACGTTACCTCACAGTGTCTAACACCCCAGCCACTGCCACCACCTTTTGCCCACCCTGCCTGAGTGTGAGAGAGACATGAAAGTCTTCTGCTAACACTGTGCTCATTCATTCCCTCTGTCCATTCATCATCAGCATTTACAGAAAACAGGCAGAACTGTTTAGATTCCCAGCACAAGACTGCTCCAAAATATGAAACCTGAACCATGAGTGTTCTTCAGTGTGAACATGGGTGGAGCAAACATCAGTGTTTATGGCTGAAGATTTGGAGGCCACACGAACACAGAAGTATTTCTGCCTGTGTGAAGGATTTTCTTCTGCAGACTGGAGGTTAAGAAATTTTTTTCCCCTGAGACAGAGATGAACGTTGAACCAATCAGGTCCTGATTCATGATTCTCTGTAGGTTTAACAGTCTGAAGTGATAGTCTGCTGATCCTGCAGACACTAAAATATCAACACATTATTTCAAGTCATTAGTGTGTTGGTATGAGCTGACAAAAGTAACACGCAAAAGGTACAAGACACAGCAACAGCAAAGTTCTTGCGTATACACTTGTGAACAGCAGCAGAAATCAGAAAAAGACAGACAAAATAACATTGAAAGTGCAGTTGATTTGAATGCATCATTTCTGACATGGGCACAACGATGGCTCTGTTGTGTTTATCAGAACAGCAGGACAGTGAACCAGCACACGCAACAGAACTGAGGAAGCTAAATGGAACTGTGCCATCATTCATTTGATTATTTTGTTTCAAGCCTTGGGGAAATCTGGCTCATGAGGAAAGACTTTGATCAATCTCATGCGTGTTTAAACAAAACAAGTGCTCCTATTGGGACTTCTACTGCAACTGTTCTGCATAAAATGTTCCTTTAGCTGAAATAGTTTTAATCCAGCACTGACAATATATTCCTATGCTTGAAAGAAACCTAAAAAAAACTGACTTTAAATGAGACTCGGACAATTAACTTAATAAAAGACATCAGTATCAGTGGACTGTCTCGGAGAGGGAGTGATCTGATTTGATTAGACAAGTATTTTAACAAACTGCATTTGATACATAGGAATCAAATATTTTTATTAAGATCCTGGATCTAATTTTCCACTTGCAACGCAAACTCTTAGTGTTACGCCTCAAGATTCGACCTATGAAGAATTCAAAGATTTTGTAACTGACATTCACAGGCATCACCTCCTCCCTGGCACCAACTGGATGATAACAGCTGTCAGTCACAGTAGTGTCTATTTATATGTGCCATACTTTATCATTTATTTTCCACTAAAAGGGAACATAATTGACCAAATTGAAATCATATTCTACTAAAGATCTAAATCTAGCGATATCACTTACTCCACAGAAAAATGTTTGAAATGAGAAGTAGGCCCATTTTCACCATAGACTTATGTTCAAACAAAGTTCTTTTTGCAATCAGCAGTATCACCCCCTGGTGGCTATTCAGTACATTGTTACCTTCTTGTTAGACTCTGCCTGAAAACCAGAAGACTGTCCAACTGAACCCAAAATAAGCAGAAGTCAGAACCGTAATGTCAGTAAAAAGGGAAAACATACTGTATTTATTTAAAAAAAAAAAAGAAATAATCAAGCCAACAAAATACAAAAAAACAAAAGAGCAGAGACTGGTTGGTTTGCTGGGCAGAGCTCTGAGTCCATGACTGAAAAAGAGGATGTGTAGTGGTGGTTAAAAGGTCAGTTAGATAAGTGGGAGCCAGTGAGTGTCTTACTTTAACTCTAACTTCACATACTGGGAACATGTAATTTATACTTTGATGTCTTCTTTTATCATTGTGCTGTGGTGAGTGTGTGCGTCTCTTACCATGATTAGTACATTTGTGTGCACCTGTTTTCTGCTAGAAAAAAAAACATGGACATATAGTGTTCATGTTCCTCTGGCAGATTATTTATAGTATAATTTGGTGTAATTTGTCCCCGTCACTGTGTCCCCAGGGTGAAACGGTGGGAGCTGTCAACAAGTAAATCATGAACTTTCAGTTCACACAGTCCAGTGTTACTAAAGTTTTCCTGAAACTATACAGTCAATATGTTTATGTGTTAGCAAATCAAACGTCGTGTAATTCCATTTGGACTCCCGTTTGGGAAGGAAGTGGAATGATCTCATCTGACTGGTGTCTTTTTATTTGTTTGAAGAAAGCAGGACTTCAGTCACTGCTGGACTCAGTCCTTTGTTAACAAGAAGATGTGGTGTAGTTTGGCCTCTGCCAGTGCGAGCGTCATTGATGGGGCTTGGCTCTCTCTGCGTTTGTTCACATGGTGCTTTTTTATGGAGGGAAACGTCTCCAGCGACGGCTCTTCATTTCTCCACAGGCGAGCAGACCACAGACTTCCTGGAAGAGACCTGGTGGCCAACGCACTGAGCAGAGCCCATGAGCCAGGCACAGAGCCCAGCTGGGCAGAGCTGGCATGTCATGTGACAGGTGACCTGTCACATGCGATATACACGAAGGCTCAGATCACATGTGCAACTGGCACATACATTGTAGGTGGCTGAACAATCGTGGATCGTTTCCTAACTCACTAAAATGACTGGCAGTTTTTCAATAATCAGTAAAAAAAAAAGTTGATCAAAGCAGCGAGTAAGTTAACGTGTTTAGGAAACGAGTTACCAGTAAATCTTAACAAATACTTAATCGTCATGACCCCACGCTTTTGCACGGGTTTACCCTTCTTTTCTCCTCTGAATAACAAAAACAAGGCGGAGACACAACATATTTATATTTATTTCCTGTGAAGAGCTTCTTTCCTTTTATTTTAGATGCTACTGTCATTGTTTAGTTTTTCTGTTAATAATTTCAATTGATCTGTATAACCCGTATTTTTCCATCTATTATGCAGTTTTCTTGAACACTTTTCAATATCTGGTTCAGTGTGGTTGATGTATTTGTTGTCTTTTTGGTGCTTTTGTGAGCCTCGTTGCCTGTTGCAGATCTAATTTCCTTTGGGATGATAATGAAGTTGAAGCTGATGTTGAATTACTATCAGTGGGTTTGTTCCTGCTCTTTGAATCTGCATGAATATGTCTGTTTTTGTGTAAGGCAAGGCAGCTTTATTTGTACAGCACATTTCATACACAATGGGCAACACAATGTGCTTTACAAAAAACCCAATCATAATGGCAGTTTAAAACATTTTTCATCAGTTAATTTACCATTAATTTACCAGTTCATTTACCATTAACACATTATCACAGGGTGATCGTATGCAGAACCTAAAGTTTTATTGTAGTTATTGTTATTTTTTGATGTAGATTGTTTCTTCTGTTCTGTCGTAACAGCGTGTTGCTTGGTTTCCAGCTGTCTGGCGAGACTCTTTATTTATTCAACCCTTGTGTGTACAATTACTGCCACCAGGTGTCCCAAATAATTCCGCAAAAATATTTGTAAACGAAAGTTTTGACATGCCATTAATCAACATAAACGGTTCCTACAATCCGCATGAACTGATTTATATTCTCACGATGTCACAACACAGGTTGAACAGACGTGAGACACCGTGTTTTAGGGAGAACAATGAATACATTGACATGGAAATCAATAATCCGACTATTCTGAATCTGAATAAAACATTTCACAGTTGAGAAGAAAAAAACAATATCATATGCAGTATGGCAGTGCCTTCTATGTAAACAGATTCTATGATAGGTTTGCCACTGACACTTTGTTTTACAAGTTTAATGTTCATAAAAATACTACTTAAAGGGCCAGTGTAAGGACATTTAGGGAGGTTTATTGGGCTGGAAATGGTCGAATATTTAAGTGTGATGTGGAAACCTAAAACCTTCAGTGGAGACACAGCAGTACTTTTGGACTTTTCACTGTAGCAGGGAACATCTTATGTGCAGCAGGCAAACTGTTGTTTACATGAATGTTTAATATTAGAGCAAGAGCTGAAAAGTGGGCTGGTACTGGTGGACTGCAGGTGTTTACACATTTTCCAGATGGTACCAGTTATTTAGAAACAGTTTTGCCAATAAATTCTTTGACAGAGGTAACTGAAAGTAATTGTATTGGTAACAACTTTGGTGGGATCCTCCTCATTTTATGTGTGAGAAAAAGGAGAAAAGTGCCGACATTTGCCTCAGTATTTCAGTTAAACTGTGCATTTAGGGCGAACAAGTGAGTCCTGGGGTATTGAGGTGAATTATGAACGTGCTATCACCGGTGATAAAGCCATGTGTTTTTTGGAAACAAGCTTGTGGCAGACTAAACATACACATTGGCCACTATAAACACACACACGCCAGTAACTCACCATAAGTGACGGGCACTACTGGCCTGCATGCCTCTCATCTAACAGCTGCAGGAACAAATAGGGTTTACTTATTAACAATGGAATGGGACTGGACAATAAATCCATGAAGGTTGGCACACGTATGATTTAATTTGTGTATACGTAATATCTTCTATCAAAAAGTCAGTTTATGTTCCAGTTAAACGGTGTGTTAAACACATTCAAGATCCATGCCGCCAAACTCTGAAGGAAATAAACAAACTAAGGTTCAGATTTGAAACTACGACACCAGGTGAAAGTAAACAATGTGAATCAATTCAGCTGCTCTCACAGGATCTATAAATTTATAACACTCACTCTCACTCACTCATTTTCTACCGCTTTATCCTCCACTGAGGGTCGCGGGGGGGCGCTGTTGCCTAATTCCGGCTGACATAGGGCGAGAGGCAGGGTACACCCTGGACAGGTCGCCGGTCCATCACTGGGCCACATAGAGACAGACAACCATTCACTCTAAATTTATAACACAACAGTGAAAAATATCAAAGACTTACAGCAGACCTCCCTCTGCTGGACAGACACTCGTCTGCAAAGCCAAAACGTTTCTACAGGATAGAGCAAATCAAACACGTCAGAGTTCATCTCACTTTACCTCAGCAACAAATTTGGCGTTTCACTTCCGAGCACCAAGGAATCCAACCTCAAATATCAGTTACAAACCTAAAAAGTAGAGAATTGAAAACA
This sequence comes from Brachirus orientalis, assembly GCA_016785285.1. Taxonomy (NCBI): domain Eukaryota; kingdom Metazoa; phylum Chordata; class Actinopteri; order Pleuronectiformes; family Soleidae; genus Brachirus; species Brachirus orientalis. The sequence continues at coordinate 2,453,974 of JAFBJR010000180.1, read as the reverse complement.
ATCTTTAAAATGAACCATTTATAACAAATTACATCCTGATTGTTGTGAGTTTGTTTCAGTCACCTTCATTATAGATGTGCAAGCAGACAGTAAAAAAGAAAAAGCATTAATTATAATAAAGAGTCACTTCTCTGCGTTTAGAGGGGGGGGGGGGGGGCTGGGGGGGGGGGTCTTTATGGTCCTTTAGAAAAAGGGGAATTTTTTTTTTAATTTAATGTACTATGAAAACATATGAGGAAAAAAAGGATCAGATTAGAGCAGTAAAATTATTTTTTTTCCCCCCTCTCCAGAGCGAGTAACTTCATGGAAGAGAGCTAGAAGGAGCAGCTAACTTCATAATGTTCTTTGAAATACATTACAAAACCACGTCTGGTCCGTGAGACTAAACACCATCTCTGTTCGCACAAACACATTAGTGTAATGAATTTAAAGGAACCAGATGACGCTCACAAGCACAAATCAAATCTTGACGCAAGGCAAAAATAAAGAATCAACATTCAGCGATGAATCTTCAGTTCATGTGTATTGAAGTCCTTAGACATTACAGGTAGAATATACAGTACATGTATAATGGTATACAGACAGGCAATATATAAAATAGGCTAATATTACTGAAGGATACCAAGAACAGCATATACAAAAGCTTATTTAATGATTCAAGTACCTCTAACTTTATATGTTGGTTCTAATGCATCTGTACAAAATGTACAAGAATTGTATCCCATGTTGCGTTGGCCAAATGTTGCTCGCCACAGAGTGTAAATATCGAGGATGAGGGAAGCTGTTACAGTTTAATAAGAGGAAGATGAAGAAAACAACAGGTCCTGAAGTACAGTGCACGGAATGAATCCATGGAACACGACAGTCTTTTTTCCCCACCACCACAGCTGAAGAGTTACTGTTGCTGCGCTGTCATGTTTCCACGGAAACCATGGGTGTCACCAAATCAATCAGGTTTATAACCTCACTGAAAGTTTACGACATTAATCCATTAGGGGATTTAGAAGGAGCTGTTCATACTTTCCCTATAATTATCACCAAATATACGCAGTTCCTTCCAAAAAAAATGTCTGGAACCTGTAAAAATAAATTAAGTTTTAGCAAAAAAAAAACAACAAAAAAAACAAAACAAAACTAACCCTAATATATGGAAATAAAATATCCATATATATATAATCCATAGGTCCAGACTCATCTTCACTTCTGGACTCCTTATCTCCATTTTTCAGTCCTACATCAGCATGAGACCAGATCTACCTAAATTACCTCTTACTATTTTAATTGTCTCATTGCAGCAACAAGCAAAATCACAGCTGAGAATTTAAAATCATTTAAAAGGAAAATGTTCACAAACAATGGTTTAAAAAAAAAAAAATCCATCTATTCAACACCAAAGACGTAAATAACATGTTTACTTCTGTACAGTTTCCAACACGTCAAAGTCTTACCATCAAAAGTGGTAAACATCAGTGGCCATTTAAGACAGACATTTGTGCAAACAAGTGAAATCATATTGCCATGGATACGCAGCTGAGAGCTCTTTAAAAACAAAACCATGATATAAAAAAAAAAATGCTTCAACTCATCAAGATAATCCTATAAAAAGAGGAAGCACTTAAAAAATTAAAAAGAAGTAATTAAGTCTATTTTTAATGCTATACACTTCTGATTTTGAATGTTTCAATAAAGAGAGGCGCTTTCTGTTGTCAGGAAGTTTTGGCAGGATTTAACCCCGCCAAATTAACTGACAGCAGCGCAACATTCAGAGAGAGTTCAATCATCCAGGTGATGTTTCTTTTATTACTTTATAAATCCTTCCAAAGGCTTCAGCACTGTACCATTCACTTATTGCAACAAATCCTACTGAGGATTTGTCAAATTAGAAGGAATTTGATGGACGGGAGCTTCAGCCATGTCTAGCTGTGGTGGCACTAACTGTCTTTAAGGCAGATGTTTGGAAGGAACATGGTCAGGTGATTTTTCCAGGTGGAGACAGATGTTGGTTCATCTCTGCCTGGTTGGTGCAGACAGTGTCTTTATTTTCTAAGTGCTAGTGGACGGTGTTTGTGCGGCGCAGTGTCAGGGCCGCTGCGGGTCATACTGCTGGTAGCGGTTAAGCTTGTCTGGGTCATTGGAGGCCATGTGGGTGAAGTCCTGGAAAATGTCCTGGTAGGTTTCATCGCCTGTGAGGACAGTGAGGAGACGAGACATGAGGGACAACAGAAATAATTATCATAATTATAAAAAAACAAAACAAAACAAAGACAGTAGTGACTTTTCAACTCGTGGGAAACTAACTGTTGCTGTGTTACACATTCATTAAAGCAGGTGCGGGTCAGGATGTCAGCAGTGATTTGCACAGTGTCATCTGGGGCCTGTTTCAGAAAAAAAGTCAGACTCTGAGTTGAGAAACACATTGGAGGGTTAACAAACTCAGAGTTTTCACTAAACCCGCTTTCTTAAAACGGACCCCAGAACAAGAGGGAAGAAGAAAAAAGGTCAGCCATACCTGTCAGTGTTTCTGCGTGGCTCGAAAATATGAAAGAGATCAACAGAGAGGCAGAGAAAGGATGAAGCAAAAGGCAAAGGTTTGTGAGAAGAGCCGCAGAGACATTTCATTAGCAAAGAGAGACTGACTCGGAAAGAAAAGACAAGCTCACAGGGATTAGTTATTGTCAACAACTGTATTGTGTTTTAAAGTGCAGGGTTTTATGTACAAAAATACAGTTGTGTTGGCCTCAGCACCCCAAAGAAAAGAGAAGAACAGAAAAACAGAAGAAAGGCACAAACTGGGGAGGAGTGAGAAAACAGAAGCAGAATACAGAAACAACAGAGATGTGGATGAGAGCCATAAAAAAAAGTGTAGCAGTTCTCAAACTGTTTCAGTGCAAATTCTCTTTTTTTTTTTTTAATTTTTAGGACTTCAGAAGACAAATATCAAAATATATATATATTTTTAAACATGGAAAGAATCAAAATTAAATTTTAAATATGTAATTTTAAATTAATCAAAATGACATTTTAAAAAATATTCACTGCACAATTGAGTAAATCCATGTTTACAATGCCCACAGAAATCAGCCTCCAAGCTGAGAACCACTTCTCTGCTCTGCCTCTACACTCAGGAGGGAAAAACACTTAGTCTGGGGAACTGTGATTTTAATTTTTTAAACGAAGAAGTGGAGGGATGATTGCTGCGGTTAGTTTTTCCCTCTCTTTCTTTACACCTGAATATCCCTCATCAGTGCCATCATTCATCAGCTGATTGGAGGTGGCACTCGTGGCGAGCTGATGAGTGACGCGAGGCGACTTTACTCTGCCTCTTCTGCTAAACATGACCTCCATCTGTTCCTCTCACTGTCATTACTGGCGTCTCTGCTGTTGACCTTTAAGGCAATTGGTTCTGTATCAGTCTCTATCCATCAACAACCATTGCACAAGCTAAAAAAAAAAAAAAAAAAGAATAAATAATGAAGAACAAACAAGAATTTCTTGTTGTAGGTCCAAAACATTCCCATCTTCATTTTTAAAGAGTTAAAAATGACCAAAGAGCATCATTCAACAGTCTACAGTTCAACTGTGCAGTTACCTACAGCAGCATGGCTAGCCCTCATTCTAAAACTTTTTTTTTTTTGAAAGATTGGACGACAGCTCCGAAACATGAAAACTGGCCCTGAAAGCAACTACAACACAATCAGTAAATTCTATTAAAAGCAGCAACTTTCTACATTATCAAGGAAGCTTCATATGAACGTCCTGCCACATTCTTTGTGAATATCTACTTTACATTTTTTTTGTAAAGCTCATGTAAGAATTATATAAATATAAGCGAGTAATATCAGGTGATAAAAGCTATACGTGGATATATTTCGACACTATTGCACATGTGGCTTTCGCGGCGTCCTGATGATTCGTCTGCAGTTCACTGACATTCAACACAAATAAAAAGCCCTTTCATCTGACAATTCTGGATTTGCCATGATTGCAGACAATCACACTGAGCTGACTTTACAACCAGGACCGTTATTGTCCTAACAGGAAGTAAATACATCACAATCAGTGCCAGAAAATCAAGGTTGTGTCCTTCGCCGCATTCACCCTTGTGCAACCAGAGACACTCTCAACTCTGCTTATTCTGTCGCTGACTATAAACAAACATATGCACATCATATACAACATATACACTCTGTTTACTTATTATACATTTACTAGATAAAATTGATGTTATGTTTTCAGACCAGGCATGTCACAATAGTAAGATGTGTGACATTTTTGGACAGCAAACACTTCAAATAACTTAACAGGCCTTGAAAATGGTTAAGACTCTAAATAGGAGCTTTAGAGCCATGGGTAAAGGTACAATAGTTGCATAACCATTAATGGGAATGTGAATCATTTACTTCTGATGAGTGAAATTTACAAAGAAAACTAGAATGTTTAAAAACACATATAATACTTCTCGAGTATGATTATATTATTGACAAAAACATCATTTAAAAGTAAAAATTATTGCCAGATAGTGAACCTGCCTTGAATTTGAGGTCTGGAAACCTCAAGGACTGGAAACTGGTGGAATTTACTGGTTGTTTGCAAATATACCATGATTGGTATTGAAAATCATTATATGAAAAATAATTCTGCCCATCAAAAAACTGTCATAATTGGCTATAAATCAATGAAAAAGCTCTAAAACAGAGGGAGTCGGCAACAGTAATTGAAGGTTAGGACAGTAGAAGCTTTGTAGTAAAAAGTGACATCTTTTTCTATTTTGTACTACTGATTCTACAGTCACTTAAAAGTGGAAAGTGAAAAGCTGGATGTTCCACTTTGGAACAGGACTGTAGAGTAATGTCCAGAGTCAACAGTTTTAACCCTGTCACATTAACACAGTCAAGCAGCTGACTGTAAGCTTAGCCAGCACTTAGTTAAAGAGAGAGGTTTCGTTCAGAGTGGTAGCAGAACAAAGGAGCACGGCTGACACAGTTCAGTCATCACAGCCTGTGGATCAAATTCTAAAAATAATAGCTTCTACCTTGTGATCCAATAGGAAATAATTATCTGTTTATTGAAACCATGTTGTTGTTGATCTGCTGTTTTAACTCAACTGATGCCAACTCTGAAACCTGGGCTTTACAGTTCCTCTGGTTTCACAGTAGGTTGCTCTTTTGTCTGGAAGAGTGCAGACAGTTACTAAGTTTCATCCAGCTGCAGGCTAATGAACTCCTGCATGCACTTCCTGTACTGCATTTCAGTGGGGCTGTTGGTGTTATATTGACCTGACTGGCTGTAGGGCCCCTCTGCCTCTCGCATCTCCTCGTTCATCTTGGCAAGTCGCAACCTGTAAGAAAGGTAAAGAAACAGGTCATTGTTTTAAAAACAACATTATAATACAGCATTACAGAGTCTATCTGATGTTCCTATCCTTCTGTGCTGATGAAGTGGTGACACCTTGTGGTGAAAAACTATTGTGGAACGTTCCTGAAAAGTTTTACCAGCTTGTAAAGACACCACCAAAGCCAAATGATTTATGCATTTTGTAAATAGCTGTATACAGTTGTAATACATGAGTCGTTGTTAGTTGTCGGTTTTATAGTGGGTTTTTGTCTTTTCAGTTGTTATTTTCTAAGTGTGACCAATTAACTGTAAATTATCCCTTTACCTAAAAATCAAATAATTCACAAAAACTTATCTTTGAATATAACAGACTTTTAAAATGTATTTTTGTGGCATTTACTTTCCACACAAATTGTGCATTAAATGTAAAAACACCACTATGTACCTTTATATGAGCAAAGTACTAGCACAGTGTCAGCTAAGACAATATAAAACACAAGAAAAAAAAAAAAAACATAAAATAAACACAATCATAACTAATAGTAGTGATGATGACACTTACAAAGTGACGATGTCTGCGTTGGCTGCCTCCACCGCTATAGTTAATGGTGTTTTCTCATCAATGTCTGCAGCATTTTGATTTGCTCCTCTTTTTAAAAACAAACACACTTGCCTGGAAAACATAATCAAACATGATCACAGTCATTGAACGCTTTTCAAATAAACAGCACTTTATTAGTAACAGGCTGGTGGAGTAATGACAGTAGTGTGATCTGGAAACAAACCCTGTGTGCCCCAGCATGGTGGCATGGTGGAGGGGTCCTCGACCCTGAGCGTCCTGCTGGTTCACATTAGCTGCATTTTGAAGCAAAAACTCACAGGTGACCAGTGAACCCTGAAAATAAATACATCACAGAATCATTTTGATTTTTTAAATGTCCACTCAAACAAAATGCTCTGTTTGCACATTTAAGATATAATGTGTAACTTTTCTGTATTAAATATGTTACACAGTATTTTATAGGGTACTTACATTAGCTAAAATACAAAAAAATCTGTATTTTCTCTTCAAGGAAATTGATCCTTTCACTTTTGGCTGCCTTTTACTGACCTCCACTTTAACTTCCAGGGCAACATCAGACACATCAGAGTGACACATCAGAGTGGAGAACGAAACTTTTGGTACTACTAATTAGCCGGCGTGTTGTCTTTGGTTTTCCTTTTCTTTTTTTTTTTTTTTAATGAAACTTTATTTTATTGCATGTATTTGTCACAAATGAATCATGATTTCTCATTACCAATGTCATCAAACTATGTTTTTTGTGGTGATCCATGACTTCACTGTGAATTTGAATAAAGGGTTGGGGAAACCAGATCCAATCATATGTGATCACAGGAGATGCCAAGTGTTCACAGTCATACCTAGCGCGATGTGGCAAAGGTCAGATCACTGAGGACAGATGTTCGTACCAGGTCTAAATGAAGTCATACTTACACCCTGCACTGCCATGATCAGCGGTGTCCTTTTGTCGTCCTCAGTGTTGACCCAGTTGACCTCAGCTCCGTGGGCCAGCGCCTCTGCCATGTCTGGCAAACTGCGGGCACATGAAGCCCAGTACAGCTGCAGACCTGGACTGTACTCTTTGGGTTCATAGAAAACCATCTCCTTACAGGGTGATGGATGAGGAAGTGTTGCAGGCATGGGCATGGGCGGAGACTCGGCTGCATCTGAAAAATGGTGACAAAGTTACAACTGTGGTTTAAAAAGAAAGAAGAATTTCTTTTGCTTAATTGAAACACTCAATGAACAATTTGCAATTTCCCATCAGGGATATTTTTAACAAAATAAACAACTGAGACATGCTATAAATTACAGTGTAGTATCAGTATCTGTATTAACTATTTTTTGCCCATTTACTGGATCCGGGTTCAAAAAACATTATTAATGTGCAAATCAATCATTAAAAAAAAAAGAACCACCTATGGTGTGCAAAGGACTTTAGTGTGGTTGCTTTCATTCAGTCACAATAGACATAGAGTGTGTGTACGTGTTCATTGGCCTCACCTGCATCTGCCAGGCTGTTACTAGATGGGGTGGTGGCCAGCATTTCCCTACTTCCATCAGCGCTGTTTTGGATACCACTATCTGCACTTTTTACTGGAAAGCAAAGAGCCTGGGTCACTTGAAACACCACACACACAATTCACTGTGTGTATAAATAAAAGGAACAGCTGGTTGTTTTGGTAGTTCAAAGAAAAAACAACTGCTCAACATTGTTATCAAGAGCAGGTGGTCCGAATGATTTGTATAGTAAGGGAGCACAAGAGTTCCAGACTGAAGTCAACAAAAGTCTCTCCTTCACCTTAAGTTTCAGTTCCCCTAAATACCAAAACCATGACAGACGGATACAAATGCAAATACCAAACACTGACCAAAACCAGGTGTGAGAGAAACACTTCCTGTCCCCCAGGATAAAACAAAACATGGTCTGCTCTGCTCTAAACATGATGGGACAACCCATTAGGAAGGAAACAAGGAATAGATAGCGGACAACTATTCCACAGCCCCAAAAAGCAGTTAGCAGGAATGGACAGAGGGAGTGAAGAAGCAAGCGAAACGCTCAGCATTTAATACTTACTGCTCCTGAGCTTGGAGGAGGTGTCAAAGTAGGAGAAGAGCGAGTCAAGCTCGTCAGGACAGAAGAGAGAGTCACGGCGGGCCTCCAAGCCACTGGCAACAGCTACGCAAAGGATGATGGGAGGTTGGATATTGGAGGGTAAGGTGTGTAAATTGTGAGTCAGAGTGAGGTTGGGGGGGTTTGAGGGAAGCGGTGAAAGCAGGGGTTAGTCCCAAAGCACAGAACAGCCAGGAGAGGAAGGAAAGAAGAGAGTGTGAGAAAAGAGAAACTGAATAAGAGGAGAAAGAGAGGAGAGCAGGGGGAAAGCACAAATCATTTAACTAAAAGCTCAGCTGGCACTGGAAGAGACAGACTACGAGAAGCAATGGTAGGCAAAGAAGGCTTAGACATATGCCGTTCACAAAGAACATACAATATACCGATGGGTGGACACTTCTTAATTGCAGTGCAAATCACATTAGGAGCACAACAGAGAGGATGACACTGGCTGTGGCTTCTTGTTGCAGTGTCATTTTTGGTCTTAAGAAGCACTGGACATTTATCTTCTCTAGGTAAAATCCACTGAACTGATTGTAAAAATTGGTCTCATTGCTGTGTATTGAATTTGTTCTAAAATTAATCCTATGTCTCATCTGTTATTGAGTGATGAGGAAAATGTTATTGTGTGCTACTACTGACCTGTCTGTCCAGAACTATGTGAACCAGGTCGGAGTTTGGGGGTAGGTGGAGGTGGTCTTGGGGGCAAATGATCAGAGCTGCTGCTCAGCCTCTTCTCTTGTTTGCTCAGAGAAACCACTTTATTGCGAAGCTCCTCATCTGATGGTCGACGTACAAAACGACGATCCACATATTTGGCTTTGATGTAGGCCTCCACCTCGTGTCTATCAAGAAACCAGAGGTGTAAAGTTTTGTTTGAGAGTAAGATGAGACAGTTAAGCCACTCTTAAGCTTTCCACTGGTAAATATTTAATATCTACTCTACAATTTGTTTTAGTAACTTTTATTATCAACAACATCACGACATGAAGAATCCAAAAAGCTTTGCAGGAACACATCCAGTGAGAACTAAGTCAAGAGAAGATGTTGAGTACGTGTTTGTTTTCTTTGTCACCGTACCTCGGGTCTCCAGGATGTGGTTTTCTGGCTCCTAGCTCCTCTCGTCGTGCCTCATAGATCTGGTTGATCACTCCGTTCCCCAATTCACACATTAACTGTGGAGAAGAAAAATAAAAAAAAAATCAGGTAGTAAAAATTACAATTAAGCTGCTGTTACACCTGCTAAACTGATCACATTAATAAACAGAATCTAAATGTGTGAATAAAAACAATAAAAATAAAAAAATACAATGTTTTTGACCTAACCTTTAGTAGTTCTGGTTCCCATGTATCCAAAGTCAGAGACCGAACCTTAGAGAAATGCACTCCGAGACTCCTGCAGGTAACGCAGGCATAAAATAAAAAAAAACCACAAAGCATTCTTTAATATTATCAGTGTAGTGTCAATCATTTTCAACATAAAGGTGTAGTTTATAGTTCAGCCATAAAACAGGGGCCTACTTTCAATTTTTTTTAATCACAACTAAACACAAAAGTCCTGTAGATACAAGATACAGTTGTTACAGCATATAATAACTGGAAGTATAAAATGCAAAAAAAAAAAAAAAAAAAATGTAGAGAGATGTAACACATTTATTCCCACCCTGGTTAAAATCATATTGTGATTATAGTGAGGAAGAGTTGCCTGTGATTACTGCCTAAGTAAATATGATCTGGATTTACGCAAATTAAAATATGACCTGTGAAATTATGAAATATTTTACCCTGCCAAGTAATTAAATACTGTTATAACATCCCAAACACAGTGGGTGCTCATTTCATTGTTTACATTTCAAAAATCCCATGAGACCCAAATATTTTGTACTTTAAACAAACTATGACTGATAGAAAAGATGTTCCATTATAACAAAAATTAACTCAGTGATAAATACTTTGCCCTGAAATTGGTGTGTGTTAACTGATTATTCCAAGTTTCAGTCAAGTGTCTACTTCTAGAAATTCACATCACTAAATATTATCAACATGTCAATCAGCTGTCTTTCTTTTCAATTTTCCTCTTTCCTCCCTTTTTAAAATTCAATGAATCTATATAATTATAATTATTATTATTATTATTATTATTATTATAAATGCACTCCCTGTTTTGACAGCCACTTTGATGATCTGACCTTGTATTTGACAGGATTCACTTGAAAAAAGTGTGTTAATCTCAAACTGACTTTAGACTGAATTAAATAAAAGTTTAATTTAAAAAAAGGCAAATGACATGCCATCCATTTGCAAAGACTGAAAACACAGCATGTTACCTGTGGATGCCGGAACACTGTATACAGAGGGTGATGCCCAGATTGATGCTGGCCCAGCGAGGGTCTGGCTGGCCACAGTCACAGCAGCAGGTGTTACCCGGGATGGCCAAGACCTTCTGCAGGGCACTCTCCCCTTTCAGTGACCTTTCCTTTGGTTCCCCACCTGAGTCCAGACTTCCTGTCGATGTGGATGACTTTCTGTCCAGCTTCTACCAAGCCAGAAAAAATATATATAAACAATGATATAAAGGAAAAGTGATAATTTGCTAAGATGAGCTAGGAGAGTGGATTATAGAAGATTATTATAAATGTTCTCAAAAAAACTGCACTTTTCATTTTGAAATACATACTTTGTTTTACCTGAGCTGGTCTTGTGTGAAATATTTATTTATGAGTATTTTACTGTGCTTCTCAATGCTGCTCTTAACATCATACTGCAGCCTGGCTCTCATATCACTCCCACGTCCCTCTACTGGCTCCACATTAAATTTGTAATGGACATCAAAATATGACTATTAATGTACAAAGAAATCCATGGTCTTGCCAAAACCTACATATCAGAACTCCTCTAACCTCAGGCCTCCCCACTGTTCTCCATACCCACCTAAAATCTGAAGATCTGTTCATATGGAATATACCCCATCCCCTTCTGTCAGACCCGCAGAATCAGTACATACCTTCAAAAAACTTCTAAAACCCATTTTAAAGACCAGTCTTCCTCATTTGACAATCCTAGAATTCTTGCCTATTCTAAATTGTCTAAAGTGACCTCTGTAATTTTCTGTGTTTTATTTAATGACGTTTTTATGTATTGAGCAGCACTTTGTAACTGAAGTTTTATTCAGGAACATAAAGAAAGCTTTACTTACTTTGTTAGATTGTTTAAGGGTCAAAGTCTTTTATGTATTTCTTTTCTTGCATTTATTTCTTGTGGAATTTCCTAGACTAAATAAATAATTTGCAACCTCTAAAAAGCCTGTTTGGTTTTTACCTCGCCATCATCTCCCTTATCTCGGAAGGCAGAGGCAATGCTATTCTGGACGGCTTTGATCCAGGCCTGACGGAGCTTCTCCGAGTCTGCCTGCATCATACAGCTCCTGTTGGGACACAGAGACATCAGACAGCTGCTATGTATCTAATGGATGTGAGCATGCATGTGTGATAGAAGGCAGGTACACAACAAAACCACCACCTTTTTTATTTTATTATTTTTCAAACAAACTCTGCTCCTGTGCTCATTAGTCTGAAACAGAGGGACATTTCAATGATTTCAACTTACTTGGTAGGTGACACCACTTCGAAACAGAAGCGACGCTCTATGTCTTCACAGTGCTTGACTGTACATAGCCTAAGGTCCTCTACCACCACTGTGGGGTTGTCCTGAGGGGACAGCACAGTTAAACACAATGCACAAACACCAATGTCCCTAATAATATGCTTGTTTTGCCACAGTATCTTTTTCTCTCAATTCAAAAAGGCCCATGCTATTACACAAACAACATTTGTCTTTAAATATTTTTTTTTAAATTTCCCACATTTTATTAATCCACATAGGGAAATTCCTTTCCTCATTTAACCCATCCTCTACTAAAAACCTTCTCATAACTAGGAAGCAGACTGCAGCGCGGGGAGCTGGTTTACCTGCTCAGAGGCACCCCAGCACCTGGCTGTTATTGTCTATCTGCTGTTATAAAGCAGCAAAAATAATATTTGTCACATGTAATAAAACAATACAAATTCTTTAATGTAATAAGGTGGAAATAAATTTGAATATCTGGACATCTTCACATACAGCTGTGGTCAGTCACTAAATTAGATATTAAAAAAAAACCCTGGAATAGTATAAGCTGTTAAGTGCATTACATGCATATTTGATGATGGTTGGAGTTCAGGGACATTGACAAACCTTAAATTTCTTCTGGTAAACTAGCTGGTTGTTTTGGATGGAAAACCAACGCCTGAAAAGAGATCATGAGTTTAATTAGAAAAATAAAAACATGCAAAAGTCACATGCAATCACTAGTGAAGCTCCTAGAATAACATGCCTTGGCATCCACTGATGACAGTCTGGATGACAGTGATGAAAATACATTCAGAGACAAAGCTATTGAACAGGTCAGTTGATTCAAAAGGGACTATGTTTATGTAAAACAGTGTAGGCCATAAATTCTTTACCATAACATTAGGGAAGGAAGACCATGTATGCATGAACAAAGGTATAATCTAAGGTCTAAAACCTGCGGCGGGGTGGTGTGACTTAGGAACTGTATTAAAATATGTATTTAATGTAGCCATTAAAACACGACTTCTTCCTTCTTACACAATTATGTTCTTGTGGCCATGATATAAAAACATCCTGATCAAAGCATGGGCACTTGCCAAGTTTATATGTTAAGTACCTTTAATACATTTCATGTACTTTAAATTTTGATAATAGTGGTTGCCCTCATAAATCCATAATCAGTTGTTCTTTATCATTTAATGAATTCATAAAATTGCTAATTGAAATGCATCTGTTGTACCTATTCCATGTCTTGAAGGCATTGCTGGCCCTCTTAAACAGATAACCCTCCATAGCAATGCCATTGTCTGCATCCACATTGTACTCCAGCTTGGAGTCATCATTTGAGAAATCCTGAAAAAACAGATGGAGGGGAGAAAAAGAAAGCAAACAAACAGTGTTAAAATCATTTTCCCACATTATCTCAGTGAATTATTTGGTACTAGTGATTTTCTTGTGGGTGTGGTTTGACTCTTTTCCCAAAGTCTTGTAGAAGGCCACTGCTCACACTGACCAGAACAAAGTTCTACACAGCAAACCAGAAAACAAAGAGACAATTGCCTTATGCTTTTCAAAGAAACTATTGCGACAAATGCATCGCCTATTTAATAGAAATCCAACAAAATATTGGAAGTCCTCTAGTGTGGAGCTATCTCACTACTTCTTTGATATTTGTCATTAGGGCTTTAAGTGGAATAACAAAATAAATTCCAGAAAATATCAGATAATACATAGCAAAAAACAAATATATGTACAGCATCTGTTTTATAAAAATAAAGACAATAAAGGAAGTGGTTGAAGTGTAACACACATTAAGCATCTTTAATTCCCTTCCCATTACTGCTGTACTTCCCCCAATGCGCGAGGTATTCAGTTAGGTGGTTAGTGAAACATTATTATTACTATTATTATTATTGTCCTGAGAAGAATAGCCTAGCTTAACTGTCATGCATCCTTTTTCCTCACTGCTTCTGCTGTAACTCAGTCGGCTGCTCTGCTGTCAGGCCAGGCTATCTTTAACTACCTGAGCTACTGCCACACTTTCCTAACACCCTTGCAGCTTCCTTAGTTTCAAGTGACACTAGAACACCATGATATGTGTGTGTATGTGTACTTGTATTTCTTATTATCTCTTTAGGACCTTTTCTGGCATAAACACTGACCTTGTCAGGTCAGACCAAGACCTGGTCCTAATGAGACAGAACCTCATTTCTGAGGATCTGTTTATGTTTAGGAGCAAGATTAGTATTAATTGTGGTTTGCTTGTTAGTCAGTGCAGTGTCCTAAGAGGAATAGCTGCACCAACCTCTGTGTGTCTGTGTCTAGAACTTTCGATGTAACCTGAGCAAAAGCTCATGTTGATGTTCCTGCATGACATGCACTAGAACAAGAAGTTATTTCGGGTGCAGATGGGGAACAAAGTACATCTCTATTAAGCTTCAGAGTGAGGAGATGGAAAGGCAACTAACGCAGAATTCAATCAATCATCTTTTGCTAGAAGTGGGACTAAATGACAACAGTATACAGGAACATAACTGACCTTAGAATTAGCTTGGGAGTGGGTGTCCATTCACTCACACATGTACACACACCAGCACAATGTGACAATCCCTACTAAGAGTGGGACCAAAGAATAAAATACATATTTCAGTATGACACTGATGGTGTGAAATTCTTTCTGGTTGACTCGTGTCAACTTTGAGTTTAGACATTTCTGAGACCACATTTAAAAAACAGGTAGTGGCAAGGCTGTTTGAGTAACATTTGAGAAATGTAAGGTTTCATGTGACAAAAGCAATATCTTAATTTATTATCCAAACAGCTAAAAAAGTGGCACCTGCCTGCAAAGCAAGAAACCACTCACTAAAATCAAACCCACAACCGGGGTTGATAATTACGACACAGGGCACCAACAATGAGTTGTTAAAATAATGCATGCCTCATGATCAACACACATCAAGTAAAACAAATGCATGTGCAACATACAGCTGACGGTGCAAAGAACTCAAGCACCGCAATGCAGTCTCTTTGCTTAGGTAGAACAGGAAAAAAGAGGAAATGAATGACAGGGACAGGTAGGGTTACAAAACAGAAGTCAGATGGAAATTGATGCAGTGACTCTACGTACGGAGGTTGACCTCCAAGCACAAAAGTTGCGGTAGTCAGGTAAAGAGTCGAGCTCAGTCACCGCCTAAAACATTACACAGAGAAAAGAAATGTGTATTTCTCTATGCTAACAAAGGATTTACTGATAGAAAAAATATATATTTTTTTTAAATGGCATAAACACAGGAGTCACAGCCACACTAAAGGAACACAAACACAAACAGTTACTACAAAAAGCAAAGCCAACATAAATATTACTTTATCCCTCTCAGTCACACTCACCAGATACCAAACATAGTGGAAACGGCTGAAAATCTTCATCCTGTGTGCGACTAAATCTATATGAGCTCAATGTTTACCTGAGCAGCATCTCAATAACAGTCTGGCACAATAAGCAATGTAACTTGTCTCTCTCCTCCTCCTCTACTGTGGCTCTGTACGTGTGACACACAACTTTCGTCACCGGTTTTGATGCTCCTCCTCCTAAGGCCTAAACTACTCTACACTAAGATCACCTCACCTGTGTGTGTATGCATGTGTGTTTGTGTGCTGTTGGGTTAGAATAATCAAGTGGACTGAGCAGAGGAGCTTGGGCATCAGAAATTTATACTGACCTCAGTTAAACAGACGTGCACTCAGCTTTTCCCCTCACTCTCTTATCTTCCTAACTTGTGACATCATATGTGTAAAGAAAACGAGTCAATGCATTAACCATGCTAAAGGTTTAAAACTTTTGTCATTAAGACAAAAAATGTATGTATGCCCATTAAAGGATTTTTTTTTTTTTTTTACAGAACAACCATCACATTTAAAACATTATATTTTTACACTGGAGCTGTCTCAAAAACCTGTGGCTTTCTTTATAAGATAAGGCAGAATATCTTCAGCTCACCTCGCCTTCTCCTGTAGCACCACTGTGGAAGCGTCACTCACAGTGCTACTGTTAAATTATTCACATGGCAGACAGGCATACTAAACACAACCTCAGGACCCCTTTTAATCCCCATGAGGATGGTAGGTTTCATCAATACAAAGATGATGAGAGGGTTCTATGTGCAAACACAAGTGGACAACATGAATAGGGCAGGATGCATTAATAAAATGATCCTTGAGGTGGCAGCGTGTGTAAAGTTTTCACTGACTAATGACATGTCAGCAATTCTGGCTTTCAAAACTCATATTCTGGCTAAGGCTGAGAACAAAGGGAAATGGTCACACAATACTAAGTGATGAAGATACATCACAAGTCAATAATCTCATTACCAGTGTACCAGTGCATATGACATCTTCAATACTGAATTTGATTAAATCATATAATAGAACCGTAAGGTTGTATTTCAAAGTGCTAGGTTAAGGAGCCCAACGTACAGATTAAAAAGCATGTGCACTTTAGCTGGCAAAACCGGGGAAAATAAAAGTAAATGACTGTATAGCAGAGGTTATATATAGCAGAATTAAGCCACTGTTGTGTGTTATCAAATCATTTTGACAGCTACAAGCAACAGTGAATAGGGGAAAAGGAAGAGTAGCAGCTTACCTGCAGAGCAGCCTGTATTGAGTAGCAGAAGAAAAGGGGAGAAAAGAGAGCAGAAAGAAAAGAAGTGATGGTTTGTAGTGCTTGTAGATTCTGTGAACTAACAGCTAGACAGTATAAAATAGTCTCAAATAATTTAAGTGAGAAGAGAGTAAGTGCTCAAGAACAAGTGGATATTGGCACTCATTCCATCCCTAACCAAGAAATACAGAAAAAAATAGGGCTGGACAAAGTAAATATTATTAGGACAAAAAATTAGGAAGGACAGAAACAAAACTCACCGACAACACAGACAAAATAACTTGAAGATCAGCAGAGTAAAGAAACAGCACATTTTGCCTAGTGGTAATGATGAATGATGCAAATGATTAGATTACATCTACCACCACCATTATAATATAAAAATACAGAAAATACAGCTTATCATTTTTTATTTTAAAAAAAAAACAAAACTGCCCCTGCTTGTAAAAACCCAAAATATGTTATCAATATCTGATTTGTTAAAAAGTTTGACTCATCTGGAATATCATGCTTGGAGGGGTGGTAGACGGAGAGGGCATCATGCAGAAACCAAATCTTGTTTGTTTAGAAAAGGGTTTCTGTCAGATGTCAATAATGCATGGGTATGTGTGACTGAGCTCATCAACAGGGATCACATGACACCCGATGGCAGAGTACTTCTTCCATTCAAACAAATGACAAATGTTATATCATTGTTAGAACAAATAAAATGGAAAATAAATAGGGAAAATCAATAACTTACCTAACTAACCTTTGGCATATTAATGTTAATTTTGATTAGAAAGGAAACACAAGAACTTTATAACCACTAAATGAGGACTTAAACATTTCCATGCTCTTGTCAGCTAAGAGCTTGTTATATTTAATGGAGCATTTCAGAATTTCAGTAAGAGCTCAGGGAGGGTGAGCAGTTAGGGTCAGATATGGGGGATGAGATCCTTTGGCTGTGGGGTCAAATTAAATCTGTTAAGATCCCAGCAGAGTACTTAGGTTAATTCTCAAAGGACAGAGGCCTGCATGCGATACGAAAAGTTTAGTATCCAAAGTCAGGAACCTCTCAAGGCATAAAGGTATAAGAGAAGCTAAGGCTCAGAGAAGCTGTGCAACACTGAGTACACAGTGAATCTTTTATGTCCTGTGAACGTCCGGAAGCTGGATTCCTGTACAAAGTGCTAAAAAATTTCAATTTTCAAAGAGTCTTGTACATTTGCATGTACAATTATGGGAAAATGGAGTCATTGTTTGTGTGTGTTCTTGTACTTGCTGCAGAGTAAGGACCGAAAATCTATAAACTCTACAAAGTGAGGACATTTTGACAAAATGAGGACATTTTGGCTGTTCCTCACTTTTTTTCCACCCCTTAAAAGGGCTCTTTCAGGTTTCAGACTTGGTTTTAGGGTTAGGGTTAGAATTGGGTTTAGGTTAGGGTTAGGGTAAGGGTTAGGCATCTAGTTGTGATGGTTAAGGGTAGGGTAAGGGGCTAGGGAATGCATTATGTCTATGAGGGTCCTCATTTTGATAGAAGCGCAAACGTGTGTGTGTGTATTCGTACCTTTTGTTGGATGGTTGAGTGTTTCTGCTCCATGTCTCTCTTCTCTTTGGCAGCATCCACCACCAGCTGGTCCAACTGCAAGGGACAGAACAACTGATTAGTCAAGCTTACAAAACTGCATGGTCACACATATTAAATTTAGTGACAATTCTTATTGAAGGAAAAATATGAACTTGTAAGATTTTATCACCCCACATACATATGAAGTGGTCTGTATAGAAAATTCCAAAATCTAATGCTAGGCCATTGTATGCAAATGTTTCTTTATCTAATACACATGAAATGTGTATGCCCATGTGTATTATTGCTATAAAAAGGATTCAGGCAACAGCTTATTCAGAGGCTACATGAAGTCAAGACACTTTTCACTTCAGAAAAAAATGAACTGTGTGACAAAGAGGCTGAAACTGAATGGGAGATAACTGATTCTCCTTGTCTCTTGGGGTTACAATGGTGTGAAGAGAGAGAAACAATTGATCTTTTGAGAAGAGAAAAAAGTCATACATTTTGGCTGCAAGGAGGTTGTAGGAATATGCTGCAAAAGTAAGTAGGGTTTAAAGCTTAAAGCTGCACCTCTACAGTACACAAGCTGAACGGGTTTATCTATCAGACTGAATTGTGTGTGAGTATTATATATATGCTTTAAAATTACTGCTTTTCAATCAATATATGCAATATTAATTGTTAGTAGATATAAATTTGATGTGGGCTTCTTTTAAATAAGTGTTGCCAGCTATAAATTGTGATCACACAGAAAGACTTTATTTAAAACAAACAAACAAAACACTAGATCTGCAAGCAGGTATGATGGGGCCCCAAAAATTGTCCTTTGATGTGATCTTTCCCTTTGATTTTTTTGTGATGCTTATTAATAATAAAAACTCAGAACAAAAACATTGGGTCTTCCAGTGCCACAGTTGGCAGCTTGCAGCCTTGATGAATTAAAAGTTAATCCGGACAGTGATTTGTGACACTAAAGGCTTATTAAAAACAAGTGCTGATTGTTTACTGTACATTGGCTGTGTCCATTATTTGCTTTTAAATGCCTGTAGTGGTTTTACAGGCAAGAGTAACCACAACTGCAAGCTAGAGGACAATTTATCCTAAAGGGTAATAGACACTAAATAAAAACATATAGAAGAGGACAGAACCAACACTTTACTTTTCTGAGAGTGCATCGTTTTTTAACAAACATTTTAATAAACAAAATTTCAAATTCTACTAATAATTTCTCTACTAATAAATTTGTTATAAATAAGTAACATGCATCTTATTAACATCTAAGTCACTGGGCTTTGTTCCTCAAAATTAGGTACGGACATGAAAATACTGCTATCTGATATATGCAGAGAAGACAGCATTTCAGGGAGCTGGTTCTTTTGTTTAGAGAGGAAATGGGTGGACAAAAAAAAGCAGCAAGCTGATTACATCAGATGGGAAATGTTTTTCCTCTTCATAACATAACAACTAGACCTAGTCCAATCCAGTCCAATCCAATCCATGTCATCTATTTGCATCTATTGGTAGTGGTAAAGGCAGGATTGTGAGGGTGTCTCCACACATTTTGTGTAAATGACCCACCATACCTCTGCAACTTGCCTGTCCCACTGTGCACCCACCACTGACAATGACAGCAGAGGGAATCAATCTCAAACATTTTATTCAGCCTGCCTCTGTTTGCAACCTACAAACTGAAGCATCACACTAAAGCCTTTTGGTCAATCTGTTTCTGCTCAGATCTGTTCTGACAAATAACTAAGATGGCATGCGACATGATTCATGGACATGCTACGGAATGTCCCTCTGAATGGAAATAAGTCAACACGTGTTGAACCATCAGCATCTGTGTCATAGAAAGATGCATTTGGCAGAATATCTTATATTTAGAAGAAGGCATGGAAAAACACTATATATTTGACTTGAAGCATGATGTCATGCAAATACATTCAAATAGAACTTCAGATTTCTTATTTTGGTTGACTCATCCACTGCTCACTTCTATCATTTTTTCACCTAAAACTTACTTGTATGTAAAATGAAATACAGTAGGTGCACTTGTCCTGCACTTTAGATTAACTGGGGTATTTTTTTAAGTATTAATGTTCTTCAAAAACTAATCAGGATAATATACCAAATAGTTCAAAAATTCAAAAATATCATTAATATGAAATAGTAGATCATTTGACTATGATAAAAGTTAATTATTTGTGGGCCTACTTTGTCACAGATTATTTATTACATAGTGTCACCTTTTTAACCGACTGTGAGAATATGTTCTAGTCTAGTGACTAGTATTCCTATGCTTCTTCACATTATATTGGTCACGGACATCAAGTCTTATTTTCAGACCTGTTGACAGCTCCTCCACACCTCCCTGCACAGCCTCTCCACCTTCTTCAGCTTCATGATGGAGAATAAAGATATAATCCAGAGTCTTGCTGTTACTGCTTCACACAGCTTGGCTTGTGGTCTTCCTTTCCTTTCAGTTTTGTGCTGCTACAAATGCAGGGTGACAGGCTTGGGAGCCACAAAGCACAGCTATGCTTTGGCTTTTCATCAGCTTGAAACCATCCCCCTAGCTCCCTTTCCTTCCATCTTTACAGTCTTGTTCACTTCTCTGTCTGATATCACACACTTTTTGATTTTTCTTCAGTCTATTTTGCCTTGATAAGACTACATTCTGCCTCTTATTCCTTCCTAAAATCTGCTTTTTGAAGTAGGTCCCATCTTCCCTATCTTCTTTTCCTGGCACTCTTTGGTTCTTTCTGTCAGTTTCTTGATGGTACCACCGTTAGATGATTCCAACTTCAGAGAATGAGGGTTAGAAACCACAATCTTTTCTCCAGTCCAATTTAGAGGACAGCTGTCTTCGGTCTCCTTGATCTGGCTTTCAAAGTTGCCTTTATAATGTTGTCAAATTACAAAACAGTTTAGTTCCTTTTGTCATTTTCTGGTTGATTCACATGTCAGGAAAAACATGTTTACAAGCTACACCCAGCTCTTCCTTGACTGTGGTTGGTCTCCTCTCTTCCTTGGTCTTCGACTGACTATTGAAAGATTTTCTTACTTCTCCAGCATATGAGCCATCAGCAAAAACTTCACAGCCAGTGGAATCAACCTAGGGTTTCTTTACCATGTTCGTTTAGCTGACTGTCAAAATCATGAGTCTGACTGCAAAAAAACCTTTCCCCAACCCCTGGCTGCTCTCTTCCTCATTCCCTCTAACTGTAACAGCAGCTTCTCTGTGATAATATCTTAAAGTCACATTCAGCCCGTCCTCTTACTCAGGGGGAAGGCACTGTTTACCAGAGCAAGCACACACACACATCCACAGATAGCAATACACACACACACACACACACACAAAAAAAGACAAGAGGCTGTCTTGAGGTAAAGTTGTAGAGCTTGCTACTAATGTGATTAGACCTAGAATATCTATGTACCACTACGTACAATTACGAAGGGTTGATTTTAGCTTTATTTGAGTCTTACATGAAACAATATCTCTGGTTTTCAGCCCTGAACATAAATATTTAAATAATGAAGCAATATTGTCCTTGTCTACATAATAAAATTGTTTATGCATAGAAGTGCATAATGTAAACTTGGCTCACAGTTATTCTTCCCCTCACTAAAAATATCTTCCTGCTTATGTTTCTTGAGTTTATTCTGTATATTTTGACAATACTGCAAATGCAAGAACCAGCATCATATTTTAATTGGTTAAATTCCACACAGACAGAGGAATAACTGATGTAAAGGAGAATCACTCTTTATAACATGACTAACAAATAAGGGCATTATCCTGATGGAGTGACACTAACAGAAGAAATACTTGGATATTTGACCATTCTCACAGAATTGAGAACTCAGGTTTAGCAGGCTGCATCTGGTGCTGCATGGTGGTGAATAGTGGTTGGCACTGTCTGACATCAAGAAAGTTCTTAGTTTGATTCTTGTTTTGCATGTTCTCCTTTTTTGTTTGGGTACTTTGGCTTCTTACCGCAGTCCAAAGACATTCAGACTGGGGTGAAGTTAATTGGAGATCCTAAATTGCCCTTCGGTGTAAATGTGAACATGACATGTTGTTTGTCGCTTAATGTTGACTGGTGATATTTCTAGGGTGTAACTTTCTTCATGCCAAAGTGAGTCTTGAGAATTAATTATTAATTAATTTAATCAATAAGCAGTGTAAATAGTGGATGGATGCTTCTGTGTATCTGGGAGTTCAGTTAATTTTGAGAATTCACAGAAAACATGCCATTTTGATTTAAAAGCAGCATTCTGTCTAACAATGTTCAAAAGTTGTTTTGTGTGTTTATAGCTTGTACCTGTCCTCCAAGTTGCTTCATAAGAGGTTGTAATTCACTGAAGAGGTCATATCCTTGGTGGAAGAATGTCAAGTGGGCATACATGAAGGACAACATCTGAGGAGAAGACAGCAATTGTTCAAAGCCCCCAAGCACAAGATGTACTATATGTGATTAAATGAGTTAAAGAAGTAGACTTACTGATTTCAATATTTCTGATCTTCTCTTGGATTGTAGCACATTAATCTGCAACAAACAAACAGAAACAAGTGACAGAAGGTATTTACTTCTGCACAGACCAAGGAAAGATGAAAAAACAAAAACAAGGAAATGTCAAGTGAAAGACAGCAGAAAGCGTGAAATGAGTTGTGCTGAAGTTGAAAAATCTGAACATTAGTTCTAAAAATTGTCACCAGGGGGAGCCCTATGTTTGAGCTATGGATGCTACTGGAGTAGCCCCTCACATCTACTATCCTCCTGCATTCATTATTGTCTCCCTCTCTCTGCTTGTTTGTGTGTGAGTGTGTTTGTACCTGGTATTTCTTATGTTGCGGGGACCTAAATCTTTTTACACAGTCACATTATAGGGACTTGTCTTCTTATGTGGACAAAAGGTCCCCATAAAGTAAATTACTACATTTTAAGGTGAAAACATTTTAAAGTGTGGCTGAGGTTAGGGTTAGGCTAGTAGTAATTTTGTTAGAGCTAGTCTCCAGGAAATGAATGCAAGTCAATGCAACATCCTCTGAAGTCATGGAAACCAGTGTGGGTGTCAGCAACTCACCAAAGTGAGTTGCTTATCTTTCAGTGCAGATAACCAATAATTTATGACTCTTTGTGTATTCAAACTGATGTTTGAGTATTTAGATGTGACAGACAAGAACTAAAACACTTGCAGTCACTGTATGGGTATTCCCCCATTGACTCTAACCACACGAGTTTCATACAGATGTAACTCAGGGAAGGAAGTTTACTTTTCCCCCTCTTTCTCTTAGTCACTGTCAAGTTTTGACTGAAGTAGCACCTCTAACTATGCTGCTAAACTGGCAAAGTGCAAATGTGGCAAAAAACACAAAATCCACAGGCAAAATTTATGAGCATTTGGTTGGTAATTGGTTGGTAGGTAGAAGTAATTGCACACTTTTAGGACTTTAAGGACACAACATTTGGAGAATGAGATTAGTCCCTGTTGAGTCATGGCTAATTTCAGGTTTTTTATTCATCTCATTACACTTAGATGTGTTTTTGTCCAGGCTTGATCACTTAAAAAAAAAAAAAAATTCCAGCTCTACGTGGCATACAAGTGTAAAACAAGCATACTCGCTTCTTAAAATGTCATGAGAGTAAGTCTGGTTTACAACCCCTCTTGTTTATTTTCCTCTCCTTCCACCATCTTGCACATCACTGTAAACTGTGCACTGTATAATTAGGCAAAAATGCCACAAAAACATCTAAAATGAAGCTAACATTCATCGCAAACATTTCCTGCAAGGACAGCTGCATAAGTTAGCTGCATCTTAAAAGTGCTGACAGCACAGAATCAACACTAAACTTTAAAGGAGATCCATTTAAATCAGCTGTGCTAGCTGCTGGGCCTATAGATTTCCAAACAGGCAAGATAAAAAACTAATTTCTCACAGCCACACTTCATTTTATGGGCCACTGATTATGTAGCAGGCCACTGGAGAAGACTGAAAACCTATTTTGGATTGTACTTTTGGGTTTCTTTTTGCAATCTAATTTTGGAATGAATGGCTGCCATGAAGCATTGTCTGTTCTTTCAAGGAAGATTCAATAAAAGAGCTGGCACCGTCCTCATGAGACTAGACAGCACATATTCATCAGGCCTACTGTGGCCAAGAGGAAAGAAGAAGCTGCTGACATATTCAGTGATACACAAACACTTCTCACTGCCAGAAGTCATGATATAGATTTTAAAAAAAAGAAAATGAGTATAAGGAAGCATATATTTGAAAAGATGTGAAATAATAGATACAAAGAAATATGTACTCTAACTTGAAAGTCTTTTACCATATTCTTCCCTAAAAATGTAAACATTAATGTCAAAATTAAGAGGAGCTCAGCTGCTATCATCCATGTTCTGCTGAGCTGCTACTAAGTCCACTCAGATGTGTTAAACTGAATCATTACGCAGATAAAGATGGACATTTCATGTTGGATGAAATGCAATCAAATGCAGGTGTGGTTCATTCTTGTCTGTGCCACATAAGCATTTTTCATTTTGACTCAGCAGATTCAGTTCCACATTGAAATGTTAGCCATGGCTTTTTTTAAAGCTTCTATGTTAGAAGCTGCATGTCAGCAATCTAAAAAATTGTAGTACACCCAACATACATGAGTGGAGAGAAAGACACTCCCTTACATTTTGCTACTTCACAAAGAAGGCAATGTTTTGTTCTACAAAATGTTGACCGAGACTCAACATTTAAAAGAAAGTCAGTATGGACTCAGTATGAATCTGATTATGTGCCGTAACCTGTGACCCACAATTTTAGTGTAAGAAAGTCAATGTACCTGTAGAGTTTTCTTATTAATAAAACAACTTGTAGGACACACTAAAACTGATACTGAATGTACAGTATATGCACATTTAAAAGAGTTAAATATTTTAGTCCATATCATCTGCCCAACCTGTAAGACGTAGTCAAGGACGATGTGTCGGAAGCACTTGCGTGTGGCAGTGAGGATGTTGGTGGCCTCCTCCACCTCATGCTGCTTGTTGCGTGGTGCCTGTGCATTCTTTATCAGTGCAGCCTCCTTCTCCTCACTCACTTTATCAAATTGCTTCTTTGCGTCTTTGAACTTGCGTAGGTCACTAGCAAAAAGGAAAATAATTGTATTGGTGATACACAATGATTTTTGATAGTGAGGGAGTATAAATGGGAAATCAACATTTTTGGGGGAAAAGACAAAATTAAATTGATGATTCTTAAATATTAAGAGTTTCTCAGAATTATGTTTGTGCTTTACAGTACTACTTCTGTTAAGCTTGTTGTCAAAGTTCGGATAATAAATAGAATACTGCAAAAATATACAAAATACAGAAAGCAGTACAGTGAAAACGTTATATAAACCTTTTGGTTTTCTAAAATGATGTGACAAAAGTAATTTTCTCATTGGTCTGACTATCAGTGAAAGGTAACATGTATTTCTGGACCTGAAGCAACACTATCAAGGTCAAAGGTGGAAATTGAAGGTTAAAACATCAGTTACTGCTAAATTTGAGAAGGGTAACATATATGTATGAATCCTCCGGTGTTTTGTTCCACTTTTTTTTCCCCTTTATTTAACCAGATAAAAAAACTCATTGAGATCAAGATCTCTTTCACAAGGGTGACCTGAAGTCAGCGGCACATGTCATAAAAATTACATAGGACAGATTAATACAAAAAAATTTAGAGATATAATAGTGTTTTAAGTCACATCTGAATGCTATAAGGTAGTGAAACATTCTCTCTTTGCTTTGCTGACTCTGCTGTGACAAGATCAAAAACTGTTAATCTTTATAATGAAGTAAACCAGAAACCCCCACTGTTTACTGCACTTATTATATACAAGCAGTCTAGAAGACAGTGCTGTATTAGCAAGTGAAATAAGGTCCACAGCAGATGTGAACCTATAATTGGACAGCTATTTGTGTTTCATACTCAAATCATTTATTGATGCATTTTTTCCTAAATCTTTACACTGAGACAACCATCAAATTTCTTTATTTTCATAAGTCTAAAAGAACAGGTTCTCTGCTATAAATTTATACAGTACTGAAATGTGGTGTTTAAGTGCAGGTATGTTATTTTAATCTCACAAGTCTCCAGTATTTTTTGTCATAAACTGATCTACAATTGACTTAAATCCCTAGATGTTAGTGTGTCACAGCTGACAAAGCAAAGTGCATTTAGGTTATTTTTTTAAATTCTCTGTGTGCTCTGAGAATAAACTAGTTTTGTTCCTCATAGCTAGTCAATACTTACTCTTTGACAAATGTTTGGAGCTGGGTCTTGATTGATCTCTGGGCCTGATCAAATAATATCTGTGAAGAAGGAAAAAGGTTAATCTCTGTTTTGGGGGATAAAAAAAAAAAAAAGCTTATATATATATATATGATGACTTCAAACATAAAGCTGATTAACATATCCACCTTATAGACTAGTCAGCATTTGGCAACTGTGCTTAAGAGATATTGTGTTAACATTACAGGGTGCAATTTGGCAGGTAATTACATGAACCAGAAGACTTTGTAAACTCCCCTCAAGACATAAACATGAGAAATGATGAGATTTGTTCATTGTGGGATGTGAGTCATACCATCATTAACCTCCATGCCTCCTTAAAAACAGGCTCCCATGCAAACACCCTTCTTTTTCTCTAAATAGGGCTTCAATAGGATTTAATAGCCAGATAAGACGATATAACCAGTGTGGCTGGGAGAAGGGACTGGTGAAAAACAGATTTAGAACTGTGTTTGAGTGAATCATGTGCTGGTAGATCGCTTAGTGGCAAAAACCAATCTGACAGTCAGCTGACATGACCACAGTCTCCATTGTTGAGTCACATGCACCCATGGAGGGCTGGTCAAGGAAGTTAATTGCTGAAGACATGAAGAGATGACATTAAGATAGATACTTTAGAGTTGAACAAGAATATCCAACCCTGTTTCTCTTTTCTCTGCTTACATATGTCTTAATGAAGTTTGTGTCTCCATTTTTAAATGTCATTTTCATACCAATTACATACTGACAATTAAAGAGACCAACAAGAATTTTCAAGGAAAGAGCTGTCAAATAATCAGATCTGACATTCTGTTAAAAAAAAATAAATTAATTTAAAGTTGTAATCTTATTATTTGTATGAGACCTAGTGGACAGTTTACTTTTTTCTATATCAGCTGTCTGTGATAATCATGTTGTAAGAAGCTGACTGGGACCCTGTTTGCTTCAGTGAGGTATGATTTATTTCAATGGATAAACATACTGATTCATGGAGGGCTATGAATAGATTTTATGAGACATGAAACCTCTCTTGCTGCTGTACCATTGATTTAGCAAGCCTAAAGAACTTTTTTTTTTTAATTCCTTGCATGACAAAATATCCCAAAGCTATGTTGACAAATCATGGTTAAAGACAAAAAAATGCATTTTTTTCTTGCATCTGACCCAAATGTCTTTCTTTTCAACCACTTTTTATGGAGGGCAGTGTTTGCTATGCAGGCAAACACATTTTCAGTAAAATTCTGCATCACAATTGTAATATGAAATCTCATCTGCTTCCTTTCCTTAACTCTGACAGTTAAAGAGTAGTCCTAGTGTGTCAGATCAGCTGAGCTTTGTCGTCACACAGCTGTCAAGCTGAAAAGAAAGTGTGGATAGCACATCCAATCTCACATGACAGTGATAGCATACCGTGTGATAGTTGATCATCTCCTGCAGGCTCTCAGCAAACTTTGTGAGACTGGACTGTGAAGAGAAAAAGACAGGCAGAGACAGACCGTCACCATAAGAACAGAAATCAAAACTAAATTAAGAGGGCGAAAAGGTAGGCTGTGCAAATAATATAGGGAGTGAAATGCAAATTTCAGCCAAAGGCAAAATCTCAGACACGCCCGCACAGACACACACTCCTCCATTAGATGGATATGGCTATATGGAAACCACGTTTATTTTTTGGGAGACACAATAGAACTTGGGAAAGAATTCTTTTGGTTAAGTTGCTCTCAATATACTGTATATGCAGTGGCTGTAGTTCAAACATAAGGGAGAGAGAGCAGACAAAGACAGAGGAAGTGCTTGCCTTGCCATGAAAAAATTCAAGTGAGACAACAAAACATGACAAAACATCTGAGCTCTCAAAGACTAAATGGACATTGAATGTTTTTAGTAAGCCTGATTGCTTTAATAACGATGTAATTTGATATAATGAGCAAACAAGGAACTGCATGTAAACAAAGAGGAAGCACAGAACATGCTTTTTCATATCTGAGAGCTAAGCCAGGTATTAAAATGTACTGATTGAAATTCTGTTTGTATTATTTCGTTATACTAATAATTTCCACATTTTATAAAATGTCAGTCCCCATAAGAAAAAAACCACCAAGTCCACCAAGTAATAAAAGTGTCAAAGAAATCAAAAGCAGCAAAAATAATCATATTCTATGTTTGAGATCAAGGTATTTCTCCCATTTACCTCGATGACCTCATCTCTGGTGGACTGCTGGGCAAGCTCCCGAATCCCATTAACAAACTGCCTGTTGGCTGCATTGTAGGCTTTCCCAGCATCAATCATCCCTATACACAACTTCACCAACTAGAGAGAAAAAGACAAAGAAGAAAATACTTACGAAAGACAAAAAGTAATGAAGAGATGAGATGTGTAAAGAGTAGATGATAACACTTGAGTGACACATTCTTGTAACAGTAAAAACACTTGACATTTGGTTTTACAAAGACACAGTGTTGCAGTTGGTCAATCTGGAGAGCAAACTGAAAAACAAGAAGCAAAGTCAGTTTCTTGGTACTGAACAGGCACTTCTCTGCCTTCTGACTCACTGGTTGCAAAGATAAATCCAGGTTACGTAAAAGCACAACAAACCTTCGACATTTCCATCGAATCTCACATTGCATAACACTGTGCAGCAGAGGCTGCTTTTTTCTGTTGTTCAGAATTTGTTTTTGTTTTAAGTCAAAACTTTTTTCATTTTCACATCCATTCTGTTGACACCACACCACAGTTATTAAAGTGCTTTCCTCTACTTCCCATAATGCTTGTAGATTTATTTATGATCTCATATTTAAACATCAACTTGCCAATGTTTCTGTGATTATTCAATGTTATAATTTTTGTCTTAGATGAAATGTGCTCTAGTAAATAAAAAAAATAAGGAGTTGAAAATACTAATTAATGCTTGATTAGTTAAATCTAATTTGATCTCAGTCACACCTATCAGAGCCACAACAAACCAGAAAGCCACTGGTTACACATCATCTATGAAAAATAGCTAGTACTGTATTGTCTCTCTCTCTCTTTCACACACACAGACACACACACACAAACATGCCCATTCTCCTGATCCTTCTCTGGAGCACAAGAGGAAGTAAGGCCAGGACTGAATCACAGAGTTGGGGTGGGGAGGAGGGTGTAATCTGTTAGACTGTAAGTCCAGGAACAATGTACAGTGATCTTCTAAACTCAAGGCCTCAACTTCAACTGCTGAACATACTCCCAGTACTGCGTGGAAGGAACACTACAATATATTACCACTCTATTGTGTAGTTAGTTTATTACTTTAGTCTAGTTAGTTTGAGAACGAGTGAAATTAATTCTGTGGGAATGTTATTTAAACCAGCAACAAGCAATAGCCCTAAAAACCTAAGAAATACTTCCATTAAAAACACAGGGTTTTTTGTGTAAAAGCTGGATTTGCTTAAAGAGTCAAACATGAAAAAATAAAGCCAAAACATGTGGAATGAGGCTCACATACAGCAAATCACATTTCTGCAAGCAATGACAAGTGCAGCAAAAATAACTATAATACAATCAA
The DNA here is from genome assembly GCA_016785285.1 of Brachirus orientalis. Classification (NCBI taxonomy): domain Eukaryota; kingdom Metazoa; phylum Chordata; class Actinopteri; order Pleuronectiformes; family Soleidae; genus Brachirus; species Brachirus orientalis. The sequence goes on along the minus strand of JAFBJR010000180.1, from coordinate 2,424,279 downwards.
GCCTAATTTAAATCACACTAATAGAAAGTAAGTAATATAACACAAAATGTTCCATTTACTGACATGGACAAAAAAATGATTGGACCAAAAATCCTGACTCACACTGCAGCGAGGCATGGATTGTTTAAGTATTTTACAAGCCTAATAGAGAAAAACATTAAATTACCATGCACAACAGTGTAACCGATATTTCCTCATATACTTACAAAACACATACACACCCACATATTTCATAAGCAAGCTAGATATAGTGTCTACATTAAAGTGTGACTCCAAAGCAATCCTACAGTAACAAGTGCACGTTTCCACTCACAGGATGGCCTTTGAAGAGCCAGTTCACACAGTACAACAAATGAACAATTAGTCAATGTTTTTCATGGGTGGTACTCACTTTGTCGAGTTTGGATTCCAACTCACACACATCCCCCTCCACTTCCTCTATAGTGGCTCTGTGGAGACAGAAAAAGGAATTATTGAAATAAACTGTAGCCAAGACCCAGTACATCAACTGCAGTGACACTGAAATGTGTTTATATGGTACATTAACTCAGAGAGACACTGCAGGGGAAACGGCATGTGCACGTCAAACACTCATTCTATGTCAATATGGTTTAACATCTCAGCCACATTTATACCAGCTTCCAAATTTACCACCATATATTGATTAATCTGATAAGAAAAAATAAGCATGGAATAAAATAAAATGTTCTCATTCTATAAGGATCCTGCTATAACAGCAGCAGGTATCTGACATATGCACTCACTAGCCACTTTATTAGGTACACCTGTTCAACTGCTTGTTAATACATATACGTATCTCACCAGCCATCACATGACAGCAACTCTGTTCATTTTGACATGTAGACAAGCTTAAAATGACCTGCCAAGCAACCGAATGGAGGAGAGAGGTGCTTTAATTAACTTTGAACATTCTTTGAGAAACTGCTGAGCTAATGGGATTTTCATGCACATCCATCTATAGGGATTATAGAGAATGGTCCTAAAAAGAGAAAATATCAAGTTGCAGCTCTTTGGAAAAAATGCTTTGTTGATGCCAATGACCATACTCGGGTTCAAACTGAAAGGCAGGCAACAGTACCTCACAACAGAAACTCACATGACCACTTGATACAACCAAGGTTTGCAGGACACACACAACATTTCCAACTGTGAAGATGGGCTACTGCAGCAGAAGACCACACCAGTCAGTTGCTACTTCTTCCACTTTATTAGTCCTGCATACCTAATAAAGTGCAATATCATAGTATCTCCACTTATACCATCTGACAACTACCCACTGTAAAACATGATAGTATTAACTTGTGATGTACTGTGACAAACACATGTTGACCGACACACACACCATTAGATGCAGCCAAACTGAGAGCTGCCATTTTGGGTAATGCCGTGGGACTGGAGCCAGGTCTGGCACTGTGCCCTTTAAAACCTGACAAAGCACAGCTTGGCTCTCCACAGGATCAAGTACCACAAGCTTCAGGGGAAGAAACTCAAAAACCTCATCACAGCAAAGGCTTGGTGAATTAATCTATTCAGTTTGTGACAAACGATCACACTGTACATGTTACTCTGGTCTAGGAATGATCAGTGAATTATCTTTTAAATATTATAAACCACTATTAAGTCGTTATGAAAAAAACATCACTTTTATACACCACAGACATGAAAACAAAATACCACAATGGAGTTGATCAGCTTAATCAGTTTGAATTTAACTGGCATTTGTTCATATTAAAAAGTTACACACTACAGCTTTAATAACAAGACTGAACCTTAAAGCATTAATTTAATTGATTTGTTGGATGTTTTGTCCCTAATATTTCAAAAACATCTTGTATAAGTGACAGGCTTGCCTCATAGAAACAACATCACAGAGCTGATTGTGCCATTCAGTATCATCAGAATCTACTAGCCAGACACAGCAGAAATACAATAGGGAAGGCAGAAACGGAGTCAAAAGCAGTTAAAACTTTGGCTCTTTCAAAGACATTAGCCCTGGTCACAACCTAAAGAGCATGTTATAAGCACTGTTTGTCACTTGCTACAGGCAAAGTCCATTTGATGACTGTTCAGAAGAAAGTCTCTAATGGCTGACTCCAGGAGACGGCTTTTGTTTCTTTATTTATAGACTTTCCTGTTACATATGCAGTGACAACTACAGTAGTGAGTCCAAACCATAATCCTTGGCTCACCAATGTTATTATTCTGTTTGTTTCTTTTTACATAGACTTGTATTGTCCTTGATCAAATCACCTGATCCAACCTGCTGCTTCAGTGTAGCTGCATGAGGGCAAACAGCAAAATACCTGCTGTAGTAGCAGCTCTCACATGTGGTTAAATGGGTGAAAAAAAAACAGTGTGACTGGGTTAAGCTAAGACACATTCATTCATTTTATACTGCAAAAATAATGATTCACAAAAATTAGGCTGATCTCAAATATGAGTCTGCAGAGTAAACTTAAAATCTGGGCTGTTGCCTCACAGCTCTGACCTTGGAACATTTCCAACCTGTACAAGTCTAGATAATAAGGAAGAAAGGAAGAGAGCACAACAGAATCATACTTTTCGAACATACCTACATCCATACTTAATTTAAAAATGTGTTCCAAAATAATAGAAGACAAAGAAGGAAGAAAAGCACTAGCAGCACTCCACATAACAATTCCACTGACCATGTTACACTACTGTCAATCCAACGCACTGGGAAAGTTACAACAGTAGAATTCATAGTGTGATTTGGTGTTATATATTATGAATGTAAATGGAGGTTGTTAGACTATTAATCACTTGGAATTTGAGAGAATAGGAAATGAGAACATTTATTGGGTGAAAGCAGATCCCTCAGTGGCTCTTGTGGAAATAAAAAGCTTAAGATAGTATACATTGAGGACAAACTCTACCCACCAAGTAACCTAAGACCACAGCCATGGCAATGTCACATAAAGGCTGTTCATATGTGGTTTAATTTTATCTAAAAAATATGGTCGATTTGCTGGTTAAACTAGCAATAAGTCTATTGTATTTCTGCAGGTCAAATGAACAAGGGTGCCCTTGGTTTGGTATTTACACTACAAGGTGCTTCAGTTGTTTCTCATTGAGCATGTTTCAAAAAGATATCTCATGGTTTAATCAAAGCTTGAGATAAACGATGTTCAAATCTCTTTATTCCAAGTTCTTGCAATCTGATAATGGAGAAGGTGACTGTGGAGCAGAAGTTTGTTTTCAGTTTACAAGTAGATGTAAGAGGGGAACAAAACAACAGCTTATGTTGCATTGATTTAATTATGTGCTCTCTGTTAGTGGGGCCAGAAATGATCAGAATACTCAAAGAAACTGAAAGGTTTATTCATTAAAATTTGAGACACCCTACATTCAGACAAGCTGAGATCACTCACAAAGTGCTGTGCTGATAAAATGCTATCACAGCAGCAATGCATTATGGTCATAACAAAACTGCATCTCTGAAGACCCCACATGGTGGTATAATGCAGACTAGATTAGTAGATTTTACAGGTATATTTATTCTCTGAGCAAAGGAAGTCTGATTAAACATCTGATATGTAGCAGCTGCCGCCAAGCAACAGACAAACAAGTGGCTTTATAAAAAGATGTCAGTGAGACGGTGATGCTTAAGTATCAGAAATGCTCTTATATCACAGGAGGTTCATAAAAAACACATCAAACTCATGATAAAAAGATTTTTACACATAAATAAATATCACAGTCAAAATTGCAAATGGAAAAAAAGAAAAAAAAAAGAACTAGTGTCAAGGCTATTCCACGTTTGTGACACCCTTTCATTTTGTAACAGCATTATTACTGCATTTTGTTTTGAAACATTAAATTAAGTCCTGGTATGTTTAGTGTGACAGATACATAAATCCCACAGTTTAGTCCACTCTGTGTAAAATGAATTTGTGAAGACAATATGAATAATCAAGAAAATGTTTGGATATTAAAAAAAAAACATTAAAAAAATAAATAAATCAACTGTAGCCATTGCTTAAATTTGATGTTATATTTGCATATTCCAACAAAAATAATAAATTCACTACCAAAGGCACAAATGGAAAAAAAATAATTCACATTTAACATCTACCAACAAATTATGATAATATTGTTCCAGAAAGTAAAAAATAAATAAGTAAAAGAAAGTGATTATCTGAGTGATTGCTTCTGTTTTTACAAAGATGTTTTCGGGGTCTAATCTCATAAATACATAATTATATGTCATTTTTGGGGTTAATTCTATTTAAGCTCCTGACAAAATAACTGTCAAAGAAAAAGGCATTTAAGTGACCAGCTCAATTCACCAAAGCTTGGCTGGTAAGAGTTAATCGCAGGGTGGAATAACAGGAAACAGCATTATGGGATTACTAACTTTTTCACTACATCACGCTGTATAAATTAGGGAACTATTTCAGTGTGAGGGTGTAGGTATACTGCTAAATAAAGAGATACATGTTGTATGACCCAGACTACAAGCCATAAAGTAGAAGAATTAAACTCGTCTTCTGGGCCAATATCTAATTTAAGAGGCTAATATCTAATTTAAGAGGCTAATTCACCATTACTAAGGAAATGTTTGGGTCCTGGTTCACTTTAAGAGATAACTAAGATCATGTAAAGTTATCCTGATCCACAATATAAGCTAGATGGAGGAGGATTACAACACTGCACATCCACAACAGAAGCCACCTGCTTCTATAAGAATAGTGTGGTAAATAAAGAATGATTACACCACACAACAGGGTTCTAAATACATGTAACGTCAATTATCACTCTACCTTATTTAGTTTTTAGTTTTTATACCTGCAAGCTAAATAACTGTCTGTCACCAGCTAAGCTACAACTGCTAAATTAACTTCAGCATTTTAACCTTGAAATCACTTTCAACCATAAAGGAGCACAATATTTCACAAAATGCAGTACTTTGGTATATTTGTCCAGCCATATTTTCTTTTGCACTATAAGTATTTTTTTTTTTTTTACCAAATACCTTAGCTAGTGAAAACACACACTGTACCAAATGTGATTGTGTATATCACAACTAAGGTTTGATTTCAGTACATAATAGTTTATACCTAATTTATACCTGCATCTCTACACAATTTAATGTAGTAAAACACTAAAGTGAATTACAATGGTCAGAGAGAACCAGGTGCATAACCGCACTTGATGGCTCCTGCTAACACTGCCTATATTGGCCACACTATACAAACTGTCCCATGAACACACATGAACCTCCATTTACAAAAAGAATGATAATGCATTTACTGGAATATCAGTCGGCCAATAAAGTTTTATCTCAAACTATGCTTATATTGGCTTGTTGGGTAGAGATAGCACTACACTGTGTTGCCATGGAATTAATGTTGTTGTAGTTACTTTGAGTAAACAGCCACATGAAATTGGGTTATATATAAAGTGGGTGACTAAAATTCCTCCAGTTTCAACCACCACCACCACCATTTTCTGTTCCAGTTGCCCCCCACCTGTTAGTCAGAGCCATGACTATAGTGTAATATCTTCTGTAAAAATGGAGACAGCTAATTCTTTCTTGATTCATTCACTGACCATGGTCCAAAACAAGGAGTAGAAGACCTCTGCGGCTCTGTGTGGTTGTTGGGCTGCTGCCAATAGGCTGTGTGCACTCTGCATGTAGGAATGAAGTCGTCAAGCACTTTTGTAATTTATGCTGGAAACACAAAGGAGCCTGCAGAGGCGTGTGGCACAAACAACTCTGTCCTTCAAAGACATAAGCTAACAATCAAAGACCACCTGCTCTTCACTTATTTGAACTTTCCTTTTTATAATGATTTCTACATTCTTTAGTTTGTTTGACTACAAATCTGCTTCAGATAGACAAATTATGACCTGCTACCTATATTATATAGGGCTGTAATGAGTGGTTAAATCAGACAAAAAGCTGCACTGCATTTGGCTAGTCAACCTAACATGTCCCAGTTTCTGTTTATTTTTTTTTTTGTTTGACATATACTGAAGGTAGCATTGGTTATGGACTTATTTGGGAAAAAACAAAGCTATATGAAGACATTGCTTTGGATTTTATGAATTTAAATGAGCGCATTTCACAACTTTGTGACATTTTAGAGAAAATGAGTCCATTATTTTTAGTGCTAACTCCAAACTTTGCCCAAAGCAGACTTCCTCAAAATGATTATAGCTAATTTAGTTCTGTCCGACAGATTTTCTTTTATGTTTTTTAAAATACAGTTTCTATAGTATCAGAGTAGCAGAGTTTTGTCACTTTCTTTTCCCCTTCAGCTCTTTTGTTGTCAAAAATGTTTTAACATTTTGGAAGATGATGGTACTTTAATCTTTATAATCCACAGTCTAATGCCTGCCATAATACCTAAATATTAACTAACTATTTACTATATTGGTATATTCCACTGTACTGAAATGACAGTGGAATCGGCTACTGTGGATGGAAACCCAAAGAAAGGTGTGCTTTAGTGCTGTGACGTAGATCCTGTAATTGTTAGAGAGTGGAGCAGCGGGGATGGGGGGGTCCTGCTGTGGTTAAACCCACCATTACACTCATGAGCTTCAACAACATCAACTCGATGAGGTCATTACTTAAAAATAAACACTTAAAAGGGCTTTGGGAAATTCTGCCTGGTGTTGTAATGAAGGAACATTTGGGCCAATTTCGCATCAAGTGTAAATCCTCAGCCTCCCTACGTCAGACACCAGCTGCTACAGATCATATAGGAAGGAAACACATACTGAGCAGAAGCTGGGAGTCAAAACAACACCTAATTTAGTGTCTGACGTAATATACTGTGATTGATTTTACTGTGAAGATAGTACTGTATGTATTTTGTATGCTAGCAAAACATTATAAATGAGCAAGATTTACAACAAAAGGCAGACAGTTACAACTTATTGCAATGCATCTAATCTAGCAAAAATTTCAAAAACAAAATCATTTAGCTCCTCATTTCAGAAAGTGGTGAAAAATGACTAATTCAAGAGGTCTACAATCAACAGAGTATTTCAGTTAAACTTTAAAGGAAAACACATTTGTAGCTGCCACAACTCTGAAAGAGTGAAAGCGTACTTTTTGTACCGTATGTTCCATCTCCTGCAGCATCAATACATGTGTATGTCTGCACATTAACATTAGTTGTTAATTGAATTAATCAATAACCATTACAAGGAAATGGAGTGTAGCTTAATTAAATCAAACTGCAACAACCCCAGCATGCTAACAAGCCTGCAGGAGGACTCCCATGGGAAACTCATCAGGGTATATTAACACTCGTCATCAGAGCCCTGGGCTCTGAGCATTAGCAGAGACTGTCAGTGATCTGCTGACTACAGCTGCTGCCAGTGACTCAGGGGAAATTGCAGCCGCGCTGCCAATGACCTTATATCACTGCACTCTGCCAAACTCACACTCACAAAAACCAATCAGGAGGGAGCAATATAAACTACCAGTCAAAGGTTTGGACACACCTTTGGACCACATTAAATGAGAAGGTGTAGTGTATATGTGCATACATACACATATACACCCTTCTTTTGTGATGTTTTATCATTTGAACTCTTGATGATTTCTTGTATGCCCTATAGGAATATCAAAACATCTCAGATTCACAGATGGTCAAACTTGGTCAACAGAGTGGAAATTAGGGGTGCTAAAATAATCGTTTGTAAGGTGCATCACAAAGTAGACATGGGCATACCAATCTATACCAATAAAGTGACGGCACATGTGATTCTAATATGTGAAAGTTTTTTTGACTGCTTGTACTGATTAATCTATAACATAAAACAATGAGTATACTAGGGATGGCTCAATGCCTCTTCTTTTCATTTTTATCTACCTATTTCAGTCCAGTAGAGGTGTTTTAAATTACTAAGCTGTTTACACATTTGTTGTGATGAATTTACCACCTAGCAATAATCAGCTTTCTAATTTTCCTTTCCCTGGTATCTGGTCTAGTGATTTCGACCAGTATCAGACTGATATCGATACGGAGTGTTGTGTGAGCTCATCCCTAAAAGATACCATACACTATGCATTTTGGAATCAAATCCTTGAAATGAAAACAGTAATCAAATTATTTGTGAGACAACTGAAGATGCACAGACATAGCAGAAATGACTGTCCTTAAATAACCAATAAAGTAGGCAGCTTATATAATTTTTAAATATACTGCAGATTAGCCTTCTTTTAAAACATGCAGATTAGACATGCATATTAAATATGAATCAACATTTGGGCTTACAAACATGTGGGAAAAGAGAAGCCACAGATCACAAAAGGGAATTTTCAACTCTCATAGTTGAAAAGGAGCCAGAGAAAGCTCTTGAGGCTGAACCTAATGTCTACTCTCCAGTGGAAAACTAGGCTACGAGAGTTTTCGGCCAAAAATACATGATTTTTGCACTACTGCATCTCTCCTCCAGGCTTAAAGCATGGTTTATGACTAAAGACAGCTTCCCAGCTGAAATGAGGATGAGAGCAAAAAATTGCGGGGTGTGCCAAATCACCACTTGAAAACAACCCTCTCTACATTTGGGGGATCCAGAATCTCTGGCACAGAGTTAAAAGTAAACACCAAAATGGAAACAGATGTTGAGTGAGAGCTGCTCTACACTAGAGTAATTCCATGTTTTCAGCTATTCTCTCTTTCTCTCCTGCTGTCCTCCTCACTGGTTAAACATAACGAGTGGGGGTTGAAAAAATGACGGTGGTCAAAGTGGAAAACTGTGTTGTGAAAACCCCAGATCAGTCCAACCGGAGGAACTCACTTGAGAATTAAAAATCAGGAAACATTGACAGATAACTCTAACAAGGAGCAAAGGTAAAAAAAAATGAAGATAGAGATCAGGCTATGTCATCAGGTATGACACAAAAACGGCAGGGGATCATGGAAGGAGGCCTTACTTAAGATTAAAGAGAGTTAATAGAAACTGGAACATGTGTGAAAAGTTGATATGGGGTCAAAAGTCCAATTTGTTGTTATTATAACTAGAGGGACAGAGAAACACTGACAAAAATCATACTGACCAATTCTGTGTCTGGTTTTTAAATTGGATCTTTTGATCTGCAACCAGTGATGATAAAACTACTTTAAATGGCTTATATCTTTAGAGATGCAATCTTTACTGTGGACTCTTTAGCAGATTGTGTCCCTCACATTGATAAATTGCTCAATTGTTGTCAATCATTTGGAGCTAAAATGATAGAGCTTTTTTTTTCCATTTATTCAAGCTACAGTAAATAGACCAGTTTCAGTAGGTGCAACTAAGTTGAAGTTATGCAAGCTTCTTTTAAGAAACATTGAAAATAATAAAGATGTAACTTCACCAATTAGTGCAGCAGAATTACAACAAAAATTTAAACCCAGCCGTTATATTATATGGTCTAATTAGGCCATTGAAAACACCAAGGCAACCAGCCAACAATGCTGGGGTCTGGATGTTTTCTGAATTCAATAAAGCTTTCATTAAAGCTGGCCATTATTGGTTATTGATAAAGTAAGAGAGTAAACTCATAAACAACTGACTTTCAACAGGGAACAAGCATCGTTCGAAGTGTATGGGAAAATTATGTTATTTATGGACTTTGGTTAAAGGTTTCAGTTTCAGACAAACAATGTCTGTTCACCACAACCTCTGTCTGCGGTTCAGCTGAAGTTCTTTCCTCACAAAACTTTAACAACTGTGAACTTCCCGCAGTGACTCAGAACTGTTTGCTATCCGTATTTAATCAATGAAGTGATGATGATAATGATAGAAGGGACAAAATATAAACATTTCATAGATTAGGGGCTGTCCAGTAGTGATCAACAGCCATCGGTGTACAACTACTTTAATAAATATTAATATTTTAAGTCATTTGTTTTTTTAAGCAAAACTCAACACCAAAGAAAAATTCTTCACCATTTCCTTCTGCCCACTTGGTGAGAACTGCTTTTCTCACTCTCACTCATTTTCTACCGCTTTAGCCTCCACTGAGGGTTGCAGGGGACGCTGGTGCTGGTGCTGGTGCTGGTGCTGGTGCGAGAGTTACAGGGTTACACCCTGGACAGGTCGCCAGTACATCACAAGCCATCATTCGCTCTCACATTCACACCTACGGGCAATTTAGAGTGTCCAATTGGCCTAATCCCCAATTGTGCATGTTTTTGGACTGTGGGAGGAAGCCGGAGTAGTACGTGAGAACCCACGCACACACACGGAGAGAACATGCAAACTCCTTGCAGAAGGGCCCTTGTTCCGACCGGGTCGCAAACCCGAGACCTCTTGCTGCAAACGCAAGAGTGCTAACCACTAAAATATTAGCTAAATAATGAAATAATAAATAATAGCTAACTGTTATCTGGGTTTTCAGAGAAAAAAAAGACAAAATAGAACACCTTCCATTTTGGTACCATCTTTGGCCCAATGATTAACCCAGTACTCAGAAACCTTTGTTTAACATGCTTGTAACAACTGATCAGGTGTCAGGTATTTGAGAAATTGTTTTAAGTAACTGCCAAATTAGAATGTACAGACACATTTACTAATTGTAAGACAATAAAAGATGACACCTGACACCCTGGCAATACAGCTGTTAAGATAACACACATGGGTGTTTATCTCTAGAGTGTTGAACCAGCCAAATTCAAGTCACAGCTGACAAAGATGTTTTCCCTTTATTCCAACCACTGAATGCGATCCCAAAGGAAATGCTCTGATTTAAAAAAAAAAAAAAAAAAATTGATTCTTCTGCTTACAACTTTCTAACATCTGTTCCTCATTTTTGTGAGAGAGGATGTTACAGGAACAGCAGAGGGTGCAGGAACTGAGGGAGGAAGGAGTGAGGCACTTTCTCAAATCTCTAGAATACGCAAATTCAAACAAAGAGGAAGTTCGGAGCAAACATCCCATTTTACTCAACTTTTAAGACTTGATGAAGAGGGGAAACAAAGAGGTTGTGAGTGTTGGTGTCAGAAGTGATACTGCTATTGAAAATATCACATGAGCAGCCAACGGCTGACCAAATTGCTGAGGTCATCCACAATTTACAATGGATAACAGCTTAAAAACCACTTCATATAAAGTAGAGAAGAGAAACAAACTGTCCTTTTGTTCCTTTGGGCAAAATCTACATCCCCAGGTCTTTTTTGTATAATCGGTCCTTTACTTTTTGAATTATGCTGCTTACATTAGACAAACAAATGTCACAAAAAACATAATGTTTTCATGGGAGGTAGTGACAGAAACAACAATAGTAAAACCCTCAGAATTATCATTGGTTCTGACTTATATATACGGTATGTCTGTGTGTAATTTTTTTTTTTACATTTCATATGGATGGCCACCAACTGCTCCTCAACACCCCTTGCTACCTACTGAATTTTGTTATTTCAGATTATATGAAGTTTTAAGGTCCACTGTGTATGAATTAGTGACAACTAAAGGCGAGACAGCAGACTGAAACAAACTATTGGACCCTACTGCTCACCCTTCCCTTTCCCAAGAGCATCAGGGAACTATGGTGGCCTTAGCATTCCATAGCAAAAGAGGATATAATTATTCTTTGTGTACACAGTAAGCTTCAACCTCAAAATATGAAAAGCACACTTTGTCTGGTTTATCCATTCAAGTTGTTTATGAACAAACATGGCAGCTCAGCATGGCCTCCTCCTCAGAGAAAGGTCCTTGCTTTAGTTACATTTAGTTACATTTGAAAAAGACTTATTTCAAAGGCAACAGAAAGCAAATACTTATTATCTTAAGTAAGACAATAAACCATAGATAGATAGATAGATAGATAGATAGATAGATAGATAGATAGATAGATAATTGTTTTGAATATTTTCTTTTGCATTTTATTTTCTTATTTAACACCAGTGGTCAGGTAATGGCATGGAATATGGAGAACTCACATGACAATAAAGCTATCGAATCCTTTGAATCATTGAATCCTGCTTGACAGACAGTGATCAGACCGTGTGTCCCTTATATTAGACATGTTATACCACTGGCAGAAACAGCTTGCCACAGACTTTAGTAACTCCTCATCATCCATTTTTTTTTACACGTAATATTATTTGCATGATTCACATGCAGGCGGCAGTGGCACAGCTTGATAGTGGCCATATATAGTGACTCAACACACAGATCAGGGACTTTGTGTTAGGTTTCCTTGCCTCTTGGCCCCACAACTTTCTTTCTTTACAGACAAAAATAGAACAGTAACAGGCAGCGGGCTGGGTTCTCTTAATTAGCTTGGAGCCGTTAGCTGGATACTTTCCCCTCAGTCAATATACATGAATAATAACAAGTGTAAGGGGACAAAACACTCACCTGAACCGCGGCGAGTCCTTCAAACACTCCTCGAAATCCACTGTTATCTTCATGTCGTCGCAGTCCGTGACGCTGCACACTTGCTCTTAAAGACAATAATCCACACCGAGTCTTTCTGCCTGATTAGCTCGTTTGCTAACGTTTCTCCAGCTGGATCCACTCTGTCACTCACTGCTCTGATAGGCAGCTAGCCGCGGAGGCTAGCAGCTACGTGGAGAAAGTAGCGGCGATGTGAGCATAAAACAACACGGTGTTTAACGTGCGAGAGCCTTCAGGGCAGCGGACAGACTGTGGGAGACGCGGCGGTCAACAGCGGAGACGTTTGAGAGTCGCCCGGTAGCTGCTGAGGTCATAGCAGCTATAGTGTGGGAGAGGAACGGCAGACTACACAGACACATACACACACACAGAGAGATCGTCTATTCCGGAAAGAGAAATCACTACCAACCAGTGCTCATGTGACCGACTTCTGCCGAGTTTATATATAGTAAATGTACAGTATTTCTGAAAAGGTTCGCAGTTTAGTCATCGTATATTATATACCCATTAAAATCACTGTTAAAAAAGTTAAATATGAGACATTTTTATTTCACAAATTTGTTAGTAACTGTAATAACTGGGTATAACTGCTAAACATATATTAACTACGGAAGAGGATTAGGGCCACATATGAAAAAAAGGGAAACAAAAGTATATTTTCATACACAGAAGCACCTTTAGAAACAATATTAAAAGGTGCTTTGACAGACAAAGCAAAAACAGAGGCATAGACGTTAGAAACACATAGGAAAAGTCACACAATGCTGACTACATGTTAATAGAATAGAATAGAATAGAATAGAATAGAATAGAATAGAATAGAATAGAAAGCAAAAAAGAGATACTAAAGGAAACGCGAAATTTTCTGTGAGAATAAAATGTACATGAATCAAATCTATAAAACACAATATTAATAAAATCAGACACTTCACATAAGGGCAAGTCTGTAAAAACTGTATTTTAAGAACCTATTTTTAACATGTAACAATGTCAACAATCAACAATGCCAAGTTTGGCCTTGATGACATTTTATGTCAGATAAGTAGACGACGCAAACTCGCTAAGAGCGATACATCTGTGCTTGCATGCACGATCTTTGCGCGAGTTGACAGGAGCTTCCTGATCCCAAGGAATTAACGTCGACGCAGGACAGACAGACGCCCTACTTCTGCCTCTGCTGTTTAAACCGCAGCGCTCACTCAAACGATCACTTCTCACTGACAACAAACTACGAATCAAGTGTTCAGACAAGACGAATGTGTTTTGAACGTTTTATGTAGTTTTCATCGAAGAGTAAAAAAAAAAAAAAAACCCTGGTCAAATGACGTGTTGCGGTTGAATGAAACACAAGATGATGCGTTCAGGGTCATCTGATAAAAGGAAACCCACTACACTTCACACGCAGAATAATCCGTGCACGAACCGGGGACTCTAAACATAGAGAGACAGCTGTGTTGTGTTCCAGCGCCATCTCATGGTAAGAGATGGCGCTGTCACACAAAAAACACCAAACATCTCACTACATGTACATGAGTCCGCGTTCAGGTTGCCTTTTGAAAGAAAGAATGAAAGAAAGTAGGACTTTTCTAAATCCAATTCGAATCACATTTGTAGGTGGTTTGAAATGTTATTCATATTAATCTGAACACTCCGGCCTCTGTTTATCCACAGATTATTCCTGCATAAGTATTAGAGAACAAAGGTTAAATCCAGAGGGATTCTTTGTCTTAAAAAAAGAGCCACTTTTAATCAAACAGCAATAACCAAACTATTCATTCAGAGTACAAATACTGCAGAGGTATGTTTTGAAAAAAGCTAAATCTTGCAAAAGTAAAAAAAAAAAAAAACACTTATAACTAGATGAATAAAAGCGTTTGGATAGCTTAATATTTTAGAATTTTTGCTGTTTGTCACATACTCACAAATAGAATACTTAGAATGGTCATTTTGACATCGGTTTTCCAGCTACACTACAAGAGAAATCAAACAAATGTAGTCTTTCTCACAGAAGCTTCGATTAGAGCTGTTTAATAACAGACAAAACAGAATACACACAATCTGAACATGCAAATGGGAAGTACAAAAAAAAACAACACCTGGATGTAATATCCACATTTTTTGAGAAACACAGTGCAACGACGGGGCTGTTTAACAGTCTATCATTCTGAGAAGAAAAAAAAAAGCAAACTGAGACATTACATGAGGGAATACACCTGGACAGAAAAACATCAACATGGAGCAGAGCCTGTTCATTTTACACACATGTACATAATTACATAAGAGGCACATTTTTGACAGGTAACAAACACCTTCAGTCAGGTGATCAGTCTGTTTCTGGACAAGAAGATTCACGGATCATCTCAGTCTCTACGTAGCTAACCTTTCTGTCCGTTTACAAATTCATTGGTTTAAAATAGAAAACATACACTGCTGTCAAAAACTGTCTTTCTATATACATCCCTGTCTGATGCTTAATGTTTTGTCCACTCGCTAGACTGAGTTCTTGTAAAATAATTTTCTTTCACCTCTATCATCAAGAGAAATGCAACCTATAAAAACTGCAAATGGACATTTTCATACAAGTCCTGCTGTTGCTCTGATTGTATCTTCGTGGTACAAGACTCAACACTTCCACAGTGAGGAAACTAAAGGGTTAGAATACAGAAATCTTAACACTAGACAAAACTCAAGAGTCGTGACATATTTAATTTATAGTTCAATTCTCAACTTTAAGTGATGTCAATTAAGTGATGTAGCTGTGGACATTCCTCCACACATTCAGTCCACAACACTTTTTATGCCAAATTTTGTTTGCATTAAGATAAACTGTATTTTCCCTTCTCAATGCTTTTACCAAAAAGTAAAAAAAAAAAAAACTTCAACACACTTGAAGGACCCACAAACATTAAACAAATTCTTTCAAGCACCTGCAGGAATCCTTTAACTCCACCATTATCATCCTCTTCAACTTGTCAGTAGCATCAGTAGCAACTCTGTCTTTGACATCCCCAGTCTGCATTGCACATGGACACTTGTAAGTAGATCTGACATTAAATTAAATATCATGTCAACGTATGACAGATGATGAAATTAAAACATGAACTAGGTTATTGTATAGGTCCTGTTATACATTACTCCCAAACCCTGAATAATGAAGCTCACATGATCAGAGGTCAAACACGAGAGATTGAAGCGAGAGCACAGTGAGCGAGCGCTGGTTTCTTCTTTGTCACATCTACCTTAGAGCCTGGTTCTTAAAGCTGGAACGTGCAAAAAAAAAAAAGTATTCTGCAGGACATTAAAATCCTGTTTATCAGTAGCACGACCTAAACTGAAAAAATAATTTCTCTAAAAGCAAATTACCAACATGTCCTGTAACCATCTTTCACAATCTCGAGGAGGAAGGGGGGAGAAATTTGAAATATTAAGATTTTTACTCTAAAACAAAATTTTGGTGTGATGTTCTTTCCTTCTAAAAAAAGGTTAATAAGTAGTTTGAGGCAAAGTGTAATACTTATATATGTATTGTTTTACTTGATCTTGAGCAAAAAGCCATGCTGCCAACTGTAAGAATCACTGATATACATGAATATATAAAGGTCCAGTGTGTGACATTGAGTAGGGTGTACTGACAGAAATTAAATTGATATTCATAAGTACTGTATATTTCTGTATAATCACTTTAAAGTAAAAGTCATCTGGTTCTTTAGCCTAAGGTAAAACCTTTAATATATACTTTAGGGGAAGGGCCTTGCTTTATGGAGGACGTCATCTTGAGTGCCCATTTTCTACAGTAGTCCATACTGACAAACCAGCCACTGTGTGTTTGGCTTTCTGAATTGGAAGTTGCACTAACAAAGAAACACTAAATCCTTTCAAAGGCCACCATGGTTCTCTGTTGTCCTTGGGAAAAGGAGGGAGTGAGTAGAGGAGTCCATTTGATTGACAACCTGCTGTCACACCACTAGATGTCACTAATTCTTACACACTTATTTTTCTTTTATGAAATTTAGGATAAAGCGGTAGGCTATGTTGTCATTTACTGTTGTCATTTCAATAATCTACTGATCCTAAATTATATCTCTAATAAGTAATCTTATTCTGATGGCCCAGCATTACGGGCAAACCACTGAACCATTTTTTCACCACTGATCTCAAATTGTAAAAACCTTTGTCAAAAATGTACTGAAGGTGGAAAAAAGCATCTAATTTGTGGGTCATGAAGGGAAAAAAGCAATAAAAGCCATCTGGAGAGCAGCAGGGAGAATAGATACTGCGGTCATGTCTCAGACATGTCTTTACTGAGGCCGTGGGGTTTCCCCTGGCATGCTCCAGGGCTGACATACTGGCTCTTCAGCCTGCAGAGGGACTGTGGAGCAGCCAGATGGGAGTTCTGGTAACCAGAGAGGTTTTTTTTATTTTTTATTTGTTTTAAAAAGGCAGCCGTCCTCCTTTCAGGGTCAGAATCACAATTCTTCCGTCCAGTTGAGGTGGGAGGGCAAAAATTCTTGGCAACAGGAGAAAAAAGGAGAAGGGACCAACAGTCTTCACTTGTGTGTTTGTTCTGAATCTGGGAGGTGAAAAAAATTGCATTTTTTTTTCAGGGTCATATTGCACAGTTCTTTACAATCGAAGAGACATGTGACCAGGAGGTTACTGGCTGTGGAAGCAGTGTCTAATCTATGGCCCAGTGTAGAAACAGCGCAAAAGGCGACATTCGTCTGGATCTTCAGCTGACACACGGGGCTGAGGGTGGGAGACGGGCCTCACCTATGAGTCCAGAGAATCAGCTGGAGGAACAAACAAAAACAGAAACAAACGGGGAGAGGTAAGATTAAAGAGGAAATGAAGAATGGAAAGATCTCTCTCTTATTTATGTACTGGCTTCTGTTCTGTAATCCCTCAAATAGAGGAGCTGGGGGGAGACAAATTATGACTACAAAACAGGTACATAAAAATCCAAATGTTTGTTTTAATCAACAAGTTTTACACTCAAGTGTTCTATTCTCAAGATAAATCCTAACTATTACTTTTTCTTCCTGTAGAGTTCCTACCTTTTTATATACTGTATATTATTGTTCAGAAATAATAGACATATCAAGAGCATTTTTGTGGAATTAAAATCCCATTAGAATTAAAAAAATTATAATAATTCATGGGTTATAATTAGCAATAACCCAATACTACTATTTTTTGTACAATACCAAAACCCATTTTTCGATTACTCATCTTCTACCACTTTTATCCTCCACATGAGGGTCGCGGGGGCGCTGGTACCTAACCTCAGCTGACATAGGGTGAAAGACAGGGTACACCCTGGACAGGTCACCATTCCATCACAGGGCCACATATAGAGACAAACTATCCACTCTCACATTCACACCTACGGTCAATTTAGAGTGTCCAGTTTGCCTAATACCCAAATCTGTGCTGAGGCATTTGCCACTAATAATTGTATAAGAAATATTGTGCTCCCATAAAGAAGAAATAATTAGCCAAAATTTAAGAGACTGTGCTTAGTGAAGCAGTTATGTTAAAATTAAGGTTTTTCTTTTTTCCATATCTGACCCAGTGATTTTGACCAGTATTCACCAATACCAATAACTTTCTACCTACCTTTCTACAACCTTTTTGCAGTTGTACTACACTACTATCTTTTTGGTGGACTGGAGCCAGTCTAAATTATTTATCCAGATCTGCACAGGTCCACCATCTCCTCCTCTTTACCTTCTTGTGGTGGGTCAACATTGATCTCCTCCGTCTCCTCCCTCGCCTCCTCTGTATCGTCCTGCATCTCTTCATCTTCATCCTCCTCATTTTCCAGTTCACTGGCAATGAGCTGGCGGGCCAGCTTGATGTTTAGGCCCTCATTGTAGTGCATCTTCCTCATCATCTGGAAATGCTTCTTTTTGGCTACAGAGGGTGAGACATTTTTAATGAACACGAAGAATAATTTACTGATGTATGTAATTACAGTCATTTGAATATATAAAGAAACAAAAAAAAAGTTGTACTGCAACCTTGAGATGAATGGTAATTGCACTGAAATAAGGTTAAAAGGAGGGGGGTATGCATTTTGGCACTGCAGTGCAATTCCTGAGGAATAGGTGAACTGGCTACTCTACAGTATTACTCCACAGTAAGTATAACACATCTGCTCACAAGTATTTGGCATTTATTATATAAAATACTTAACATGAAAAAGAAAATAGCTTAAACTTTTTTAACCTTCATAGAATCTGAGATTTAATACTACACATACAGCTGTAAAACTGGTGTGATACTTTCTAATGAGATGGTGTGTTTATAGCTGTGTGCCAAAGACTGCTGAAGAAGCAGTTCGGCAGTTGGAATACACAACTGGATTAAAGTGTACTGTGTGACTCTTCTCTTGCTGTATTAATTCAGATATAATTATGAAACAACTGGCAGGCAGTTATGTAGCTCTACTGACACCTTTTTAACTCAGGGAGGTGTGTGTGTGTGTGTGTGCAAAACTCAGAATCCACATCGAAGGGTAATGCCTGAGAACAGCCAGAAGCATCCTGACACTGCGTGTGTTTCCCTCAAAACTTGCACTCACACACACAGTGTCTTCACAGTGCTTCTGAACAGCACTATATCTTTCAGGACAGAATGGAGTCTACAGTGACTCATTATCGGACAGCAATGAGACATGCCGACCAGTCCAAGGCTCTGCTGTCAATGTTATTTCTCACACTGGTTGACAGTAACTGTCAATTAACAGGAGAACTTAAGGCATGGGTAGGATGTGATAATTTACCTTGTTCTTCAGGAGTCAGCTCCTCTTCCTCCTCCTCACTGCTCTCTTCCTCCTTACTCATGAAGCGAGGATCTGAACCCTCAGCTGCAACCAGCCTTTAAAAAGAACACAGAGACAAGATATAGCACTAATAAGACATTTTAATGAATTATCTCTGTGGTGTGTATAAATTCACTTTTGCATTCCTCTGTTGTGTTTTTTTTCCCCAACAAAATAAATAAGCATGTGATCAAACCAACATAGGAGATCAGCAATTGCTACCACTAACTCACTGGGGAGAAATTGTTAAAAAAGAAAAAAGGCCTGTTACATACAAATATTGGATGAATAAAAAGGTAGACACTTTATGTGAGGGGGAGGAGAGAGTAGGCACTGTGAGAATGTGTGAGTACTCGAGTTACTATTCACATCTCTCATGTTTGCAAAATGTTTTAAAGCTGTTGTGTGTAACTTCTACATTAACGGCTATTACATTTAAGATCACTTACAAGGAGATTAACCTTTTTCTTTCACTATGTTGATGTATAGTGGATTTCTGCCCCATGATTTTTTCAGAGTTGGTATAAAACACTGTTTCTGGAAACAGGCAGTTGTTTTATGATTTTTATACACTGACAGTAAAACAACAGCAACAGTGACAATGACTAATGTTTATAACACAACAGACTCACAGACAAAAACAAAGAAAATCTCCAGGCAGCTAAAATAACACATTGGAAATGGACATATAGTCTCTTCCATTTTACAACTTGCACTCTTGTACCTCTAGTCAGCACTCTCACACTGGGGTTTGTCTAGATTTAAAAGAAACAGTACATGAGGCGAAATTGTCTCTAATAAAATAAGCCTGTTGACATTTGCTTTAAGAATATAACTGTTCCCTACAATACAAAACAAAATTCTTTCATCTGGAAGTCAGACCGGTTATTTATGATTTAGCAGCTCATGTGACAGAGAGTCAGTACAGGAATCCCCTTTATGTAAACAAAGAAATGCTGTTGGGTGATGTTAAACTAACAAACCACGTTTACATTATCATGTTCTCAAAGGACAGTGGATTTACAACGTGCTACTTCAGTAAAACTATTATTGTTTTCATATTGTGTCAGACTTCTCTGTGACTCTCTTATATCTTGACCTAAAGGTACAAGCTACTGGCTCAAACCTGTAGACATGGCCTTTTCGGGGATACAGTTTGTCAAGATGCAGTGCCTGGAGCACTGGGAGGAAGCTACCTACTATATTTTTCCTGCTCTTTCTCTGTGTTTGTGTGTACACTAGCAGCAATATTAAATACCTACCTATCATACAATAATCTGTAATAAAATTAAATACACGTCAAACTGTTTGCAGCAGGAGCCCAAAACATTTTCCTTGTAACGTCAGAGTAAAGTGGCCTTTGAGTGTCTTAGGAGGTCAGAGGCTGCACAGCAAATATGAGTACCGTTTATCAGTTAATGCATCAGTTATGAAAACACCCAAGGTCAGTGGAAGAAATGCTACAGACTGTATCAGCTTCTATAAAAAGTAGGAAACCTCTTGGGCTCGACCAAATGCATTCTCCCTCTCGACCCTGTTTACTTCCTCTCTGCCTTACTTTGATGCCAGGTCGTCGGCTGGAAGTCCACCGTGGCTGTCCGAGTCACTCTGTGCCCCTTCATCATCGTCATCCCCCACCATCCTGAAAGAGACAAATTAACTAAATGAAGGGAAAATGAGGCGAGAAAGGGATGACGAAGGGAGTGAGAGCAATGATAATGCAGACAAGAGAATCAAGGGGAGAGAAGACAGAAAAAAAATCTTTGAAGTGTAACCCTTAATCTAATTTTAATTGTAAGAACAACTTGAGAGAGAGCTGTATTGGGTCACAAAATGTCAGTAAAAATCAGGTCATCACGGATGAGCGTAATAGTCCATTCAAACTGTCATTAATGAGGCACTCTGATTAATCGCGCCTCCATGAACTGGCACTGATATATACTTTATTTCTGTTAAGATTGAAAGGAGAGTAATTATATGTGGACTGTGAACTTCAGATTTTAACTGTGTCATCAGGAGAAACAGAAATCTAGCAGCTTAGTCTGACCTGTTGTAAGGTGTGCTGGGTTCATCTATCTTCATCAGGCCATAGTCTTTGTCAGGTGGATGGTATGTTGCCAGGATGTTCATCTCATCCCATTTCTGGGATTTTTTACTATAAAAGAAAGAAGAAAACAGAGGTCAAAATGAGGGTCAAATAGACAAATGTGTTATGGACCACCACTGCACAGCAGCTACTCCACCACCACCTCCACTAGAAAAGAGTAACCAGATATAATCTAGGGCTTTAACATGCCCTAGTTTCATCTCAGACTGAATTATTTTGGGAACTCATAGAAAAAGCACTGAAATGTCATCTGCACTAATTTAGTTCCTTTCAGTTCATGTTATGGCATTTGTTTTTCGCATCAAGATAATTGGATGCAGGTAAAGGCCTGAGTGAGGTTTATGGCTGATCAACTGTGATAGGTCAAGAGCTGAACAAACATTTGATAACACTGATTACATGAGTTGATCTTTTAAACAAGTCTGTCCCTCATTCTGCAAAACAAATCATCCTATCTCAGGAATAAGATGGCCACCTCTGCATTCACCATCAGAGAGGTTTGTTCAGAATTGCAAATCTTGCTGCACTTTTTAAAACAAGATCAGGGCCAGTTCCTACTTCCTACTTGATATTGAGGTTAGGTGATACACTATCAAGTAGACACTTCAAAATATATCAGTTCAAAGTTAGGGTTTATCTCCACATACTGACTATTTTATTAGGGTAGTGTTTGTGATTCATTACCTGAACATCTCATAACTGATGTCCTGATGTCCAAAAGTGAAAATACAACCCAAGAAAAACACTTACTATTAAGGAAAATGCACAAAATTTGCAACCAAATTACAGTTCCCTAATCTATATGCAAATACACAATAACAGATTCTGCCTGTGTGTGTGTATTACAAAGCTGCAGCAGGAGAAGGCATGTCTTCCTCACAGCAGCATCTTTAATTTGCTCCTGTGAGTCTATCCAGCAAATAGTGGTGAGGTGATCGCTCTTTTGAAGCTGTAGCTTAGGCTGTGGAATGCTCTCTCTCTCTTTCCCGTAGCTGCCTTGATACTGCTGATGTTTTTAAAAAGCAGTCAAAGACTTTCCTTTTTAAACAGGCTTTTAGTTAGACGGGGTTCTTATACTGTTTTATTATATTGTAATCCTGTTGGTAATCTATGTATTTTACTTGTATTGCCTCGTGAAGCACTTTGTGATTCCATATCTGTGAAAGGTGTTGTATAAATAAAATTTACTTACTTACTTACTCTGTCACTCACTCACTGCAGACACAGTTCATGTTTGTTTTACTTCAAAAATCTTGTCTTTGAATACCTTTAGTGTGTTTGATTCAGTGCTCTGCTCATTCTGTGAGCTCCTTGTTAAGAGGAGGGGAATATCAGTGCAGTGTTTTGGTGACAAAGTTACACACTGGAGCTTTAATATCTGAGAGGAGAGTGCGTGTAACAATGATGGGTGTTACTAAGTACGTAGTGCTCCAGTCTGATGTGTTGGTAGTCATACAATTCAGATGCAGCCTGATGTCTCCCTTGAATCCACTGTGATCTACTCATATAAACAAATCATCATATAAACGTCTGTATGATACAGTGATTAAATACCTTCCTTTTGCATGCACTCAATATAGAGCTGTATCTCTTACGCGATGACAATCATTCGAGGGTAGCCAACAGCTTGTGACGCAACGCTTTAGAAAAACCCATTAAACAGAGTGAATCATCACTGAGAGATGAGCTGTGCTATCAGGTAGCATAGTGGGGAAAGGTCCAGCTCTGTGTCCTACTGAAGATACCAACAGCCGAAGCTGCAGGCCTTTGTTTTACAGTAGCAACAGGGGCTGGAACTGAGGTGTAAACGAAATCGTCACACTATGCATCATGACAAAAGCACAGGCTAGGGATAGGAATACAGATTACTGGGGGGGGGGTCTCATTAAGTGCACCTGCCTGTCTTTTCCATCCAAATAAACCAGCATTATGTGAAATATGACAGGAGCTGTCAGTGTAACAACTCCACGTGTAAGAAAAAAAATGTAATAAAAACTTGTGATGTAGGTCAAATATTTATTTTCATTTTAATGAAAGTACTCTTCTATTCCTTAGATGCATTGCCGGCCTCTGTATTAAATATGGCAGATATTAAAGAGTGAACTAATGGATCCTTTGTACTCAGTTTTACTGCTTTGTGTTAATGTGACAGTTGTTGACACCGACTTTATAAGTTACATGTGTCTGTGCCAACAAATTACTTCAATCTAATCTGTACAAAGAAGGATACATTGTCCTAGTGTTGTTTTTCTGTCCACATTATGGAGAGTCAGATTGTCCCCACCATTCAAACTGTCCATCACACAGCTAGGATGAGGCTTTCAGGACAGTGAATGATAGATTGAGTTTCATGGAGGCATCTGTGAATTATATATGACTGGGTCTGAGCCTTTTACATTACTGTTAATGAAATAATAGTGGAGGGGAAAACATAAAGTCTCTAATGGGTCAAAATAGCTAGTCTATGGCTGTTTTACCAAAATGAAGTTTGTAAGGATAATGCTCAAGCAGTGTAGAACCTGTATGACTTTGTTTTTTTTTTGTTGTTGTTTTGTTTTTTCCAAAGATTAATCATCAAAATGTTAGCTCAGTTAGTCTGTGAGGCACGATAAATACATATAATTGAAGCTGCTAGAGAAATGCACAAACTAGACATTAGGGTTCCTGTAATTTACAGGGTGCACACAATCATTTTGTATTTTCCAGCAGTTCACTTAAACAGATTGTATTGGTCTCCACACACTAGAAACAGGCATCAAGAGAACTGAACTCTAGAGAGAGACTGTTAGCACCAAGCTTTAAATCTCCTGGAGCCATGTTCTGACTAGAAATGTATGATGGGAAGTTGAATTGTTTAAATATGGACATATGGTAGACCAAATTAATCTGGGTGGTAGGTATTGTGGAGCTAATTCAGGATGATACCCACTGGAAAGTAATGTGATATGTTTCACACACTTGAAGCTCATAAAAAGGAAAACTTGGCTATTGTTTAACACTGATGTAATAAAGCTTACTAAACAACACTTGAGGGGAATTAGTTTGGTTGCTCCATACCTGAGTGCTGCCAAAATGTTTGTATAATACATAAAGGCGGATATTTTATTTTTTTATTTTTTTTAAAAGGCACAGTATGTAAAGAGAAGTGTATCTGGAAAAAAACTGTATTTTTTGCTGTACACCAAGTACTGTTGACACTTGACACAAGAAAATGAATGAGGGTCAAGTTAAAGAAAAACAATAGACCGGTACCATAAAATCTTATCAGTACACACAACACAGGGTGATAAGTGTATGAGGTGGTGTGAGAATAACTGATTGTCACTGTAGGAGTGTGTACAGGTACGACAGTGTATGTTATGAACAGAGCGGAGTCACAACTTCTCTGATCTGTGTAAACATGCTGCTTGAACAAACACAGGATTCCTCCAGAAAACTATTTCTTCTCCACTTCCCTTGTCCCTCAAAGCTTGACTGTCTTTTCTGCCAACAGAGATAATGCTTGACACACAGTTACAATGGTCCTCAGTATGGTCCAACTGCCATGATTCAATGGCCTTATTTCTCACTGTGCAGCTCAGATGGGACTGCTGACGTGCTAATTGATTAATCAGTTACTAAATTATATATTTCAGTAATCAATTAATGTGTTTTAATTTCATCAATAATTTCTAAAGAAAATTATTGTGAAAATATACAGTATAACATGAGCAGTGACATACAAGATGGTCTAAATTATTGAAAGATCTGTTATATGAACTATATGATATATGAAGCCTATTCTAAGGAATAAAAATCAAAAAATGAATCTACTGAAATTCTGCCCAAACCAACTGTCACAGCTGGCAGAATCTCTACTGGGCGTCAATGATTTACTAGCATTTGGCTGGTGGGTGGTGTTAATGCATCACCCTGACTATGAATAAGACAGAATTCAATTCTGACAAAGCCTTGAGAGCCACAATGTGTTTGTGCACTCACATTTTTAGATCTTTTATGACATTAAAATATTTTTAAACTATGACAATGAACTTATTATTTTTATTAATTCCATCCCTGTTGTGATTTAAAGAGATACACATGCTCATGTACACTTTTTATAAACCCTGATAGGATTTCAAGCAGTATTGCACTAAAAATAAAAAACCCTCTAAACAGACTGTCCTGCAGCCTTTTTGCCTGAGGTGTTTTATAACCCGATTACTCACAGCTGAGGTCTCAGTTGAAATTCACAGCTAAACCCAGAGTTTTTATGAGCAATAGTACTAGAATTACATTTTGAAAACATATACACAGTATACTTTTGTTTTTTTGTTTTGTTTTTCTAATATAAATCATGTAATCACCTTTACATATTAAAACTTAGAAAGACTGTGCCTTATTTGATGTGAGGAACAGGATGTTTAACGATAAAAAGGATTTATCTCCCTGAACACGTCATTAAAAAAAAATTTAACAGCATCACACATTGATCTCTATCCTCAGAGGAGACAAACGGAGAGAGAAGCTACCTCATACAGTACGATTCACTACAAAATTTAACTGCCATTGCAGAGAGTAGCCAGCAACAAACCATCACTAACACATTCAACTGTAGAGAATTTAGATAGGACGCTAAGAGTTTAGTTGTATTCCTACACTGTGAGACTGTTGGCAGTGGCACACACCAATTTATTTGCTCTGCCAACCCTCTTGACCTTATCTGAGACATCCCACTGTCATATAAGACGCTGGATATTTTCTCTATTTGAAGGAGGTGAAGGAGCCAAACTGTTGCCCTGGCCAGCATTAGGGTGGAAGTTATACTGAGCAATGCAAGATGTGATTTGGCAAAATATCTACAACGTGTTTAGACAAAAGGGCACATAAGATGTGTTTAGGTGAATATCACTCACTCACTCTCACTTATTTTCTACCGCTTTATCCACTGAGGGTCGCAGGGGATGCTGGTGCCTAGCTCCAGCTGACATAGGGCGAGAGGCAGGGTACACCCTGGACAGGTCTAGGTGAATATCAAAACACGTAAAATAAAGCAGAAGCAGGTGTAAGATTATTATCAGAACAGAATAGTCTTGTTTGAAGGCTTGTTTATCAGAGTTTGGGCTTCAGTTCCACAGCTGCCAGCATCATATGCAACATCACGTGTTGCCAGAGATGTAACATGGGGCACACCCAGCTCTGCCTCCTAAATCGAAATGACTCAAATTTCCCTTTATTGATTTGCAGCGTCTACCTTTTAAGTTTGAAGATCAAATAAATCGATGACAATTCCAACATAAAAATCTGTTTGCGATTTTTAGTATTACAATAAATACCATGAATCTTCTTCACTCTAATTGAGGAGTAACAGTTCTCTGGGTAAAAAAGCCTCATTGATAGCAAAGATCAGAGGAGAATGGCCAGAAAAATAGTGGAAATTTAGAGTAACTCACAAAAGTAACTATAATGATCTAATATGATGCCAAACTATTAGGTGTAGTTTATGTCTAATAGTGGCTGGTGAGTGCACATCGTGATATAACCTCCTTCTTTAGCAATGATGACAAAAGATCTACTGTATATTAATGTTTAGGGTTACAAAGATTAATTAATTATTAATGATTACTAAATAACCAAGGTTTCAGATTTTTCAGCTTCTTAAATGTGAATAGTTTCTGGGTTCCATATAACAAAGAAATAATTTTCATTTGTGGACAAAACAAGACATTTGAGAATATGATTACCTTCAGGTCTGGGAAACAGCCGTTAAGATTTTTCAACATCTTCTGACATTTTATGGACCAAACAAGTACTCGATTGGATGAAAAAATAAATAAAGATTTGTTGTTGTTTTTTTGTACTTTTTTTTTTTATAAAAAAGCTAATTGCAGTCCTATTAATGTTATGTTTATGCATTGTACATAAACACTTCCAATTTTTTACCACTTATGCGGGAAATGTTCCTCTGTTACAAGCAAATCACTAATTATGCATTTCACATTTATTATGATAGATGTTAATAGTGACTAACATGCAACTTGTTCAGATAAATTTGCTGTATTATATTTAACCTTTTATTATATTATGAAAGGTTAAATATTGGTCAATGTCAACATTTACATTTACTGTCCAGCCATACATGAACATAAGGTTATATGAGGACATGACCACCCGAGGTTATACATATTTAATCGAGTATAACCTGGGTTTGAGTTACGTGGGAGCAAATGGGAGCTGACCTCATATAAAGAGGGTTTGTGTTGAAGGTAGTAAAATTGTACATCACTGGGGTCGCTAAAATATAACAATTTGAATTATGATCATATTATTTTAATCCCAAATAATGCATTTGTCAGTATGACATTTACATACACAAGATAATCATATGTTCTATAATAGAATACACGCAATTAAACACTTCTTCGGGAGCTGTAACATACTTGAGGTCTATTTGTTTGCGTTAAGAAGGTGAAGTTTACATTTTACTAGGCTATTGGTTACATGGTGCCTTTGCCATCATACATTTTATATATTTAAAAAGAATTTATTTGTTGTTGCAATCATCTTCCTTATGGTGACAAAAATCAAGTCCCCATAACATAAATTACTACACTTTAAGGTGACAACATATATCAAACTTAAGCTAAGGTTAGGGTTAGGTTACGATTAGAATCAGGGTTAGGATTGGGCCAGTAGTAATTATGGCTAAGGTTAGAGTAAGTCTCCAGGAAATGAATGCAAGTCAATGCAATGTCCTCTGAAGTCATGGAAACCAGTGTGTGTGTGTGTTATTTATTTATCTCTGCCAAAGTTCAGATTATAACTCGAACCCTAAGCAGAGATAGGGTAAAACCCTAACACTTCATGCACGTGGGAACGAAACTTCAGCTCAGTTCTTGTCAATTTGCCCAAATACGGTTATCGCCGCACGAAGGTTGAAACTGTAAAACGATGCCTTTAAAAATTTCCCTTTAACTAACGACTGGGTCCAAAGACTTTAATTCGGTGCACGACGTTTAATAAAGTGATGTTGGTTACTAGAATAGAACTACACTAAAGGGTTAAAAAACTAACTATATATAAATTAGACATTTATTTCACGCTTATTTCACGTTTGCTACGGAACAAGCTAATGAAACAAACTGCTCTGAGGAACAAATGTTAGCTCTCGGTTGCACACGTTTGAGATAAATGAGGATTTTTCAAATCACTGCATGTTGGCACGACAGGCACACACAGTTTTCATCCTAAAAAAACACACACCGACATACACAACATCAGAAGCGACTTTTATGACACAGTTAGCCGTGACGTTACAGGGGCTAACAAGTTTAAAGCTAAGCTAACATGACCGGGCGTCTGGCTTGACGAGAACTTACTGTTGTTCCTCCTCCGAGAGTCCAGGGGCTTGTTCAGAACTCTCCCCCGGCGCATCCTCGGGAAGCGATTTGATGTTTGTACCGCTGTTCTTGTTTTTCAGGATGCCTTTAATCGGCCGGGGAGCTGCCATTCCCACAAGCTAACTGTCTTGCCGGCTGACTGCTTCTGGTTCAACCGCTCTTACTTCAGCGGATCTGAAGCTTCTGTGACTCAGGTTTTTAAAAAAGATAATTTAGGTTTTCAACACGCTCCCCGTCATAATTCAGTGATCGACCATAAGATCAAGACAAACCTCAGAATAATCCCGGCTGTCGGGCATGTCTGCCGCTCACCTGTGATTCACACTGAGGAACTGGGAAACCAGCGACAACGGTGCTACTGATACTTTTAATATCGCGAGACTTCTCCGCTGGCGGTGCCTTTAAGGCCCGGAAATTTCGGTATTACAAAGACTTCAAGGAGCAGTTAAATGACTTAGATGTAGTTATTGTTTAGGGATGCTGAGTCATTTTCCAAGTATTGTTTTTATATTTTATTTATTATTGTATCATTCATCACCTGTTCAGTATTGGAAGCGAATTCTCAGGAAATTAAGATCAAGAACACACGGCAAAGCAGAATGGGTGGTTGGCGGATGGATTAGAGGTTAGGGTGTGTGATTGTGTACTAACACACAGAAAGAACACTTAACATTTAAGAGCCAACTGATGTTAATTTAAAGTTAATGGATTCTGAGCTGCATCAACTGCGGTCAAGCTAGCCGTCATTTGGCTGTCCGTGGATCAGGCGCTCCTAAATGTGAAGTGCGCCGATATTCTCTCATTTACGGTACAGCTACTAAGCCGGTCCAAGCAGTCCTATTTCCGGTTTTCAAAATAAATATAATTATATGTTGTTCCTATTGAAAGCGAACACAACGTACTGAAAAGAACAATGTTAAATTATATGTCAAAACAATGATATATTATCATTGTGTGGTTAATCATCAGTCTTTGAGGTGGTAGAAAATACATTATTTTATTAGCAGTTTAGTTTCAAAGGACTCAGTACATCTCATACTTCATGCACATATCATATACTTTTACTGTGTGCTTTTGGAGTAATCCAGGGTCAAAGTTCACAGTCACAACAAAATGAGGCTAATCGTCCATCACTACTGTCTTTGAATTGTCTTTATTTCAGCTTTAACTAAGTCTGACATTAAAAAATACACAAAACAAGTGAAATTAAAAATAATTGTCTAAATAGTACTTAACTTTAGTACTCAGTGCAAACCTCTACCAAGGCTGCTCCCTTTCCCTCAGTGTCAATCAGTACACTAAATCTGAACTGTGATCATAATTAAAAACAATTTTTTTCCAATGTCCCTAGAAAATTAAATTTAAAGTTGTATTTACTTTGACTTATGCTTCTCACATTCTAACAAACAAATGTGGCCAAAAACATGTCCTCCTTGGCATAGGTAATGGATTGCAAAGCAAAACAAGAAGCTTGGGTTCATGATACAGAGATTCAGTCATAGAGGACAATTAACAGTTCCTCATAAGGATAAAAACATTTATTATACTTTTTTTATACAATATATTGTTTAAAAAACAGGCATGTATACAATAGTAAATACTTAAGTTACTTCAGCTAAAAGGCCAGTCCTTGCTTGGACCTTTGTCTAACACAAAACATCATGCATGAATCATATATGTCTATAATGTCTGCTGTTTCTCTGTGAAGAGTAATGATAGGAGAAAGAGATTTGGCAAAGCTCTTAAAGACATACAGTAGTTTTAATTTTAATGAAAAAGTAAACCTGAGAGACACTCCTCAGTTGTCACCCTTAAGGATTCTTCATGTCCACAGTATTTTTGTGAGCTGATGGATGATGGATCAGTATAGAAGTATTATGCCATGGGGCGCAGGTGCTTCCTTGCCAAAGTCCGTGCTATGTTCAGCTGTTTCGACCAAGGTTTTTCTCTGAAGGTACTATATTAAGGAGAAAATATTACACACAGTATTTGGAAAAACAGGAAATTTAGGAAAAAATATTTTTTCCAATGCCATATACTGTAGTTATTCAAATATCTTCATAACATTAATAAAGCACCTACTAGTCTACAAAGAGTCACTTCACACATTAATATATATATACAGTATATACAATAGAATAATAAAGGAAATACATACCTAGCTATGCCTAGATAGTATATGGCATTTTCTCTTGGTGTTCGGGTGCACTGCTGAGAGAGCGCCTCCAGAGATGCAGTCAGAGTATTAGAAAAGTTTGGTGGTGGCCCAGCAAACAGCGTCTTTTGAGTTCTCTCACTGTTAACTGGCAGTAGTGGAAACCTGCTCCCTTTATCATCACTCTTCCACCTGTTCTGCATCTTTTTAAGTTCACCAGGGTTCACAGACTGTATGCTGGGTAGCTGGGGTTGTGGCTTCTTAGAGAGTGATACTGAAATAAAATTTCCAATGGGTGGTAAGGGTTGCACAGCCCTGGTCCTGACTCGTCTTTTTGGTGTGGTCGTAGCTTTCCCAGATTTGTAAGGCACCTGTGGCTGGTTGAAGCCATCTACCAGCAACACGTCTCCCACGCTGGTTTTGAATGGTGCACCAGTGGTGTAGTGGGATTGATTAGTGCCTGCTCTTTTTTGCCCCAGTCTCACCCAGTGTTTCATCTGGAGGTATATACGCATGGGAAGGGACATATTTGGCAGAGATACCATTGAGCACAGCTTGTTGGCTAAGTAGCACACACAATCCCTGTGGCCATGCTGAATGGCAATTTTCAAAGGGTTACGGCCATCAGGATTTCGACAAACCAAAGACAAAGTGTTTCTGGTAACAAAGAGTTTGAGGATGAGGAGCTGATTGTTTTCCACAGCTGCATGGATAGGACACTTTGCAGCATCTCGGTGGGCAGCTTTATGACACCACTGGCGGTAAGGATGGACTCCCACAGGTTCCCCAGCATGTGCTCCCCTCTCCAGTAGCCAGCCTGCCATGTCCAGGTGGCCTAAAGTGGCAGCAATGTACAGTGCAACCCGCAGCTGAAACCTGGAATAAAGTGAAAGGGTACACCTATGTTCACGTTCAACAAAATGCTATTTATAAAGTCATTCTCTGCTGTACTATGAATTTATTGCAGTCAGTGAGTTCAATCGCACTTTTTTCAAGCCACGAGTTTCTGACCTCATCACAAGCTTCTCCTCTGATAGGTGGGTCTGGACTGTCAATCTGTGACCCAGGAGGCAACCACGGAGAAAGTCTACCCACCCATCCCATGTGTCCAAACGGACTTTTGTACCTATTTTGGAACAAGCAAACAAGCAAACGTGTATGGATTTCAAACAGTTGAGGGCTGGAGATTTTAGGATGCAACCTTTAGGAAAATAGTCCTGTTCTGTCTTGGCAATGTGGTAAAAAGCATTTAGAATGGTATATAAATTTTCAACATGATTCAACTTTTCAAAATGTTAAAAATTAAGCCTTATGCCTAAGGGTTTTGACCACATAGCACCAGTAATGTAGCAGCACAGACAGAAACCTCATCATACCCATTTCAATGGCATAGTCATGCAGTCGGTTGCAGTCGTAGAGCTGTACATCATTCAGTGTGCTCAGTCTGAAGGCGCTGACAGGGAGGTTACTCTGCATGGACACCATTGATTTCAAACAAGCAACGGACATGTGCAGAAGGTCCTCACTTCCTGTGATGGCTAAGGTGTCTCCTGTCACAGCATTGAAAACATGCATCACGGGCCTTTGCTCAGTCTGAAATATAATTGTGAGGGCATCATAATGCAGAGTTACAGTTAATAGTATAGAAAACATTAAAACACTGAATCCACCAAAAACCATAATTACATCAAGGACGTACAACACTGTTTCAGCTGAAAGTGATCACCACAACTGTACACTCGTAATTCACAAAAGAACATTGCAAATGTAGTACATAGAAACAAATAACATCATTATATGTTCCATTATCAGTGAAATTATTTACTGATGATGGAGTTTGCTGCCACTCTGTGGCTCAAAATGTGTACTGTCTAAAAGACATTTCACCTTATCAAATAGACCTCATTGTAATGAACCTGCACTAAAATGCAAACACAGGTTTTACCAGGAAGTAACATTAATTAGGGTCCCACTCCAGTTTAAAGAGAGCAAGGGTTGTGCTATTTTTCAAGTGTAAGGGTAGGTCACACTAAATAGTTGACACGCTAGCCATTAGAAGCTGCTTCTTTTCTGAAATATTTGTTATTTGAAAACTCCATACATTTCTAATATATTCTGGATGTGTTCCATTAAAGTGATTGAAAAATAATTATGCTGTCATTTTAGCATTGCTAAAGCAACAAATCTTAACTATCACAACTAAACGCCTAACCCTAACCTAAACATAATTCCAACCTCAAACAAAACCAGGTCTAAATCTTGGCAAAGCCCTTTAACCTTTTGAGGAACAGACAAAATGTCCCCATGAAGATAGGTTTGTAAATTTGCTTGGTCCCCCCGAAGATAGAAAAACATGCACACACACGCACACACACACACAAGCACAACAATAAACTGTTTACTACATTCAACAACACATGGTTGCTAAGTGATGAGCCTGGGAATGACACCTATTAACCAAGTGATGAGAACAGATGTCAGTCAAGCTCTTTCCCACCAAGCTACAGTACTGCTCACAATGTGTCAATTCATTCACTGAAGATGGATGAATTTGATGAGCAATGACACAGATTTTTGAATTTCATTGTATATTTTATTCTTTTAATATTAATTTTATTTTAAGTGCAAAATCACTTGCGTTCCTTTGTAAAACACGAGTAATACTTTTGAATTAAATGTCATTCAGGAGCCAAATTCATCCACGCATTTAATCAAAATCCCAACAAATCAACAAG
Source organism: Brachirus orientalis (assembly GCA_016785285.1). Taxonomy (NCBI): domain Eukaryota; kingdom Metazoa; phylum Chordata; class Actinopteri; order Pleuronectiformes; family Soleidae; genus Brachirus; species Brachirus orientalis. The sequence continues at coordinate 2,390,690 of JAFBJR010000180.1, read as the reverse complement.
ACTTTTGACATTTTAATACCTTTATCAGGCATCGGATGGCACTGCCACTGGTGATACCAACGTCACACAGAGCCCAGTTGTCGGCCAGTGTGGCACCACCGTGGCTCAGCTCCAGGTAGTGTCGAAACTGCTTGCCATCACAAGTTCGGAGTGGCACAAGAAAGTTTTCCTACAGAAAGGATGGACCAAGAAGCTAAGTTTCTACGTTTAATTTTGGTGACAATATTTACTTTTCCACATTTCCTGACTAAAATATTCTCATGTATTTTTGGCTCATAACAATAGATTGACACAAATAGACATTTAAGAGTGTTGTGTTCCAGACAAGCATGGCACAACATATTTTGCAGTGGACAGTATTTCACCATTATAAGCAAAAACAACTCAATGGAACTTATCAAGGGAATGAGGTCCATGCAAAAAGTCCTGGTTCCCAATAGGACCTTTAATTACCTTCACCATCTGCTTCATGGCCCTCACAGAAAGATCTGAAGGGATGTCAAAAACCTCACAGGATTCCTCGAAGTAGACCAACACCCTCATGGTCAGGACATCCGTCCTCCGTTGATGGTGCACTGATGAATCTGAGGACTGAGCATGGGGAGTGTTTCACAGGCAGAGTCAGTAATTGGAGGGGCAGGAGCTGGGATTTGGGAGGGTCCAATTTTACTCAACAGTACAACCAAATGCTTTCAATTCTACATGAATTAATACCTAATTGAATTGAAGCTGACTGACTCATTTTTGATTTAGTGACAGTCACTATTCATCAAATCAGTATTAGGGGTTTCCTGAAGTTTTATTGACAGGTGGGGATTTTGTCAACCCAGTGACATTGGATCCCTAAAATACTGGTAGACAGGAAATTGTGATATAAGTGCTAAAAAGGAGGATGGTTTATGATTACAAAACTGTTATATGAGGGGAAAAAAAGGGCCACAATCTAACTAGAAAAATGAGACGGATCCTGCTTTATAAATATGCACATGTCGCCTCTGTTAAACTATAGTTTATCTGCAGCAGTTTAACAGTAGTTCCATCACGGGTCAAAGTTCAGGTGTAGTCATACATTACATTACAGAAGTGTTCAGATAAACATTGGCAGAAATGACTGGGATTTCGAAAAATAATAATAATAATAAAAAAAAAAAAATAGGAAAGTGTATTATGAATGTAAAAGTTTGGGACCTGAGCAGCAGTTTTACACCACTGCCTTTTATTTTGGAACAGGGACAACCCACTGGTTTCACATTGTGTTGAAGGAACATTGCAGTCATTTGAAAAGACTGTGACTTTTACTGCTCTTCTATAAAGTTTTACAGGGTTCAGCTAATTTGCATTTGACCTTTTTTAAAGCTGTCTCCTGTTTTTTTTTCTTGATCGTAGCTCATGGCAAGAGCCAACACTGAACACAAATCAAACTAAGGACACAAAGGAGAAATAAAATATATAAGAAATATTTCTGCTGTGGCAAATGTCTCCTGTTTCATTGCACAATTGTGTACTATTGTAATTTCAACTGAATTCTATTTAATTATCAAATGGTTTATGCTAAAATTTAAAAAGTTAACTGTGCATATTTATGTGTCAAAGATACACTTTAATGTTTTATCTGTTTTTCCTTTGTAGGTTTTTGTTTTGTTATTTGTTGATCAGGACTGACCACTCTTCCCAGATTTCAAAGATAATTAAAATGATAATTTTCTTCATCAACTTTTCCCTGCACGCTTGATGAAGTTTTAAACAATCCACAACATGATTAAAAATAATTATTATGAGTAACACTAAATGAAATATTAAATGGGTTAATTTAAGAAATAATATTCTGCGTGACATGTTCTGTCTGTCTATTGAGAGAGTGCTGGAAATAATAGGTATTGTTGCATTGTATTTAACACAAACAATAAACAGTATGTGACTACAAAACATACACTCTTACAACAAATAGGCAACCAAAAAAATGCTTGAATAAATAATTGGAATAATAATAATGAAAGAAAAATTCGATCAATTTCATAGTTTATAGAACCACATTTGTTCAGTAAGTCATAACCATGAAATTTACAGCATTAAATAAAGTAGGCACATTTGAACCAGCATAGATCATGTAATTAGGCACCACTTTTCTCAAAGGCAGTCCACTCCCATCTGTCATGATACTGTGTCACCTTACCTGACCATTTATGAGCTTGTAAGTGTCAATTATGAAACAGTTTGTCAAAATTATGAGATAGTAAGTCGTGATTGTGAGACAGTAAATCTAAATGATTAGATACTCAATCATAATTATGAGACAGTAAGTCGAAATTATAAAATAGTAAGTAATAATTATCAGATAGCAAATCTAAATTATGAGATTATAAGTCATTATTATGAACAACCACAATGTAAACAAACAAAATAAACAGTGGGGTCCCCTATTTCTCAAAACTTTCCTAATGGGACATAGTATCCTTCTTTTCTCCAACAATGCATTGTATATATTATGTTTGAGCATTCGTGGGTTGCTGTCATTGTCACGTGGATCTGTTTACGCCTCGAGTCATTTCCGCAACGGGATGATTGACAGACACTTCGCCCAATCAGAGGACGAGCCTGGAACGGAGAGGACGTGACGGACGTTTATGCTCTCACATGAAAAAAGAAGAAGCTAGCAGATTAAAGTGTCCACGATCATACTCCCAACGATTAAACGGGATGAAAAACATATTCTTCGTGCCTCGGATTACTACACGTGACGCGTGCTAAAGGAGAGCGATGTCATTGTTTGCAGAAAAACTCATCGACAAGTTCATCTGCGGGCAGGCTTGAAGGTAAACAGCGGCTACAGCAGGCTAGCCACCTGTGTTAGCAATCCTGCTAACCCCCGATAGGACAGTCTGATTTTGTTTGTGCTTTCACCCACTACATGTATTTATGTTCACGGACACGTCCCTTAAAAAGTAGCCCCCCCTTTTTCTATGACACCAACGCCCCTGGCTTTATTGTATTAATGTGTCATATACTGCTGACAGCGTGTCGTCATTATTTGTTGTTTCATGTCTTGCACTAATACGTCAGTGCAGGCGTTTCACTGTCAACTCACTGTCTCTCCAAAACCTGATTTTGCTCACTGCTGTCATGAGGGATGTTGCATTTCCTTCCCCTTTTGGGTTATTTCCCTCATAATTTAGCCGCTATTTCAGTTACTTGTTAGGTAATTTCCTTCCATACTCAGTTGTGCATATTGTGTCATGGTGCATTTTAGAATTTGCATTTGAAACAGTCATTTGTTAACAGTTACATTTTGAAAACCAATATATAAGCAAGTAAGACTTTGAAGACAGTGCATAAAATAAGTACCAGTCCTCCTCTTATCCATATATGCATAACTGCACTAAACACAGAATTCTGAAAATCTTCAGTAAATAAAAGATGCTGTCTCTTTATGTAAATTTTTAGTCTGTATTAAATTAACTAAAAACTGGACTTATGTTTCACATAAGTGAATGTCACATAGTGAGAAATCATCATAATAATGAATTGAACAGATAACAAAGAGAGTACCAACATCATGTGGGAAGTGCTGGTACTCAAAATAGTAAATTTAAGAAGTACTGGCCCACTTTAAGCACTGGACATGCCCTGTTATTTTCTGCACTTAGTGAACATTTATGACAAATTTTATAGACCAAGACCAAAACGTCTTTGCATTGCCATCTGCAGTGTCACTGAATTAAGACTACATCAGTACATCCAAACATTACCGTCAATATGAAATACAGTCACAGCAGTCAAAAGAGAGGCAACTTGTTACTGTTATTTTTGAGCTTTAAGTTTTCAATCAAAAGATAGATTTTCTGCTTAGTCCTCTGCCAAACAAGACCATTTATATCGCACCTTACTGAACAAGGCTGCTTTGTTGTAGAGCTGCAGTGGTTAGTCTATTGATCCAGATAAAATTAATCAGCAAATGTTGTAATAAATTTATCCTTGAAATAATTTCTTGAAGTGAAAATGCCACATATTTCTGGTTTACTGAGCAACTTCATTTTTTTTGCTGCTTTTTTGTCTGTCAGTTTAATAGAATTTTAAATATTTTATTGTTGTTAGTCGTGCAAACCAATATATGTAATAGCTCCACCCAGTACTTCAAGAAAATGTGATTGCTTATCCCTGTTTTCCATTATACTGACTTAATAATTATAGGGAAAATATCCAGCTCATTAGTTCATACTCCAATATGCTCGTTAGCTGCAGCCTCCCTTGTGCGCTGTCTTAGATTCACAGGTATTTTTTGCTTAATTATTATTGTATCATTAAAGGGGCATTGACAAAAAGTAAGTATAAAGGTTACATTATAAAAGAACGGCCAGCTTAATGACTATATCCTTATACTTAATGTAAGGAAAATACTTAATATACTTTCATTGCCTCTTAGAGTTTCTCATGAAATCAAAACTAGTCCCTGATTACTACTACTTCTCTTTTGTGCAGCTTGACAATGTGCCTTTGTGGTCCAAAGTCTTGCAGTTGTTTTTTCCTGACCTGATCACATGTGGCTCTCATCTGATTGCACTTGTGTGCTTCATGATGACATGTTAAGCATGCAGTGAGTGCACTTAAGGCTTTATGAAACATAGAAAATGAGCAACATTTGGCCTGGAATGCACTCATGGGACAATTGTATGTAACTGACACCTCATGTCCAAACATATTGAAAATTGATCATGTTTATGCCATTTTCCAAAATATTAGTTCTTTGTTGCTGTTACTGAAGATGCATTACTGAATTAAAATTTATGATTCATGTTTTCACCAAATGTTCTTCTGCAAGCTAAGTTTCCACCTCATGCAAACCTTCAGAGCACAAATGCAACACACAAGTGTTCACAGGTCAAACTTTTTAAAAGAACTTAAAATGGTCCAGTGACTTGACCGCTCATTCCCAGTACATCTAATCTGTTTGACAAAGTTAGGGAGAAAGCGATCTCAGACAGCTTCTCAACTGACATTAAAGTTATCGTGTAATTGCTTACTTAGTATGATCTTCAACCTACCTTTTCTTGCTGTTCAAAGACATTTTCAAAAGAGAAGTGAGTGCTAAAGATTAGATAATCCCTTAATGCTGACTTAAAGGTCCAATGTGTAAGAATTTGTGAGATTTAATGGTGAGACTGCAAATGTTATCAAATGCAGGACTCCCTTGCTCCCTCTTCCCTTTCCTAAATGTGTCAGGGAACTATGTTGGCCTTCGCATACCAGAAAGGATCTTGTGCTTCTTTTGCATAGGAATCTTCCACTTAAAAACAAATGCCCCGACTGATGTAGATACAAAATTATATTCCAAGTGCACCAGTCTGCCTCATGGATACAGCTTGTTAATTAACTCACAGAACAGTAAAAAATATAAAAGAAATGTAAGACACCATGGGCTCCTGGTTAAATCTCCTCTTACAGTGATTACTAACAAGTCCTTTAATTGTTATATGCAGTTTTCCCACGTCTCACCTGAAAATTGAGATAAGAAAAACATTTAAATTAAGAAATGTCAACATTATTTACATTGTCGAAGTAAGTCAAGGTTTTACAAATTAATAAATGTTTTCCCCAGTTGACCACATCACCACCTCTAGGTCAATGTGTGTGTGTGTATGTGAGTGAGCACCTTAGCAGCTGGGGGTTGTAAAGTGATGCCAAGATGCTACTGTCGCTGGGAATGCTGATGCTGTCAGCCACACAGATTTACACCATCTTCACCGTTCAGCTCTTCGCTTTCCTCAACCTGCTGCCTGTGGAGGCCGACATCACTGCTGTGAGTAACCTCTTCTTCTACTTTTTCTTCTTCTTTTGGCTACTCCCTTTAGGGGTCGGCACAGTGGATCATCAACTGACAACAACATTGCTGCAGATTATATTCCGATTTGTACAGCTGTGTAGTAACAACATGATCAGAATGTTGCTTTATATTCTTAATGCCACTAAAAAACTCATCTTTTGGTTTGTTGGTGCATCAGACTTTCATTGTATGTTTTGATGCAAATGTAATGATGCATAATTCCTTCCATCTTTCAGTACTCATTTGACAACAAAACAGAGAACTTTGATGACCTGCCTGCACGGTTTGGCTTTCGTCTTCCCAGCGATGGATTGAAGGTGAGCGTAGAGGCGTCTGAGGCATTTGCCTGGTATGTTTACGAACTGATGTGCTTTTCGTTCTCCTTGGAATACATTACATTTCAGCATAGCAAAACATATATGTTATTATATTATTGAAAGGAAAGGTGTCACACATATATGTAAGCACTAACAAGGTAATATAAATGAATGTCATTTTTTTTTTTTTAGCAACAACTAAAAATGTGGGTTCCGTGTTGCAATTGTTTATAAAAAGCCTGAGCTTATTCTCAAATATTTCTAGTTACTTTAATTCAAACCCTAACACACACGCAGTAACAATAACACGATGCTACTAAAGATGTTATAATCATCATTAATGCCAATTTCAGCTGAGAAATATTGAATATGGCTTTCAACTTTTTGACTTGCACATTTATACACGAGTTGTAGCAGCCAGTCAGCTAGTCAAAATCTCCATCAAATTTTATTATCCCTCACTGAATATGCTCCCAAACATTGTGACTTTGTGTTGGAGATTATAATGTTGCCACCCCCACCACACCTGGCACCTACGTACTGTTTGACCCACATAGCTCACAAACAGAGTGACTGATTCATGTCTATTATCTAAGCTCTTCATTGTGGTGTTTCCCACAGTCAAGAGCCCAGTTGTTTGTTGCTATCTTACCAAGGCTTTTGGCACATGGAAGGCAGCTGATGACGAAAAGCTTTGTGCATTGTCCGGCATTTGTGTTGATGTGCAGTGATGTTTAGCATCGTAACAATAGTTATGCCAACAATAGTTGGAGTGACATCTTCTCATAAATGAAACCATCTATACACTGTCCTCATACAAGGCTGTGATCACAGATTACCGCTTACAGTCAGTGCTTTTCCATGCACAGTCACAGCTATGGTTGTAGCTCGACTCTATGTTCAATTGGGTGTCTACCCTTGTCCCTGTATACAAGTACAAGTGGGGTTTATCGACTGTCATGTGTTCACCTCCACTGCACTAGGTGGCAGTATGCCTCTTTCAGTCAGGTGGTTTGTGGTTTGGTATCCTACCACTCATAAACTTTAAAATGTCTAAGACCTGAAGTTGGTAGAACTTGTTATCAGTCTCTGTCAATCCAAAAACTGAACCAGCCCGATTTCTTTAATGTTTTCATCACTATCATTCTTATTCTTTTGTGTATCATCTTCTTCTATTTTTTTGCCTTTTAGTGAGGGGTTGGAACTGTGCAGCATGGACAGTGCACTTGGGCCAGTAGTAATTTGATTCCCTATTGCATTATCTGGGTGTTTAAGAAATTCTATTTAGCACTATTTTAGTCGGATTAACGTGTATTTTAAAAGTCTAGTTGTAGTCGGACTAACACAAGTAGCATACATTAAAACCGGCATGCATTGAACATGCAGCTGCATGTGCGATATCAAATTTCCTTAATAAATTTATATTCTATTAGGACTTAAAAGCTGTAGTGAGAACAAAAAATTGTCACGTCCCTAGTGGATATCTATTGAGCCATCCATGTACCTACTTATGTATGTGGTACATTGCTTGACAAACAGCAGGGATATTGGAACTCAAACATGCTGCTGGGTGTATAATTTTGCTTATGTAAGATCCTGTCTCATGAAAAGTGAGGAAAGGCTTAGTCTGTCGCTCTCGCAACTAATCTCTCCCTGTTGATGTCAAGTCCGGGCAGAAAGTCCACATTTCACGCAGACATGCTGTCCTAGTCCCTGAGGGCAAAACGGACCCTTAGCTGAGTGTGTTCCAAATGATTGATGTGATTCATAGCTGCACTAAGAACCCTTTTAACATGAAATCGGTTTAGATTACTGCCTTTTCTACCATATCAGAACATTTCTTTCTCTGTTGGGGTTTTGAACACTTAATGTTATACATGGGTCTTTATATTTTTTTAGACACTCATGCAAGTTCCATGCATACTGCAGTGCAAAAGCAGTAGTGTCTCTTTAAAAATGTGCATGTTTTAGTTTTATGAGAGAATCTCCGTGTCAGTGTTGTTTGTCCTGCAGTGCTGCAGCTGTATAATGCCTGAAAAAACCTCTGGCATCACAAGGCAGAAAAAGCCTGTTTGTCCCCAGAGGATTCCCTACAGGGAGTGAGGCTTCAAACAGAGACTTCCCTGTTCCCACTTACACAAGTGTGGCTGTTTACAGTTGCCTCAGCATCTTAAAGTGAGGCCACTGCAAGCAATTTCTGAAGTGTATATAATATTAGTGTTTAATTATGACACATTTAAATTACAAAATGAAATATAGTGATTTTTGTTTTTAATGAATTTATTTTGGCAATTTATAACCTGACATAAGGCATAAAAAAGGCATAAATTAAAGTTGAGTGATATTCAGCAATGGATACTTTTGTGAAAATATCACATATAACATATAACACTGTACTAGAAAACTCAACTCAACCTCAGCTTTTAATAACTGTCTCTGAATGCCACTTAGCTGTCAGACTTTTCGTTTTTATTTCATTTCTGCACCTACAATTATAGCCTGATGTGTACACACAGTCTGAGCAGATACTCTTGAGTTTCCGTATGGAAAGTTGTTGTGGTTTGGATGTTAAAGTGAGAGGCGACGAGGAAAGGCTTTGACCAATTTAAAAACCTCAGAATTGCACACGCTTACTCTGGTAAAATATGTAAAAATAACACCGTGAGGAGGAAATATAAGTATCTTTTTTGTCTGGCTTTTATACACTAGATATGGTTTTAGGGATACATTATGTCTACATCTAAATTTGCTCCTAGAAGCAGCAGAAGGAATATATAAGACTGTAGATACCAACTTTGGCACAACCTTCTGTACATTTGTCTCTTCAGGCTCCACTTGAACGCTGCACGTATTTATTCTTACGTCATTTGAATATTGGATGTGTCAGAAAACATTCAACTCAACTTGCACATTGAGCATTTTTGCTTACGTGCCTACATGGATTTCCAGTGGTGCCTCCTGTTTTCTCCTACAGTCCAAATACCTTCAAGTCAGGCGTGCTAGTGTCGTCACGAGTGTGACTAAACCCCTGCAACCGTTTCTGTGTGTATAGTTCATAGATTTAAAAGAGCTCCCTAATCCCAATCTTAATATTATTTTTCTTTACATTCATGCTGAATGCAATGTTTGTTTCAGTTTCTGCAGGACAGTTCGTCTCATGCTTGGTGGCTTCAAATTAATATCCATTACATAATATACATGAATGTTGTGTTTTGTGAGTTGCTCAGTGATATAGTAGTTAGCTTTGGTGGCACATATCAGGAAGATTCTGAATTCAAATTGGTTTTAGACTGTAACATGAAATTGTGTGGTGATGAGTGTTAATCTGTAAATTGACTTATGGGTGCTGATTATTGTTAAAAAAGACCCCAGCAGGTCAGAGGATGTCCGCCGAGGAGGCGGTCTTTGGGAGCGTTCGCTTTCATGCATGTTCAGGATTGTGGAGAAATGCTTCCATCTCTGAATGTGGGTTTTGTGATTTGGATCTGAGAGAGACATTCAGGACGGATTTGGAGTGTTTAGACCTCAACTTCTTCAAGATGTGTACATATGTGATCTGCATGTGAGAAGATCACTCACGAGTCATGAGTCACGACGGATGTTGGTATCAGATCTGAATGGCTTCACTGTTTTTCTCTGGTTCACGTTACCTTGTTCACTTTTACCAACCACATTTACTTAACCTCAGTCTTGGGTTTGACCCAGAAGCAATCTCATATTTTTTTTTACATTTAGATTTCAGTCTTATTTCACAGGAAATCTAGTCAAGGGTCAGTGTACTGTATATACAGTTTACAGTATACTGTGATTGTAGCACTGTGTAAGGATAAGAGGGCATGGTGTAGTGTAGGGCTGTAACAATGATGAATCTGTTATTAATCGATTAGTAATTCGTTGTTTATCATTTTTATTATCAATTTATCAATGTTTTTTTTCTTTCAAATAATTAAAACAAGCTCTCTGATTTTTCAGCTTCTTAAATGTTTTAGTTTCTTTCCACCATAAAACAAATAAATCAAAACGGAATCATTTGTGGACAAAACATCATCATTTTAAGGTTTTGGAAACATTGATCAACATTTTCTGACAAGTTTTGGACAAAACAACTAATCAATTAATTGAGGAAATAATTGAGAGATTATTTGATTGTAAAATAATCCCTCGTTTTAGCCGTAGTGTTGTGTTAACGCACAGAGGGAAAACTATTGTTTTCGTCTCTGCAGCTTCACCTGTTTCCTGTTGTGGTCATGCAGAAAGTAGAGGATTTAAATTTGTCAATGTCGGCTAAAATGTGGAATCTTAGTGTGGAGTCATATAAGCTCTAATCTGTTTACCGGAATTCCTGGTCAGGCTAAAGGGAGTTATTCCCACTGTTTTTTTCTGATTCTGAAGTTGAACCCAGAACAAATCTGCACACAAGCCTTACAAAGTAATTTTTATTTATTATTTCATTTTTCACTGATGGGATTATATGTGGTTATTGTGATATCATCTGGAATAATCCATCAAAAAATTCTCCCTCTTCTTTTCTCTGACATTCTGCAGATGAAAATCACATTGAGTTTGTGAAGTGCTAGGCAGTATTGTCAAACTGAATTAGTTTGCTTTTGCTGAGTTGACTGATGTAGATGAAGAAGAAATTGAACCTTTTTTTTTTTTTTTTTTTTTTCCAAGCTGTAGCCTTTACATCTTTTGATTACAAGCTTTTAAGAGATGGCTAATTACTCCATTGAGGAGGTTATGTTTTAGTCGACATTTGTTGGTTTATTAGCAACTTGAACTGAATAAATAAATGTTGTCAGGGTGGAAAAAAAACAACAACCAGAAATGAAGGAAAGTTGTTGGGTAGTTTAGGTTTTAATTCAGCGTATTGCTTTCACATTGTATATCACATGTACTTATAAGGCACATTTGGAATTTGTAAAATTTTTACTCACCAACCACTGTCTTTCTTCTTTGACACCTGCTGCTGTTTAATTGTGCAAATATGTGATGACACAGCCTGTGAAATGAAACACTTCTCAGTGGTGTGATGAGTGATTTGTCCCTTGGCTTAACTTTGACACCTCAAAGTTTCCCTTCAACGAAGGCAAAAAATGGGAATTTTATTTGGTATTATTACAGTTTTGTTACTGAGGTCAAATGTTTGTTTTTATGTTTCTGTGTATTTAAAATCAAGACAGTGGAAAAGAGATGACTCATATGGTATGAACTCATCCTGATGTATCACAGAAAAATACACATGCACTGTTGTACACAATTTTTTTTCCCCTTATTATAAGCTGCAGCTGCATCTTGCGGAGTCTCCTCATTATTGATTAGTCTTGTGGTTATTTTACTGATTAGGTGTTAGATTATACAACAATGCCGGAAAATTATGAAAATACAAATTGATATTGAGCAAACCTCGAAATTGTGTCCTCAAATGTCTTATTTGTCCGTAAACCATATATATTCAGTTTATTTTCATAGAAGATGCAAGGAAACCACAATATATTCACACTGAAGGAGCATGAATATAGGAACTCATTAATAGATTATCAACATAGTACTAATTAAGTAAAATTGCAATGAAATTTGCAGCCAAGTGAAATTTTCCTCATGCAGTATATCTGAAGGTGGCATTAGATAAGTCAGAATAATAATATCTGTGTCCAGTTTACGTTTGCAGGATTCCCCTCCTTCTGCAGTTATTTCCTGTTTTTCCACCCTCCTCTTGTCTCTGCATTCTGCAGTGCTGGTAGATGGTTTTTCTTTCTCAGAGCCCAACAGAGGGCTCTCTTGCCATTGGTTTCAAGTGAGGAGGAGGAATGTGAGGCAGTTGCACAGTGATGTCATTGAACTGCAAGGCAGGACTGCACTGGAGAAGGTGGAGGAGGAGGAGGAGGAGGAGGAGGTATCCAGTAGTGATGGTGCTGTGTGCAGGACGTGAATCCTCACGTGTTTCTCCTCGCTGATTTCAGATTTCACAGGTCTTGTTATTTTAAGCTTTCATGAATCAGGTCCCACTTCAACAAGGCATTGGCATTTAGTCTGCAGTTTGGTCTCCCCACATTCACACAGTCCTGCAGATTTGTTTGTATTTGTGACGTGTCACTGTGGTAATTTTCCATGTACAGCTCAGATGCTATTATGGAGTCATGTCGGTGTGGCATCAGGCAAGATACACTTACAGACTCACAGAGAGAAAGAGAGAGAGAGGTTGAGAAAGTGAGAGAAAGTGCTGACTCTGCACCTTTTTTTTCTTTAAAGCTTTAAGAGAGTCCAAAGTGCTTGTACACTCCCAGAGTCCCGCAACAGTCCACACTTCCTGCCTACCACCCTGCCTTTGAAAGACTCACATAAACACACAAACACACACACACACACACACACACTGGTTTCCACGACTTCAGAGGACATTGTACTGACTTACATTCATTTCCCGGGGACTTACTCTAACCTTATCCATAATTACTAGTGCTCTAGCCCTAACCCTAACTCTGACCCTAACAATAACCTAAGCCTAACTTTGAAACCTGTCTTCACCTTAAAATGTGGTAATTTACATTATGGGGACTTGATTTTTGTCGTCCTGAGGAAGACAAGTCCCCATATTGTGACTGTGTAAAGAGATTAAGGTTCCCACAATAAAGAATACCAGTTACACACACACACACAGATTTGCGCAACTATTCTTTTTGGGACACTGCACTGACTTCCCTTCATTTTGACAGCTTAAAGAAAGCATTATCCCTAACCTTAACCATAAGTAGTCCCTGACCTTAACCTAACCACAATTCAAATCTTAGCTCTAAACTTTACCAGTTCCTAAGACATGAGGTTCTGACTCATTAGGACCAGGTTTTAGTCTACATGAGGTCTACTGGTCCTGACAAGGTCAGTATTTAGGCCAGAAACAAATACAAGCACAAACAGTGGTGTTTGTTACACATTTGTAATAGTAGTGGATATTTAGAGGTGTATTGTATATCACATCATGTCTTCTATTTTCTTTTTACCTTTTGTCATCTCTGTCCCTGCTCTAGTCCTGTCCCTCCTTTGTCTTCACCTTTCTATTTTTGTCTTTCACTGTCCATGTTTTCTTTTCCTTCCTTTGCCAGTATTTTAGTGGGTATTTGTGACTGATTTATGTTCCATTTATATTGGTATCATTTGTTGTTTTTGCCTTTGTTGTCCCTCCCTTTATCATCCTGTCAGCCTCTTTGTCTCTTGTCCTCATGATCTCCCTCTCATCAGTCACTTCAAAAGCTGTAGTTGGACATGGGACTTAAGACAGGAAGCAGCAGTGTGTGTGTGTGTGTGTGTGTGTGTTTGAGAGACTGAGAGAAAAGGTGGATATTGTGATAAACCAGGAACCACAGCATTCTTTAAATCTAGTAGAGTGCAGTACACATACATATTATATACGCGTGTCTTTTGTGTCAGTAATCTTTATTCCAGTGGAAATGTATTCATAATGGATGCGTTACCATGTTAAATTAATGTTTGATTAGTCAATATTACAGCTGAATTCAGAATTTCTGTATGGATTGCTATAAAAAAAGCATTTAACTGGATGAACTGCAATCTTTTCAGGAAAAAACACAAACAAAATCTTGTTTGGATTAGTCATTTACCAGATTGTAATTTAAGCTTTTAGTGTCTAGTTTTCATTTGCCTACATTCAACAACCATCAACATAAATTAAACTAAATACTGACATGCTTCTTCACAACAAGGTCACTGAATCTCAGCAGGACTGAGGGCCTTTTGGTGTTTGGAGTTTGCATTTTCTGTCTTTCTCTTTCTAAGAATTGATATTTGCTCATACGTGTCACTCACGTGTCTGATGTCATCTTCACAGGGCTTCCTGATCGGTGCACGGCCTGAGAATGCGTGTGAGCCCATTGAGCCCCCTCCGAGGGACAACTTGACAGGTGCCTTTATTGTCCTCATCAAGAGATTGGACTGCAACTTTGACATCAAGGTACAGTGACAACACCGGTTGTGTGTATGTTTGTTGTCCTCATTAGCATTTGCATCACATGCATAATCAAGCTCACATCTATTTTTAATCTCAGCATAAGAATTTTTAACTTCTTTTCTAAGTGTAAACACCTTAAAGTACACAACAAGACACAAAGGGCTGAATGACGGTTCAGCCATTGAGTCTTGATGGAGGATGACTACATGAGATGACACCTAATGAGTATTAACTATTATAATCCAATGCAATCTAATGAATCTAATGATTTTTAAAATTTAAAAATATGAATTAGATTTTTAGCATTTACTGTATATATTGCACTTTGCAAACTGGAAAAGATCACAAAACAATCTGTAATAAAACAATTGTGGTCTTTGCAATGTGTCAACTCCTTTGTTTCAATCTGCATTTGAAAAGATTGAATTACCTAAAATAAACACCAACTGACCAAACGTTGGCCCAAGGAAATACAGCCTTTGTATTTCACAGACAGGCTTCCAGTGCTTGTGAAATGCAAGTGAAACTGTGAATGTGCTTTATTGTAAAGCAGCACCGTGAAATAGTTCTTTAGAAAACGACATTTATTTCAGCAGTTTTAATCTGGAAGGGCAAGCCGCTAAAAATGTTAAGTTCATGCGGTACTGCTGCACACTACTGTGCTTTTTCCTCACACTGTATTTACCGTGTGTAAATGCTTCACAGATAATTTCAGTGAAAACAGGAAAAGGCCATTTCCCTGAACACAGCTTCCTGCATAAGTATCTCCTGGCTTCCACTACTGCTGTTTTTTTTTCCTACCTCTCCTGTGAGGAGCTTGGTTTCCCTGAGGATGGAGAGATCGCTGATCTCTGAGTAAAGTGAGGCATCCAGCAATGTGCAGCACAGAAAGAGAATATGGAGTGTAGTTGCGTGAGTCACTGGAGAGGATGAAATGGATAGATGCAGTGAGAAAAAGGTGATGGACAAAAGGAGAGACGTTGTAACTGTGTGTCTTTTGTGAGAGATATGCCAGTTTAAAACCAAATGCATTTTATACAAGGAAGGTGCTTCTTCAGTATTAATAACAGAAATAGAGCACAAGCTCAACTTTTATGTTTTTAGGGACATTATAAACCTGAATTATAGATTATAGTACTGTAGAGAGTTTATTTTTTAAGTAACTAGGACTATTTGACTTTTTTGTTCACCTGGATGATGGTAGAAAAGTAATCCATCTTTTCCATCCCATTGCTCAGAATAAAATGGAGGTAAAAATAAGAATGTAAGGAGAAGGAGTGAAGTATAAAAATTGGTAGATTAAGATTAAGAGAGTGGGAGCAGAACTGAATAATGTGCTGAAAGAGAGAAAAGCAAGCACCTCTTAGCATCCACTTACTCCGTTTCCTTTTGTACTTTATTGGTTGCCTCCCAATTCATTTGTTCTCAAATTTCCTGGTTTTCTTTCTTGTTTTGTCTCCTCTTTCTTTTTTCCCTTCACTCTGTTGTAACTTGGGACCAGGCATACACCCTTATAAGGTCCGACTGCATCACACAAACACACACAGTTACAGAAATGTGTTGATAGACAGAGCAGTGAGCTGCTGCCTCTCTTGGAACATAAGCAGGCTTCACATAGCTGTGTGTCACACAGACACACAGTGTACTGTATACATGTCAGTATGTATAAGCCAGAAGAGGGAGACATACAATCTGTAATGTCATTTTTTTAAAGAAAAAAAGCTGTCACCAACTCCTGTGGAAGACTATTCTCTAATAAAAATACCACAGGTTACATTAGATCACAAAATGAGAAACTTCCTGTTACTTAGAGATACATGCAACATTAGTGGTATTAACCCCCACCAACAAATAAACAGGGGAAACAAAAAGTAAATTGGACTTTCTGATAGTAATATAACCAGGAAGAAAACCATTAGGAGAGGAAAAAAAACTACTGAGAAGACAACACCCCTACTGCCAGATGACCAGTCCTGTTGCAAGTAAAATTCACGTCGAAATCACATTGAAATCACATGCCCTCTTAACATTAAGCAAGAGTACAATGAAGCCTTATTTGTGATCCTGCCAGATCACATGTAATATTGTATGTTGACGTATGTATAACGCTTGATAAAGCAATTTACAGGCTGTATAGTTGAAGGTCTAGTGTGCAAATTTAGGATAGTTTACTAAGATGTAAGCTGCTGACCTCTTGGCCAGGTTACCCCTGGGAAAGAGATTTTGATCTCACTGGGTTCTATCTGGTTAAATAAAGATTGAATAAATAAAAAATAAATAAATGCTTAAAAATATAAACTGTATGGTTTCTGTAGCCTTAGAATAACCCTTTTATATGTACTTAAGGCCCTTTTTTACACATTTTCTACAGCAGTCAGAAGAACCAAACCTGCCGGAGCAAAGGCCATCATAGTTCCTTGACACACTTGGATAAGGGAGGGGTTGGCAGAAGAGTCCTCCATTGTTACAATTAGTCACTATCACTAGATATCACTAATTTGTACACACTGGATCTTTAAAATGCAAAGCCATATATTCACCAAGTGTTTTTTATAGACTGTTGCATTGCAGTCACGTTGTTCTTCTCTACTTCTTTGGGTATCCCTGCTGTTATTGAAAACAATTAAGTGACATTTGGCAATAATAATTTTACTGCTCCATCCCTGTAATGAACCTTTACATACAATTTTTTTTGGCAGACATTGTCTGTTCTTCACTCACTATTGTTTGATCACTGAGATATTCAGCTGTCATCTCTCTCTCTGTCTGTCCTCTGCCTCCCCTCTTGTATCAAGCCATCAGCATCCTGTGAGCAGCAGTTTACAGTTTTAATGGATTCTTGGCTGTAATGGGCAATAAAATGGATACTCACCCACTTAACCTTCCATTACATTTTAGCACTTCCACCCGTAGAGTGTGAGTGAGAGTGCATGAGAAAGAGTGTGTGTGTTGTGATAAGACGTGACGATGAGAGGAGGTCGGATGTCGAGAGAGAGTGTTGGAGATGGGAAGGAGGTGAAGAAGATCAAGTGAAGGCATGTTAACAGACGCACACGAACAGTGTTGTCAGCTGTCAACCAGATGACCAGATATTAAAATATTTTTGGAGCTAATCTTTCTTACTGTTTTATGTCAGGTCATTTCTCTTTAACCTTCCACTTGAGACCGTGCAAGTCTGGATCTTAAAGAAAAATTAACTTAACATATATATAGAGAGAGACTCTGTGTGTCCAAGAGTGATGGAGAAACTGCATCTTCACTGTTTGTTGTTGTTTGTTTGGGGGGATGCTCACTTGGATGTTAAGTAACATGCCGCAGTATACAGACGATAGAGACTGACCAAACGGGATAAAGTTGCAGCGACAACACTTAACATTCCACATGAGTATTATATTAGTATCATAATGTGAAGGTAATATTATTGTAATACTATACTATAATCTTATTTCTATTCATGTCATGTCTAGTTAATAGCTTGGTAATTCAAATTACTATAGGTTGCCATCAGAGTAATAGTAGAATCAGTCCACATGAACTGTAAATGTTCTGGTAATACTGTTCCCATTATGTTTACTGCAAGGACAAAGCAGGGGTTACTTTTCCATACCTTTAATTCAAATAAGGGTTTGGTAATCAAATCTCCAGGAGATAGATGTAAGTCGGTGTAGTGTGTGTGAGAGAGTCAGAGAGAAAGGGAAAAACCATTCCTCCATAGACACCCTCTTTTAGAAAATGAATCTTCAGAGGGCAAAGGTTTGTACTTCCTGTACACAAGGATTCTTTGAGGTGGTGATGGCAAAGGGGGGGGCTCCCTCATTGGTGACTTTTCTGACCTTTCTGGTCATAGAGAGGGGGTGGACAGGAAACCCGATACCCTTTTCTTCCCCTCTCCCTCTAACGAACCTCTCCTTGTTCCTCCCTTCAGTCTTAGCTCAGACTTTTGCAGCCTGTCTGCCCCCTGAAAATACCACAGAACTGTTTCTTCCTGTCTTTTCTGTGAGCTACTTCTAGTGGTTTAAATGTGTACTGGATTAAGCAAATGCACGAGGTTACATTTTTAGTTGCTTATAAGGAAACAAAGATGTAAGAACACACACACAGTTTGTTAGGAACAGCAATTTAAGTTTAATATGTTCTAATACATCACCATCCTGATTCTGAATCAAAGGTATGCAGCAGTGTGTTTTAATTAAGGTGCAAACTTAAGCAAGGTGTACTTAATAAAAGGGTAACTGAATGTATTACTTTAAGGTGAAACTATGAAAAGTCAACACAGAGGCTTTCATTAACTACAAAGGTTAATGCTAAAGTGTAGTGGCTCAGTTAAGTGTATTATCCAACTGTATTGTTTGTTTGCAGTGCAAGATGACAGCTTTTTTGTCTGGTGGAAAAATTTCCTACATGAGACCAAGGTCACGCCATGACATGGTCCAAAAGCTGTCTGGCAAAGCACAGTTGAGACTAAACGTGCAGTCTGGTGTAAATACCTTTTCTGCAGTCAAGAAGCTGAACTCCAGTTGACAGGACACAGATCAGGGACTATAGCATCAAACAATCCTCACTCACTCTCTCACTCATTTTCTACCGCTTTATTCACTGAGGGTCGCGGTGAATATTTCCACCGAGCAGCTGGTGCCTAACTCCAGCTGACACAGGGCGAGAGACAGGGTACACCCTGGACAGGTCGTAGAAATTGTACTGGGATCAATTCATTTTTTGTATAACAAATGTATGAACAGGAACATACAGTAGCTCCCTCAGGACATATCCAAATAAACTACAGATATCATACAGTATAATGCAGTTTATGTTGGGGGGATGTGGTTACAGGAGCATTGACTAAGTAAAAAAAAAAATCTTATATTTGAAACTGTAATGATGTGGACCGGGGACAAAAAAAAAATCAAAGCTTTGATTAAGCATGTACATTATGCGTTCTAGTTTAAAAGCCATGGAGGCCAATATACGTGCCTTTTCCAAGACATATATATTTATCCAAAAATGAGAGCTTCTTCTTACAAAGACCTGGTTAGATAAATTAGTAAAGGAGAAAAAAGCAACACTATGATCGTGGCTTGGTGAGTTTTAATTGTTACTGGGTGCCTTTATTGACTAGCTAGATTTTAATATCCATTTCTCTAATGAAAACATTTGTAGTAGGTTCATGTGGTGTTGCTACTCGTCTGTGTCCATGACAAGGTACAAAGTACCATCGGTTGACATTGGATCAATCCAACAGAACTGTTGCTGCTGGGGTCCAGAGAAGGAGGGGGGAAAAAAAAGTCTGTTGTCTTATCTTGAGGTGTGGCTCTGCAAGGTTTCTTGCTCTCTATTTTATTATCACACAGTCAAACATGAGTTAGGCAGAGGAGGTCTGGGTCATCATCATATTTGGCCAATGAGAAGAATCAAGGGTGCTGGCTTTGCTTTTTTCCAGCTGCAGCTGAAGTTGGCCGGTCATTTCCCATGTAACCTTGCTTCCTGCCTCTGCCTTGCAGTAAATACATTTCACCATGCAGCCTTTTTTTTTTTTTTTGGTGTAGTGACCTCATTAGACACACACACTCGCAGGCCTCGGCTTTTGCCAGTGTTGGTTTTTCGGCTAGCAAAATAACAAAAGGTTATGGACGGACTTTGATGACATTTACAGGGAAAGTGTGTAATGGGACAAGGATCAGATGATTTGATTTTGGTGGTGATCCGGATCACCATCTGGATCCAGCAATTTTTTTTAAGGATTCTTTATCATTGCAAGATAGGCATTTGTATATTTAACTCCACAAAAAATGGCCAGGACACTTGATAAAAAAATAAAATAAAATACAGGATAAGGGCACAATAGGTTTTATGATATATCAAAGAATGATCCTGTGAACATTCCAGACATTACGATCCAGAACCGGAAAAAATAGGGGGCTTGTGGGATTTTGGGCACTGTAAGGTGAGAAATAAAGATACAGACATGCAACTAGCACCAAATTGTAGCTGAGACTCTGCTGAATCGGAAATGTGTCACCTGATTTGCGGTATCTTTCATAACTATGGAGCTAGATCCAGAAGAAAACTGCCCCTTACAGAAATATTGATGAATAATTATAATTATTCACAATGAATAATCGTGAATAATTATCAAACTGATAACGGTATTGAGGTGAGTCCAAATGCTAAGGGTATGTTTTCGTGGTCAAGAAAACCAATAATGTAGATACAATAATCCTAGGACTAATAATTTTGGGTGTAAATCACAATATGGGGGAAATGAGCTGTTCGGTGGAAATGAGCTGCTCGGTGGAAATGAGCTGCTCGGTGGAGTGCTTTTCTAGTTCAGACTGTTATCTGGCTTCCTGCACAAACTGACATAGTCCTACGACAGGGTATGACTATGGCTGAGTGAATGTATGACTCTGTGTGGGTGTGTATGTACACCTTAAATAGGCTGTGAGGACCAAGTGTCAAGCAAACCTATCTTTGCAAGGACATTTTGACCTTCTGAGGACATTAAGACTTGGTTTTAGGGTTAGGGTTAGAATTTAGGTTCAGGGTAACAGTTAGGGTTAGGCATTTAGTTTTGATGGTTAAGGTTAAGGGGCTAAGGAATGTATTGTGTTTACGAGTGTCCACACAAAGAATGCAAAACCAGTGTGTATTTGTTGCTTTGTGAGGACCAAAAAAACTGTAAACCATAAGAAGTGAGGACATTTTGGGAAAGTGAGGACATTTTGTCTGGTCCTCACATCTTGAAAGGGTCTTTGGGGGTTAAGTCCTGGTTTTAGGGTTAGAATTGGCTTTTAGGCTAGGGCAAGGGTTAGGCATTTAGTTGTGGTGGTTAAAGTTGGGTAAGAGGCTAGACAATGCATTATATCTATGAGGGTCCTCATTTTGAATGCTGCACAAACTTGTGTGTGTGTTATAGACTGAAAGGAGTTGGCTGAGCTGTTGCCATAACAGCTCTGAAAAATGACATTCATAACATTGCCATTGCCCTCTACCATTAATACACACACACACACACAATATATATTTATGCTTTTACTGTTTATAGGAACTTAAAGTATATAGAAAAGTTATGTTATATATATACTTATTTATGTTTATATATTAAGTACTTCATAGTCACACAAACATGACCAAAAGGATTTGAATACATTAATGGATTTAAGTCAAAGATAAGCATTATTTTTTATGGAACATTAAAAACAAATTAGGATAAGGAAACACCATTAAGTGTAAATAAGTATCAATACAACATCTTAAGTTCAAATATAGACTCTTTCACACATGGAAATGTGTTGCATTAATTGCATTTTGTGCTGCCTTATCAGTGTATGTGACTCGTCTGGGCAGTGAGCAGTTTTATTGAACTCTTTATCTAATCAGTTGTCTGGACCTTGAAACTGAAGCCCGGCTCTGCTCTACGGTGTGCCACATTCCACCGAAACACAGAGGAAAGAGGGAGGGAGGGAAGGAGGGAGAGAATAAAAAAGGGGGGGGGGGTGAAAATATCAGACAATGGTTTGAGCAGATTTCTGGTCACATTTTGTTTGGAGTTGGGGTGATATAACAAGGGTACTGAGGGCAGAGAGAAGGAGGTTTAGTATGGAGAAGTAGTAGGTAAAAGTAGTGGACGAGAGAAAAAGGTGGGGCAGAACAAACTAGAGAGAGAAAAAAGGGTGGAGAAGTGATGATGATGAGAAAAATGTGACGGGTAAGGGGGGAAATGAGGACTTGGTTGAGAGCAGCTATCTAAACTGCAGAGGAGCAGAAAGGCTGTACCTGTTGTATCTGATTCATTTTAGGGAGATAGTGAACCAATGCATGTGCATCCGTCCTCTGCTTGTGACCTATTGCATTCAATATCAGTTTCTTCAAATTAAGTAAGTAACACTTAGGCCAGGCCCACACTGGATGCGTGTGCAGTTTATGACGGCTCCGATGTTCATCTGCTCCATCTTCCAAGCCTCTTCTGTTTACACAGGGAGCGTGTCTGCTGTGTGTCTGCTGTAGAGCTTCTGCCATGTTTTACACGATGTTTGACTTTGAAAATCCTAAAAATAGACTTTTAAAGAATCTACTTCTCTTTATGCAAGTAAATACCAATACCACTAGATAGACGGACAGATACTTTATTGATCCTGAGTGAAATTTTAGGCATCTCGTAGTTCACAGACACACGGACCATGTATCTCCCACATATAACAACAGCAACACCCCAACTATACATTCAACCCACATATGGACATAAACCCACATAGATGCACATAAAACACACAGGAAGTCCTCACAGAAGCATATAATGACGTTAGAAGTTGCACATCCATTCGTCCTTCACAATAAAGCTATGATGAAGAACAACCAGGGAACTGAAACTCTTGAGTGCCTTTACTTTTAAACAGGAAAGGAACATGCTGTGTTTGTGACATATGCAACAGATATAGACACTGAAATAGTAGTGAAAAATATTTTTTATTTTTTTGCTATGAAGCGTGCACAGCTTGCAGGAAAAAAGGAGGCAGCAGTGAGAGAAAAGAAAAGGTAAAAAAAAAATACATTCAGTAAATGCAATTAGATTTAGATTTACTGAATCCTAAGCAGATCTGCTTTGTAAAACAACTCCCTTCTCACTGAGGCGTACATGTTAACCGATGAGAGCAGCTACACTACCTACTGTATATGAGATGGGCTTCTCTGGTGCCTCTATTTTTCCTGCAAAGCCGTGGCTTCATATTGAAGAGTCCTGCTATTTAGTTGAGGACCGAGGAGTTCAATAGACTATTTTAAATACTGCTTTATTATAATTTTCAAAGGCAAAGCTGATGTGATGTAAAACATAGCAGCAGTTCCGTAGCAGACACACTCCCCGTGTGAACAGACGTGGGCGAGATGCAGCAGATCAGCAACACAGCCAGCGCACACTGCGCACACATTCAGCGTTAACCTGGCCAGAGTTTGAGCTGCATGACACATTAAGTCTGCTCTAAAAATACGCAGCACAGTAACTGCAACAGACTCCATGCTGAACATTTTTACAGCCTTCATCGGCAAGAGTGTGAAGTAAAAATGGATAACGAAACAGAAGAAAGAGGACCTTGGGTTAGAGAAGGGAAAAAAAAGAGTAGGAGAACGGATGGGGAAGTGTGAAGGAGAGGATGTCAGAGGAAAACAAGCAGAGGCAGGGAAGATGAGTCGATGTTTTAGCTGCAGCACTGGGCGAGGAGACTGTGCAGTGTTGGCAGCTGATACACACAAAGATGCACACACACAGCAGTGAAGATGCAGTCCTTAGTGGCAAAAGCACACACACCCATGCACGGTAATAATAATTAGTGACGCTGTGTACGCACCAACATTCCCACTGATCCAGAGGAGTGTGAAGGTGAAGGTCTATCATCTGTCTCTCGACAGATGATACCATTTTACACTTTCAGAAGATACATGTTGAACACATCAGGTCAAAATTGAAAATTGTTTATGCTCTTTTTTGGGTTTCAAATGGTTAAATCCAGACATCAGTGTGTGAGTCAGCTCCAGGTGGCACAGTTTACACACTTTCAGTCAACTCTGACCAATGTGACTCAGGTCTGGCACACATGCGCAAACAAAAAGGGTGTTTTTACAGTGACTTTACAGTGGTACGGAAATGTCGTCTTTCTTTAATAGCCCTCTTCTATGCATGTACACAGGAAGATGCTCAGCACACAGACACAGACCTTCAATGTAAAGGGCACGAAAACTCTTATCAACAAGTTCAGCAGGTTTGTTTGCATTCACTTGAGCATCATCCATGCCGGTGAACTCTGAAGAACAGATCTTTGAAGCAATTTATCAGTATTATAATATAATATCAGTAATATTATATTAAACATATTAAATGTTATTTACCAGTCAGATGCCTTTTTTATTAAACTTTGCCATTATCTCTTGTGTAACAACTCAATATTTGGAGTCCACACATGCTTAGGTTAGAGCAGAGTAATGTTTCTATTTTTCTTTGCTCTAAAGTAACACTGCAAAAACTTTTTTTTATGGACAGTTAAAACATAACTCAATCTATTGATTTCTTTATTATCCTATACATTCTATTAGATCTGCCTCCCTTGGTCTTAAATTGATGCAAATTTGTGCATGTACTTCCAGTATGTCACACTGTGATGAAAAGCTTATGGAGCTTGTTAATGTCATTCACAGCGCTCTCTGAAAATAACAACACATCAAGCAAATTCAAGTCTGTTTTTCAAAAATCCATAATAACTGAGTTTTATAAATAACCCTCTGGTGACTATGTTGCAGGCCAAGTCAGAATTTGGTCAGCAAAAAAAAAAAGAGAGTCAGATGCTTATTTCTCTTGTTTTGAATTGAAGCGCTGATCCTACAAAAAATTGAAAACTAATGTGGACTTAGGAGAACAGGAAAAGAAATATAGCTCTAGGCACTGGAGCCAAGTACTGCCATCACATGACAATACAAGATGTCAAGATGCCCTTGAGAAAGGCAAATAATCTGAAATTCTTCCAGTGTAGCTGTACAGTAGCAGTACAGGGCCACTGCCTTGTGTAAAATGTGAAACTTTAACCATAATAATTAATTATAGAGAAACAGTGTGGCCTCTGGAAACTTTTTGGAGAAATCAGAAGGTTGATTCAAATGTATGACATGTTTTCCTTTTTTTTTTCTTCTCTCTTTCCTTCTTCACACCTTCATTGTAATATTTTTGGATTTATATGATGCTGAAGGATTTGTATGTGTGGTCCCACAGGGATAACAGCAGTTAATTGGTGTAATGGCTGCTGTTAAATTCACACAGAGGATGGTGCTACAGCTCAGCACAGGCTCTTGTATGACTAATATTAGTTTCATGTCTCTTTTTTCCCTTTTTCCTTCTCCTGCTTTCTGCCCCCCTCTCTTCAGTTTCAGGAATGCATTGAATGTCCTTATCTTTGCCTGTGCAAACACAAGGGTGAGCCAGCAGCAGAGGTTGAATTCCTCTGCAGATCCCATACAGACAGGCCACACCACACACTGGCATCTCCTGACAGTCAGACTGGCTTCTTACTTTCATGGTGAATTCCCCTTGTATGTACAGAGAGACAAACTCTAGCCTAGTTAACCTGTCAGGGCCTACATTTGACTGAAAGGGAATATCTAATTGTTGATTACAGGACATATTCACTGTAATTAATGATCATCCAGAGCCACATGAGACCAACTTTTAGCTTTTGACAGATGTTTCAGTATCTTCCATCTGCAACATCTGGAGTCACTGACATTGTTTCTGGATGCTAAGCATTTATTATTGTTGTCATGATGATAAACAACAACAGTATGTATGGTTAGTCTTCTCCAAATAACAAATTTGATTTCATTTAATGTGGAGGTCTTTTTGGGCAAACACAGCGGTGTTTCATTTATCCTACAATGAGCACTAAGTAAATGGGGCGGACTACATTAAAAATGCCAAATGCACATCACAATTCATTGACTGACTTGTGCGGCAACACCTTAACCGTAAAGATTCATTCACAATCATTGAATAAAAAAGGGTTTTAAGTCGTGACAAAACAGTAATTGTATTGCAATTTTTTACACAACTTCTACCACGTTAGTAACTATACCCACCATAATTAATTATGTCAGGATCTGTATGAGACAGCGCAGATGACCGTGGTTGATTAATGGATTGATTAATTGCACACTTGATGAAAATTATTCATATCAGTCCATTCCAAATTTGGATACAAGAAAAAATGTTTAGTTTGTCAGTTCCATTTGCAGTATTTTATTTTAATAAATAATTGATAGTTTGAGTTTCCTTTGCTTCTAGTATTTTGTTAATGTGAAATTTTACTTTAAGTCACCATGCCGATGGGTCCCTCTCCAACTCTAAGTCCTGTTCATGAGATTCTGACATTTTCATTCCCAGCTTTTCCACATCAACAACTGACATAGAGAGTGTCTGTCTGCTTATGCTTAGCGTCATACTATAGAACTGATTGCCTGATGCCATTGTTGCCATGGCTGTAGGAGCAATGTTTATAGGTATTTTCAAAAGTCAACATTGTCAAATAAACGTTTGGAATAAAAAAAAAACATTTTAGAGACTTAGCAGCATTCACCAAGTTTCTAAAAATAATAATAATGTGTAAACTTAACTGGTCGATTCCTTTATTAATAAGCAGTGGAGGATTCTTCACAAAATGGCAAATATTGGACCATTTAATTAGCGTATCCCAGATACACACATGCGTGTGGGTGTGCTGTCCTTTATCCAGACAGCCTCCTTCTAGATGCACACAGCAGCCATTGATGCGTCCACACAATACACTCTCACATGCAAACACATGGGATCACGACGCTGCGGCTGCCATACACACTGCCTCTTACATGACAGTGCATAAAATTACAATGACGAGGGACGGACAAAACACAGAGCTGTCTTTCTTCCGTCCACACAGGCCACAATGCACACAAGCCACAATACACACGCAAACACTCATATTAGATTTAAATGGATTTTAATGCATCGCAGTAGAGTACAATGCTCATAAAAAAAGGCCTGAAGCCATATACACACACACACACACACACACATACATACAAACAAACAACACAGGTTTGCTTAACTATTCTTCCTAGGACACGTTCATTTAGACAGCTGAAACAAAGTGGTGTTGCTAACGTTAACCATAACCAGTTAATGCCTAATTCTAACCTTAACCTAACCACAATTCTTGTCTTAGTCCAAATCCTAACCTCTAAAATGAGTTTTTGCCTCATTAGAACCAGGTTTTGGTCTCCATGAAGGACTTCTGGTCTTGACAAGGTCAGTTTTTATGTACGAAAATGTCCTAAAGGGGTAACAAATGCAAGTATACACACACACAGTTTAGGTAAGTGACAGTTGTTACCTTGTCTAATGTTTCACAGTTAACTCTGTTTATTATCCATCAAACAAAACATCAACCAGGTTTGCAAATTGGTAATTGTAGGAAAAAAATAGTGCACAAAATGGGTCCAAGTTGACTCCAACAGTGTGTAAAGTTTAATATTAGGGCTGTCAGTGTTAACAGCGACAATTAAGTGTCGATCTTAACAGGTCTTTTTTTGTTCTTTATACTTTCATAAATCACGTGTAGCTCAGGTTGTATTTGCTTTGTGGCGTATGCAACTAAAAAAAGCTTGAATATAAGTAACACGTCTTTAAAATTGTGTTTAATGTAAGATACATTATTCATAGCTCTCCACACGGTCAAGTCCACTCTTTCCTAATATTCCTCTAGGATTTCAAATCAAAATAAAAAATATTTTACATTAGATTACATTATATTGTGGTGGCTTTATTCAGTAGTTGTAGTAGTGGTGTACTGCTAAACAAATACTGAAGAGTCACTGTCTTCACTTTCGACAAGTGGGAGAGGATATATATATATATATATATATATAAGCTTAATAATATATATATATAAGCTTAATAATATATATATTAAAGCTTCATAATTTGGGTAGAATATCAAATTCAAAATTCTCTGATACATTACATTAGCATTTTAATTTGCGATACAAATATCACAATATTTACTGTGGTATCAGTTTAAAACAAGATGGATCATTACCGTTAACTACTGTACTGGACATTTGAATTGTTTCTACTTATTCATTGTTTATATATATATATATATGTATATATATGTTGGAATCTTTAAATTAGCATAGAACATAGAACAATTAAAAATAGGAGAATGAAATGAAATTACAGCCTTTGGGATTTGCTCTTTTTTGCTCTTTTTTTCTACAGACTGGCATTGACCAGTGGAAACCCCATATCACATGGCCTCTAATATAATGGTTTATTCCAGGATTATATTGTCATTTCCTGTTTCCGCCACCACATCTGTTATGAGCTGTGAGGCACAACAATAGTTATTCAGGATATCGTATTTACTGTGTCGCAGGTCCAGAAGCTGTGTCACAGATGGAAGATCCTGGTTGCATCATTTCCCCCTTAATAAATGATGTAGCACACATATGGTATAACATGTAGCTGGTGGAAATGTTCTTTTTTTTTTTTTTTTGCTTTTTTTAGTGTTTCCAGAAAGTTGTACGTGTGTAACTTGTTGCTACTATTGTAGTTTTCAGTGAAAAATCTGATCACATCGGGGAGCAACATGAGATTCAGCTCACTTTCTAAATAAGTGACTGATCCTCTTGGTCTTTTTCCTGAAGTTGCTTTGTATTCCGACTTTGTAACGCCGCCTATGCCACACAACAATCCACACAGCTGTTTTTAGAAGTGTGACATTGACTGACTGCCTCCCTCTCCCTCCCCAGCTCTATCTTCACTTGCTACTAAAGAGCATGATAAGCCGACTCCAGCTGGTGAACCCCAGCTTTGCTGAACAGCTTGTCATTGGCTTTATTTGTGTCACAAATACAACCCATCATCTACCCATTTCAAAGTAAAAGCACTATGTTTTCTATTCTCTGTTTTACTTATTGTGAAATATTTCAAGGACCAGTTGATGTGTGGTTTCACCTTGAAAAATCCTGACTTTTATTTTTTTCTAGTCTAGTTTGTTGACCGGTGAGTCCATCTTGAATTTTTGGTGGTCAGTTTGCTTTTTGGTTTGAATGTGGGCTACAGGTTTCGTCTTATTGTTTTGAAGGCACACAAAGGCAGTGGCCAATGTTAAATAAAAGAGAGTAGCCTTTCTAATCTTTAGCCCACACTGTCACTCATAATCATGTAGCCCTTCCTTTGTCACTTCCTGTTTTGGATCTTTGGACTAGTGCTTAAAACATCCCATCCCTGACATGCAGTTCCTGGTGCAGTGGAGCCACACAGTTCCTTCATCTGTGGTCTTTGCTACCTTATCTCTCCACTTTTTTTTATATGATTCAGCAGCATTTAAATCAATTAAAGTCACATAAGCTGTCGATTGTGTCCTAAAACTGGACGTGGTACTCAGTGATTCAGTAATGTTATTAAATCAAAGAGACAGCTGGAGTGTTTGAGTTGGTTTGGCTGAAGGATCAACAAGCTTTCCCTCCCTAAACACAAATGGAATCTATTTCTGTGTCTATTTCTATTGCTGTCTCATATAATAAAAATGAGATTTGGACATATTACCTCACAAACATAGAGGACAACTTTATGTAGGGGTATTTTTAGTAGTAGCTTAGGTTGGGCTAAGGGGGCTTTACACTATTTAACAATCAAGATTTCAAATGATTTATTTCATTTCAGGTCCTCAATGCACAGAAAGCAGGATACAAGGCAGCCATTGTTCATAATGTGGACTCTGATGACTTGATCAGCATGGGATCAAATGATCGTAAGTTACCACCTCCTCCTGTTCATGTGTCTCTTTGCTGAAAGAGTATGTACCTTTGTTTTCTCTTTGAGGAGAATGCCTTTATTGTCAGCGTGTAAGAACAACAAACTTTGCTGTGCAACTCTTTTAATTTTCGCTTTACCAGTCACACATTTCCAGTTATACACATGGTCCTCCACTTTAATCTGAAACAACTGGATATTATACAGCAGCCTAACACTAACCCAACAATGAACATAAGTAGTAAAAGTGCGTATTCAGCAGGCTGATCATCAATTATCCAACATGCTTCTTGACCAGACTACACATGGCGTTTATTGCATTTGGTCTTGCCACTTATAAATTAAATGACCAACAATGTCAGAAAGATCTGGACTGAATTCAGAGATTTCTCTGGTAACGGTAATGGTTCAAGATAATTCAGTCTTGAACCATTATAGTATAACTGAGCAGTGTTATTAATTCACATGACATTCTATATTGTTTTTGTCTTTAGTCGAGGTTCTGAAGCAGATCGATATTCCCTCTGTGTTTGTGGGTGAGGCGACTGCCAATTCTCTGAAAGAGGACTACACATACGACAAGGGGTAAAAACCAAATCCAGTCTCATTTCTCTGCCCGTCAGTGTAACTAGGAAACATTTTCTGTTCAGCTCTCCTCATAATGTTTCTGTCAGTGTCATCATCATGACAGCAATGCCTGTTTTTAATTAGCTGGCTCACTGAAATCTCTGTTTTGTTTATTTGTTGCTTTCTGAAGTTGCCTGCATGTAATATATCAAACACAGAAGTTGTGTTTTTCGCTGCTGCTGCTGATGTGATAATCGGGTAATGAAATGTTTCAGTCTGTTAGAAGAGTCCAGAGAGCCACAGCTGTAAATTCTCATTTCTTCACTTTCAGCTGGTGTATGTGCTTGTTTGTGCATGTGTCAGTACAATACACTTTTACTGCTACTAGATTTGTTGTTTTAGCAGTGCTGTAAGATATACAGTATAATTATTTCTGAACCACTTTATTGGAACACATCCAGAAAATATGGGAAACATGTATGCAGTTTTAAAATAATAAATATCTCAGAAAAACAAAAAAAGAAGCTTCTACAGGTTGTCAAGTATTAAATATGACCTACTCTTACACTTGAGAAGCAGGACCCTGGCTCTCTTTAACCTGGTTTTGAACCCAAAATAATGTTACTGGTAAAAACCTGTGTTTGTCGAAAAATATCTGCTGTGAAAAAGGTTTACTCAAGACACAAAGCTTTTGCTTTACATACACATCTTGTATGAGTTATACTCATTGTCAGCTTCATAATACACATGGTAAAATTTACAGTCACATCATTTTAATCCAAATGCCAACGATCACAGAACTTTAGAGAAATAAAAACAACAATGCTGGTGCTTTCACACAATTCTGTTTGACAGTCTTTGCTTTGTCAGAGGAATAAACACCAAACATGGTATAGTTAACACATCTTTTCAGTGTGGGCTAAATGAGCAACCACAGATTAAGGTAGTGCAGAGATTCACCACAAAGTGAGTTCTGTGGAAATAAGCAGAGGTTTTGACCCCATTTATTCATGGTGTGAAATGCCAAAAAGAATATCCTAAATGTGGCAGCCCACAGTAATTAGCAGTGCTACAATACTGCAGCCTCTGTGTAGGTCATTGTCTTACAGTGGCTTCAAAAATATTTGCCAGGACCAAAATAAACCATTATTTTTTTTCCTGAAAACAGTTCTGCTTGTTTTTTAGGGGACACGTGGTCCTCATGCCAGACTTCAGCCTGCCACTGGAATATTACTTGATTCCGTTCCTCATCATCGCAGGAATCTGCCTCATCCTCATTGTTGTCTTCATGGTTGGTGCATTTTACTGCCTACATTTAACTTGAACATAGCAGATATCGAGGACAGTTACTCACAGATAGCAAATTTTACCATCCCTCCACACCAGAGATGGTTGAAGCAGCAGGCAACATTTGTATATACTGTACTGATACATCATCCCATTCAATGATTATTTTTTAATTTGGCAAATATTCCTCTTGGCTTAGGTTAATATTTGAAATACTTTGCATTTATTAGATTTGGGAGAAAGACGGTCAAAGTTAATTCTTGTGTATGCTATTCATCAGGAACATCTGGAAGAATTTTAATTACTTCTGACTCATAAAGCATGTTTTCAGCCGTAACCAAAGAATTAACATTCTTATTTTGACAAATTGTTACACTTTTCTGGCCACCATTCGGCAACTTAATGCAATAAAACTGAATGTTGCCTCAGATGTACAACTGCAATGCACTAATCATAGTATTTCTTAAATATATTTTTGTACATTTTTATACGAAATAAGTGAAGTAAAAATGTCTCCTGTGAACCTGCAACAATGTTCGCTGCAACAATCTGTTCGCTGTAACATTTCTACTTTACTTCAGTAGAAAAAGGACCTTTGTGGCGAAACTGGTTCTGTGTCCGAAACCCACGTTGAACCTGAATGTGGAAATAATATGACACTGTTCGATTGCCATCCAACTTGAGCTTGAAATGTTACACTTGATCTTATGTAACTGTGTTGCCTTGGAGACAGTAATCATAATTTCAGTGTTTATGGACTCATTACCTGGACATGTGTGTTTGTGTGTGTTCTTGTACTTGCTGCAAAGTGAGGACCAAAAATTGTATAAACCCTACAAAGTGAGGACATTTTGGCTAAGATTTGAATTGTGAATTTTGGTTAAGGTTAGGATTTGGCATTAACTGGTTATGAGGAAGGTTAGGTACAAGGCTTTGTTTATGCTGTCCTAATGAATGGAAGTCAGTGGGAATCCTTGAAAGGAAAGGTGCGCAAACCTGTGTGTGTATTATGTGTGCTTATTTTAAAGCTTTAGACAATATTCTCTCTTCTTTGCTTTTGACAGATTACCAAGTTTTTCCAGGACCGACACAGAGCTCGTAGGAGTCGCTTGCGCAAAGATCAGCTCAAGAAGCTTCCAATTCACAAGTTCAAATCAGGTAAGAAAGCAGTGTCAAGCACTGAAGAGAAGTTTATACTGTAAACAAAGGTTTAACAAATAAATCTGGTCATTCGAGCAAAAAAGTGTGCCTCCATGTTAATCGAAGTTTATTTGATTTCCATTATGCATTGCAATGTGGACATGGATTATTCTGCATCACTGCAGTTACAGCATATGATCAATTACTGCCACGTGAACTAGGCATAGGCACAGACCTGGTGCCGTGGTCAAGTCGTAGGGCCCAGGCCCCATCGGGTGCTGAGCACTGCTGCATTATGCGTGTGTAACGCCTGTTTTGTACAGTCAGTGAAAATTTCCAAAGGTCAGTGAATGTGCCTCAACAGTCAGTCACAGTCACCAGAAGACCTGTTTGCTGATTGTTTCGTATACAGCCGACACTCACAGCTATGGAATGCGGTACTACCCTCGGGATTCAGCTACTTAAGCAAGTTTTTAGCAAGTTTAAAACATAAACATATGAAGGTTCTCCATTTCATTAACAACTTTTTGAGGGAAGACAATTTGTGCCAAAAAAAACACATGCTACGGGCTGGGCTGGGGTCCGATGTGACGGTGGGAATTAGGAGGCCTGTTGAATTATTCTGTGTGTGACTGTGGCACCGACCAGAGGATGATTTCATATCTACAGAAGCATCACTTACTGCAGTGTTTCTTAAACCCTGGTGCTGGGGACCCACTGCCTCGCAAGTTTTAGATGTGTCCTAGCTTCAGCAGACATGATTCAAATAAATGGGTCATTATCAGGCTTTTGCAGAGCTGGATGACAAGCTGACAATTTAAATCTGGTAAAACACTGACCTACTGTATCAGCTCTGATCAGAGCGATGTAAAGATATATATATTTTTTTGTTGTTTTGTCCTTGTGCCATGCTGCTGTTTCTCACATGATTCAGCCCGGAAGAGAAATGTTATCAGAGTGTTGCGACTCATCATTCCTCCTTCAAACTCTACACCTCTGCTAATCGGATTAATGTGGACTACATTTCTTTTCTCTCTGTGCCAGATTAAAGTTCCTCTCTGAGAGCAGACACATGACAGATGCTTTGGAATGTGGTCTCAGTCATGCCAGTGGTGGAAAGTAAAGTGAATGTGTCTAAACCCATACGAGCACATGTACAGTACAGTTGGCGGAATGAGAGAAAATAAGAGATAAATTTATCTGTGTGAATGTAAGCATTTTGAACTATACTAAGATATTAGTTTTCTGTCTGCCTTCCCTTTCAGTCCAGGTACAAAGGTCAGACTGGAATTGTTTTTGCAATGCAAATCTACTTTGTGTCATGGTCAAGTGAGTTTCATCTGTGTTTTTTTTCCCTTCAGCTGTGTTTCCTCCTGCAACTGTATTTTGCAGAATGGAAAGCCCTTAACTACAATCAGCTGTGCAGAGGGAAACACTAGTCTATTTTATAGACTATGGGTGGTGCATGATAAGTAGCAGTCTTGCAAAGCTGCTAATTGAGGGGGTTATGAGCTGAGCTGCTCCTCCTCGCCTGGCACTAACAGATGCACATGCAACAGAAGAGCACATGTTGCTCAGATAGCTTTTTCTGTCACGTCAGGATCTGCGGTTTCTGTGTGCTGCCGGTTGTGGCTACGAGCAGCACCCACTCTGACTCAGGGTTTCCACCAGGAACTGCCTCAGTCAACCTTGTCAGGGAGTTTAAATGTCCAGGAAACGCCGCCCCTTCAGGCTTTTGCATTTCTGTCAGCTGAGTCTTGAGTGACACAGGAAGGGGACACAAAATCTCTACCTAATCACCTTTTAAACCCTGCTCTCTGGACCAGTGCTCACTTGGCAAAAAGCATGCCCTGATTAAGTGTTAAAAAAAAGACTAAGATCAGTGGGGCTGTACCTCCGTGTGGGGTTTGTTATTAGCGTGCCAGGTGAAACCACTAATAATAGGAATATTCTCTGTAAATATATAGTCTGTGTACTGCATTTTATCAATGTGTTGTCACAGAAATGAAATAAATAAATGACCAAAAAAAATGTTTTAACTAACTGAATTTATTCAACATGCAGTTAGTTAAAACTAGCTGCCCCCCCACCCCCTTCCAACTGGGGATCACTTTCAGTTTGCCTACAGGGAAAACAAACAATCAGCCTGGTTTTTCACACCACACTGGATCATCTGGACAAATGCTTATGTTAGAAATGCTTTTATTGACTTTAACACAGTCATCCCTGATACAGTGGTGTCCAAACTCCACAGCCCACATGCCCTAAACCAAATGGATTGTGAACTTTCTGACCAACTGTCCACAGAATGTCAGGAAAAGCAAACACATCTTCCAGCATCACCCTGTGCACTGGTCTTCCTCAGTGGCGAGTGCTGTGTCCCGCTCTTTGACTGTCAAGCCACCCATGCAAGAAATATCACCATAAAACATGCAGATCACACAACAGTCCTTAGTTTGATCACTGATGATCACTGACGATGATGAGACATCATGCAGGGTGAGGAGTGAAACCTGGCAGCATGATGCTTCAGCAGTAACCTCATCCTCAACACCAGGAAGACCAAGACGATTGTGGTGGACTATAGGAAGTAAAGAACTGTCCCGAGGCCAGTGCTTTATAAATAGTGAGGCTGTGGAAAGAGTCTGCAGCTTCACATTCCTGGGAGTGAGTATCACGAGGACTTCTTCTGGATTGCACAAACCTCCACTTTCATCGTAAATGGCACAGCAACACCTCTACTTTTTGAGAAGGCTGAAGGGAAAAGGAAAATCTCCTCCTTAACTTCTCCTGTTGCAGAGGGGAGAGTGCACTGATTTATAATATCACGGCATGGTACTGCAGCTGTATTGATGTTTTTTTTGGTCACAATCTTTCTTTATCTTTTTAATGTTGGTTTTTACTGCAGTGAGTGTGCGGAAAAAATCTTTATTTAGGCTTGGGACAACTTTCTATGAAGGACAGGGGCATAGGCCAGCTATTTGCCAGGCAACTATAACAAAAATCCCATAATGTATACTTATAACTCATCACTTTTGTTTTCTTCTCCATTTTCAATGTATTGAAGTCAAAGATGTAAGAAAAACAAAAACGTATTTCTCTCAAATGTTGTTCAAATGTTGTGGACTGGCTGTAGTCCAACTATGACAGGCAGAGGAGAAAATCAATTTATTGGCTTTGTACGTCTGACTCTGCCTCCATAGGTGGCGCTGCACCTCTCTATAAGCTAGAGCGTATTCAATCAGTTTCCTGTTGAGCTTTATGTCACAGAAAAATAAACAGCAGAGGGCGAGACAGGCTGTGCGATGGATCATGCTCTGGTTTTGTATGTTTCGTTCTGGCAGCAGTACTACACTTTATATGTCGTCTCCTACTTCCGGGTCAAAGGTTAGGCAGGAAATTTTGATGCATGCACAGAACACCAAGTCTGACTCCAACTAAGTGTATTCATGCAGGAGTATCAGACTATGAATCCCATTATTCAGGTATGTTAGTCCAATTTTAGTCAGACTAACATGTTTAGGATCATGAAAACCAAATGATTGACTTAGTCCAACTCAAGTCTGACTTTTAACATGCATGTAAACGCACTAGTGTTAAGAAGTGGTGACATCAAATGGTGAGACTGTAGATTGTAACATGGAGGATTGCTTTGCTCACCTCTTCCTTTCCTAAGTATGTCCGGGAACTACGGTGGCCTTCGTAGGAAGGATGCCATTCTTTTTGTTTGCATAGTAAGCATTTGCTTTAAAACATGAAACACACACTGTTATAGAAACAAGATGGTGGCTTCAGAAAGCAGCTTATTCTAAGGCTATGAAAAACCAAAGGATTTTTTAATTTTAAAGGGATTATACACTTATCCAAACATACTTATGAGTAGGATATTCAATTTCTGCCAATAAGCCCTCTTAAATGTTACACCTTTAACATCTGTTCTGAGAGATTTGACCACAAATGGATTCACTCCACATAATTGCATGCTGAAGTCACTGCACAAATATGCAAAGCTGCAGTTCTAAGAATTACCACTGGATGATCGCTTCAAGTTGCTGAGAAAAATGTGGACTACTGTGTTGGAAATGAGATTGGAAAAATCAGACATCTGCTGTTTCTGTCACCTCTGCAAATACTCACTTTATTTTTCCCCACGTCTTTTTTTTTTTTTTTTTTGCTCCCATTGAGCATATATTTAATTTACACCTTGCATGCGAGGGCTTTGCATACACAAGAATCAGGCAATACAAAGGCACAAAGAGAGTCTGTATGGTGCACAGTGCCTTAATGAAAACCACCGCACACATGTAATTGATGCATGATACCAGTCTGAGCAGCACCATTAGATCTGTGTCAATGTACAGGATTATGTAATAGCAGCTGCCATGGCTGTTGGCAGTCAGCACAGCTTTGCCATTAACTTGACTTACACTCTGGCTTTATTGCAGAACCTTGCATCATCCCCACTTGGGTTTTAAAAGCCTGACGTTTTGACGGTCAGTTTTAGCCCTCGCGCATGTTTTGCTTGTTGGAAATTATAAACATACTCGCACATACATACACACAGAGTGAACTGCAAACTGGCAGAGGGAACAAGGGGGATTGTTTTGGAGCCTTGGTTCAGACTGAGAGGCTGGACTGTCCGCCTGACTCCTGACCTCCAGTCTGATCCTTTCTTGTTAGATGAGTCACACCACCCCTCCCTTCAGCCTTCTGCTTCCAAAGTATCGGCAGCACACAGACACAGGACTGTGCAGCTTTTCTTCTTAGGGCACTGCATTGGCTTCCATTCATTTGGACAGCCTAAACAAAGCATTATCCCTAACCTTTGCCATAACCAGTTAATGCCTAACTCTAACTTTAACCTAACCACAATTCAAATCTTGGAACCAGTTCCACAGAAATGAGGTCCTACCTCATTAACACCCAGTTTTTCGTCTCCATGAAGACAACTGGTCCTGAGAAGGTCAGTGTTTTTGCCAGAAATGGTCCTATAGAGAGGCAGCAATTACAAGTATACACACACACACACACATTTGCCTCTGTACTTGTGATTATTCATAGACATAATGCATTCCCTAGCCCCTGACTCATGCCTTATTCTAATCCTTCACATATTCCAAGTGTGATACTAATCTTAAAACCATGTTGTAACCTTCAAAACTCTTTGGATTCACGAGGAGCGACTAAATGTCCCCACAACAATGGTTATGAACCGAAATAATGTCCTAATAAAGACACACACACACACACACACACGTTTGTGCTTCTATCAGAGCGAGGACTCTCATAGACATAATACATTCCCTAGCCCCTAACCCTAACCTAAACCCAATTCTAACCCTAACCCTAAAACCAGGTCTTAACCCTGAAAAAGCCATTTTAAGGGGTGAATAAAAGTGAGGACCAGCCAAAATGTCCTCACTTTGTAGGGTTTATACGATTTTTGGTCCTCACTCTGCAGCAAGTACAAGAACACACACACAGAGAGGCAGCTGCAGTGTCTCAGGCTTGTGTGAGGCATGATGATGTTAGTACAGAGGACCTCCCTCTCTCTCTCTCTCTCTCTTAGTCCACTGGTCTCAGTGCCAGTTGCCATCATGTGATTGGCTCAAACAGTGACATAATTTTTTTTTTCCCTTTTACTCAGTTTTTCTCCTCTCTCTCTCTCTCTCTCTCTCTCTCTCTCACTCTGCCACACACATTCAGTTCTCGGCTGAAGTTCAGTAGGACAGCGTGGATCCTCCGAGAGCGAGGAATTCTGCCAGACTGGCTGATTAATGAAAAATAGTGAGGAGAAGAGCTGAACTGGCTCACAAGTCATTTTAAGTCGTACTACAGACTTTGAGATGTAAACACAAGAGATCCCCTGCATCTGTTAATGTACATAGAATCCAATATTTTTTTTAACTCCCACCTTATAAGCTGACTCAACCCAACGCACGAAGACAACCCAATATTTAGACCTGAGACCAGACAGGAAACTGTCTTCACTTTAAAAGTACTGTACTTGTGAGGCTCTCTGCTGAGCTCACAAGAGCCAGTCACCATGATGACATCACTAAGCTGGTCTCTGGCCAATTATTTAGGAGCCAGTAATGTCCACAGTAGAGTCTTTGATACAGTGCCACTGCCTACATGCTCTCACTGATGTTTACATTTCTAAAACAAAGTACAGAAGGCTGTTAGACATGATCACACACACATTGATCTCCAGGAACAGATATTTTTTATCGGGGTGAGTTCAGTGCAGACGATCGACTACGAACAAAACCTATGGTCCATCCCAAGACTTGATATCAGAAAGTCAACAGGGACAGATGTTTAAAAAGCTTTTTACCTTTTGAGTTCAGCAATAATGTGCTTTTTCCATATTTACTCAGAACGGATCCTTTGGTACAACATGAGTATCAGAATTCACACTTGGTTTTCTGCTGTACATCAGTAAAGTTGCTGCGAGCTAATTGTGGTGCTGATAATCCATTGTCTCTGTTTAGTTTTTTTTCCCCCTCACTTGAATGTGTTAATTATTTCAGTGAGGCTGCAGCGACTTCACTGTCAGCTCAGCAGCTCCCAGGTTTTGGTTGCTTAGTAACCGTGACAGAAGCATGACCTCGGTTAAAAACGCCTCCGGTATTTTTTATTTTTTTTTCCCAAGTGTTGTTATGTCATCCTATTATAAATATTTCACAATGATACACAGTTCCGTTCATTATCTCTCCTGTACAGTCTGAGTTCAGGATGCCACAGTTTTCTGCTCCACTCAGAATAGCTCCGTGCCACAGTTCAGCATTTCCTGTGTGTGTTCTGGACCAATGCCTGCATAAACGTTCCCTCTCCCTCACCCCAACTGTCCAAGGCTGGTCTGAGAGTGAGAGAAAGGACAAGATGGAATAATGTCTGAAATAACTAACTAAATGTTGGTGTCATTTTAGAGCAAGGGAGGAAAAAGAACTGCAATTGTGAAGAGGAAGACAGAGAAGAGTAGCTTAAGTTTAAGCTGCCGACACACTGAGAGAAACGGAAGAAGGGCAGGAACAGGAGGAGGAGGGGCAGTGGAAGAGGAGGCCGTGGTCGATGTGAACTCCATCCTTATACGGTCACATGCAGCACTGGCACAGACACAGAAAGCCCAGTTGGGGAAAACATGCTCATTTAGAGCTTACATAAACACACCGGCCCATTCTGCTCCCCTCCTCGCCTGCCTCTCTTCAGCCCGGGAAAGAGGAAGGGCAGGAAGAGAAGAGGAACACTGTGGAATTTGCAAGAGTGCGTCGATACATTCCTGAGCT
The DNA here is from genome assembly GCA_016785285.1 of Brachirus orientalis. Classification (NCBI taxonomy): domain Eukaryota; kingdom Metazoa; phylum Chordata; class Actinopteri; order Pleuronectiformes; family Soleidae; genus Brachirus; species Brachirus orientalis. The sequence continues at coordinate 2,350,978 of JAFBJR010000180.1, read as the reverse complement.
TCTTGTTCACAAAGACACCGCACGGAAGTGCGGTGGTGGTATCTTCACAGGGATTCTCCCTGTGGGTGGAGGTGTTCAGGTGTGCGCTGGGACATCATTTACCAAAGGAGCTCGCCGTTGTCCAACATGTAACAGACTCACCTGACGTCAGTGAAAATGTTCCAACTAATTAATAATCTTCTGTGCACTGATGACTAACCCACATCCACTCGTTACCTGTGTCTTCATGTGAAATATAATCAAAGATGAACCATATAATCACTTAAAAAAAACTCTTACTTAATTAATTATTCTGTGATAAACCTGCTTTGTCAGACATGTGTAATTACCCGAGGATTTTCTCCTCCAATCAGCAAGAGAAAAATGACTTTATTTAAGGTCTATCGTGCAAGATTTGGTGACATCTAATGGTCAGACTGCAGATTTTAACACTCACCCCTTTCTTTCCCAAGGACGTCGGGGAACTATGGTGGCCTTGAAAGTATAGTTCTGGCTGGTTTGTCTGTTCAGGCTAATGTTAGAAACATGCAGTGCATGATAAGACCTTTTTTATATAAAGCAGTGCTACACAGAGATACTTATGGGTACTATATTTCATTTTTGTCAGTAAACCGACTTAGATGTTACACACTGGACCTTCAATGTCCTACAGACACGTTTATTTTCCTCCACCCAGGAGACAATTACGATGTCTGTGCCATCTGCCTGGATGAATATGAAGATGGAGACAAACTCCGAGTCCTGCCATGTTCTCATGGTGAGTCAGACACTTCTTTTATATTAATATAGGTGGGGCTGTTTAAATGAGACATTGGCGAGTTGGTTAGCCAGTAATAACTCTTCCTCTTTGTCCTCAGCATACCACAGCAAGTGTGTGGACCCCTGGTTGACCAAAACCAAGAAGACATGTCCAGTGTGTAAACAGAAGGTGATCCCCTCACAGGGTGACTCAGAGTCGGATTCAGAGGAGGGCGAGAGCGGCCCCGATGAGAACGAGGAGGTGTCGGAGAGCACCCCGCTGCTGCGCTCTCTGGCCTCCACCAGCGCCCACTCCTTTGGGACCATGTCAGGAGCGTCGCACTCAGAGCAGGACCAGGAATCCTCCGAGTACGAGGACGACGAGCTGGACAGCAGCGACAGCGAGGAAGAGGTCACCGTGGAAACGGTGGTGGTGCAGATGCAGCAGCCTTGCTCTGAAGGCCACGACCATGAGCGCAACCTGCCCAAAGCTTGACGGATTGTTGGTCAGTAAACCCCCTCCCTTTGCAACACCCCAACCTCAGAGCTGCAGAGACTTTTGTTGGGGGCCACAGAAAGAGATTCATCGTCTGAGTTCTTCGGCTGTTGCTTTAAATACATTGTAATGTGTCCTTAAGTTCACATACAAACCTAAATTTTACTTTTAGCTTGATTATGACTGGACTGCTGATTTCCACGTGTGTGACAGGAGGTCATTGAGTTTATGTTAAGGGCTGATTTGAGAGGAATGATGACACTGATGTACAGTAGACTGTTATACTGTACACTGCTGTTTTGTCCCAATCGTTTTCGCCACAAACATCAATAAAAGTACCATGTATAAATGTACTGTAGATCACTATAAGTTACATGTTTATGTTTAATTATCCCTGAAAAGGTTCATTTGTGTACATACATATTCTGCTCATTTGAAGCGCTATGCAGCATCCATTTGGTCAAACTTAACCCATCAAGTAAAGAAACTGTTAAAATTACAGCAATTATCGTTTTTGCCATTTTATCTCGAGTCTTACACATGAAGGAGCCAAGCTTTTATGCCACGGTTTATCTGTTACAGTGACTGGTGGCAAACCAGACTGAGAAATGCATTCAGTGCTCAGAATGTGCTGCTCGCCATGTGACGTCACGTTGTCGCGGGTCACAAATTCAAGTGTGAAGAGACACTTGAGGGACAACTGTGTCCACTCAGCCTGGGATAAACTTCCTATGGTTGCTTCAGACCCATCACTTTATTTAACATAGAGCAATTACTGGTTCATAGGCCTTATAGTAGATGGTTAAGGTCCTTTTAATACTGTTTATAGTAAAGATTCTTGTCATAATATAGCTTTATTTCCCTTGACAATTCCTGTTGCCTTTTTAAGTTGCCGTATCTTGTCTGTGTTTTCGTTCTGTTTGTCTTTTCGCAATATGAATTCACTTCGATAAAATAAAAATTACACTTAACATTGAACGTTTTCACTGTCTAGTCTGATGAATTGCTGACAGGACTCATTATTGCATAACCACGCTTGTCAAAAATTACTTCAGAGTTAAATTTTACCACAACATGAAAGATGTTTTCATTTATTTATGGGTAGAAATGGTACATAGGACACAGTGAGCAATGACGACGCTCATGAATTTATTCAAGAGGGCCAATATACGTTTTTATTGCACCTCTATCTGAGAACTCGTGTTTCTACTTTCTTCTGAAGATGGAACTTTGGATATTTAGAACAATGTTGAAACAAGTGGTTCCCATCATCTTTCACTTGTGATCTAACAAAAAAAATCTGTGCAAGTGTCTTCAGGGCTCAGATGACTGTTGACCTTTAGAGACATTTCCCCTACAGAATACGCATTTGAACTAGTGATACAGATTATAATTAATAATGGAATGTATTATGCTGTATAACCTTTGCAGGAACCTACACGTTCCATATCAAGTACATTTAGCTGTGTCAGTTGTTCAGTAATACTTGAAAACTCAGGTTTAAAGGGTATAGAGGGTAAAATTCCAGAGGGTTTATTGGCATAAATGTAAGAAACTACCCATATGTATAGTATGGTGTATAAGCAGCCCATGGCCAAAAGGAAAGGAATTTGGCTTGTTTTGAGGGTTGCCAGTAAAAAATCCCAGGGCAAGTCAATGGCTAGGGTACCCCTGAGCAAGGCACAAATTCCCCAATTTCTCCCCAGGCACAGATAAGTGCTGCCCACTGGTCCCATTTTGTGTGTTCATTACTGGTGTGTATTAAGGTGTGTGCAAGAATAAAGTCTAATCAATTTTTAAATAAAAATCCTTTGGTTTTCATAACCATAGAATTAGCCTTTTACATGTACTTTAGCCTGGGGCATCTGGAGCCAGAGATAAAGCACAGGTCTGTGGAGAAGGTAATCTCTGCATTCTGTTATAGCTTTGATGTGGTGATAGACACAGCAACTGGGTTGACACACTACTCATTTTAGCCTAATGCTGATCTCATGAAGCGCTGGACTGAAAACCGGCAGTTTTTTTGTCACTGCTTCAGAGCTTTGGGAATCCTGGTTTCTACAAGACTTGTCCAGTAACTGACGAGGTTCTGGACTTTGCTAGAAAAAAAGGGGACATTAAATGTGAAACAAAAATGCTAGTAAACGCTTATCTGGTTGAAATAAATTTATTTGATCTGTCTGTAAACAAGGTGATAAATCAACTTATGGCATTTCTTGTTTTTATGCATATGAAATCAAATCCATTAACGAGACTGTATCCCCAATGTAAGAAAAAAAAGTGGTGGAGGGAAAAGGAAATTAACATAAATCAGCAAACAGGACTTGAAACAGGATTTTTTTTTAATGAGTACACATATCCCACAAGGCCTAAACAGTGAAGCTGAAGCTAAAAAAAAGTGCCAATGAAATTACTTTAGTGGACAGTGGGTAAAATCCATCTTGCAACAGATCTCTCTACATTATGGCACAGGATACACAAGTTCTGCAGAAATTTCAACCATGATCATCTTTGTTTCCAACCAATACCATCGAGTGTCATTTCTACTTTTTAAAGTGTTTTTTTTTTACTTCTAAGTTGGACGTTACAGTTAGCAGTAGTGACTGTAAACAGACCATGTGATACCCCAGAGCTCAGACGACTATAGAAGGCAAATTATTCCACAGTTTTGTAGTTGTCAATGCAGCATGGGTTTATACAAATGCGGTTGTTTTCTACGAAAAAAAACAAAACCTATGAGAATATTCTTCAGATACTCCCACCCTTACCTCCCCTGTAGCTTCATGTATTTAACCATGCTATGCATGTATTACTGTCTGCTGAGTGTTTCTTTCATTGGAAAAAAAAAAAAAAAAAGTTAGCAGTCATCCTTCACATGGTTTAGAACAAATGCATTAACACCAGAGCTTCGACTACAGTTGGTCCTATAAAAAAAAAAAAAGAAAAGAAAAGAAAAAAAAAGGACATACTCCAGATGGTTATATGCTGGGTTATCAATGGCAGCCTTAAAAAAAAAAATAATAAAAATTATTACAGGTGCTGGCAAACCAAAACAGATTTAAGTGCCTGAGCCATTGTTACTGTGGAATGTCCATGGACTAAGGTGTAGTTGGGGAGGCTATGATGATAGGAGGAGGGGTACCAGTATGTGGACCACTACCATCTTCCCCAATAACATATTCAGGACAGAGTGGTGAGTCTGAGGGGAGGTTAGAGGAAAAGAGTAGTGAGGAGGAGAGTCTTGTGGTGTCACCTGCGTGGAGCAAACAGGACGGGGTAAATCTGTGGGGAGTAAAAGTTTTTGGCAGGAGTGTGTGGTGGTTGGGTAGAGGGGAACCAGAGTTGACAGGTGCATGCAGTCTTGATTGGGGAAGGGGATGGAGTCGGGAAGACATGATGAGCCTCGTTAGTGCTCAACTGCTCAAAAGGCATTGGCTGCTCAAGAAAGGGAGTGTGTATGATCGGGTTCAGGGGGGGTTTATGTTCTGGGCACCGTGACACACAGAAAATTCAAAACTGACGCCATCGCTTTCACTGTCCAAGTGTTTGGCCAGAATTTTGCTTTGCTGGTCTTTGTCAAGAACAGATTTGTCATGACAACCTGTTAGGAACATGCTAATTGTTTGCTATGGAACAAAGAAAATAGTGCTTTAAGTCATAAGAAAGAAAAAAAAAAAAGAAAAAAAAAAGGCAAGTGCGTTGAGGGGAGGATGAAGATTAGGGGTAGATGACAACAAAAAAAAATAAGGATAACAAATAGGAGAGGAAGCAGAAGGGGAAAGAAGAAAACTACCAACTAGGACTGGAAGTGGTGTGAAATGCAACAAGGTGGTAAGGGTGAGCTGCTAGGTGGTTGGGTACAGGCTGCTTTAGTATCCGGACTTCCTCAGGTATTCAGCCATCGAAAATGCTTTCTTGTTGAGCTGCCCTCCATGGACACCTTCCTTCCCCATGACAAAAACCATTGCTGGAGTACACAAAGGAAAAAAACAAACAATATAAATGAACAAATATGGTGACAGCAAGGCTGGAAAAGAAAGATACCTTTTCACTGCCACCTCACTAAATGTGGGGCTAAACTGTTGAGGACAAAGTCCACGCTGTGTTAGAAATGCTCCTGGGTCTTTTTTTTTTTCTTTTATACAGGATTGTTGGAGAAGAAAACGGGTTCAACGGTTATTTGTTTTTTGGTTTGTTTTTGAAGTTTTGTGTTTTTTTGTTTGCCTTTTTGCTTGTTTTCTCTCTTCCTAAACTACGCCACATAAGCTACATGAAAACTACACTAAAACCCTGAATCCCTCAAGTATTTTGCCATTGAGTATGCCTTCTTATTCAATCCGCCTCCATGGACCCCTTCTTTGCCCATAACCAAGACCAAGACTGAAAGAAAAAGAGACAGAAGGGACATTTAGAGAAGGTGTGGAGATCACACAGGTGAAAAGAGAAGAGCACAGACCCAAATGCAGCAGGCAGACGACACGGCTACAAGAGAGGATAATGACACATAAAGCAAAGCAGCTTTGGCCTTTATGCTGGCTCAACATTGATTTTCTGATCAGTGCTGCTGGTGGTCGAGATGCATCAGCGTTTGTCAGATTAGGGTCGGCAGATAGACATGCAGACAGTCAAAGTGAAAATAAATAGGGACTTGAAAATCTAACGTCAGGACTGGCTAGCTCAACTGACCCTTTTCTTTCACTCCCGCACCAAGTTGCAGCTGTTTAACCCACTGTGCCATGTGACACCATTTCCTGTATCTAGTGTTTCAAATTAAAACCAATAATAGGGAGCATATCTAACATGACAGTGCAGCTGTTATCACAGCTTTTGTCATATGCATGTAGTGGAAACGGTGAATCAGCAGGATATTAACGGTGACGGACACAAGTTCTCAACAGCTACACATTTCCTCTACATGTGAAACCAGCGTTTACCAATTCATTATCTTTTAAAATGGAGCCAATTTTCCATATCAACTTGTTCAATGCATCAGAGTAAGATCATAAATGAACTGGAACTCAAAGTTATATGCTGAAAGACACAGGGCTGGTTAAGCTTTAGTTTAAACAAAAATCACAACAATCCTCTTTACCAATAAAATACGCACTTGATCTGAAATGTCTTGTCAATGTGCACAAAATCAAACTATTTCAAACTCAGTTTATTTGCTTGTCCGTGTGGTTTCTAAAACCAAAGTTGTGTCCCCATTAATACTTACAGGGTTACTGTCCATGTCCTAAAACTGTAATAATATGCGCCAACCAGCACCAAGGATCAAGAAAAGTGAAGCTTCAAGACTACCAACATCACTAATGCAGCAGACAGGGATACAGCAGCATGCTTGTGGTACCTCTCCTCAATACATGTACAATCCCTTAGTGACTGAATAGGTGTTTAACCAGGAGAAGAGTGGAAGCATATAAGCAGGAAAACAGATTTATACTTTGTGGGTAAGGGGCCGTGTTAAACAGGAAAGAGAAAGATGCATGCAGTTTAGGAAGATTGGAAAATTGTGGCCAAAAGATTAGGCTCAGTGAAATTAGTTACCAAAAACAGTCTCACCTGAACATTTTACTTGCATCTGAGAAAAGTTGGACGGTCAGGACATTGGGGCCCATACAGGCGACATGAAAACTGGCCCAACTCTTGGCACGCCCTCCCAAAAGGGCACAATTTTTTTTTTTTTTTTTTTTAAACTGTACCAGATTTCATCAGCCTTGATGTCATAGGAATAGGACCCTCAGAATATCACTTCTTATTTTAGCAGTATTTTAAGTTATTGATGACAAAAAAAAATGTATCCATTTGTGTTGCATCTCAGGAATTCACATAATACAAGCAGCAAATCAGATTGTATGCAAAATACCCATTACTTTCATTTATTTTTTATATGCTGACATCAAGCACTATTTAAAATAAACCAAAAAAAACAAAAACATTATGAACTCTAGTACCAATATTCGGCGCTGCTTATCAGCTTTGCTGTTCTTAAAAGGATGGGCATTTAGTTTGTCAAATCAATTGGAGCTTTACAAAAGGGCAGTGGGGTATCCTAGTATGAATTACAAAATCAAGTAACAATCCCCTCCACCACCACAAAATAAAAAATGATTTACAAACATTGTAAATTCTGCAGCATTATGTATTGAAAGCATTTCAATACAGGATAAGCCTATTTCATATATTTTTTTAAATCTTAGATAACAGGAGTTAAAAATTAAGTCTGAATATCTACAAGATTAATATTAAAAGTAGAAAACTGCTAGAAATATACTTTTCAACTTTGATATTTGACCAGACAAGATCAATTGCACTACAAATGTTTAACTAGAACATGAGTGAGTCAAATATTCCTTTGTACCCCAAAATTAGTGACCTCTTCCTTAGACTTTTTCCTTCAGCTTTAAAAACAACCTGCCTGTATATTTATATGCATCACATTAATACACTTGTTTTCACTTACAGCTATTTTAAAAAAGGGGATGCCGGTGACATTTTTAACGTCATATATTGAGGAAAGGTTCATTAAATGTCTGTACCACATGCACTGACAATACTATAAAATTGCTACATTAATAACACTAGAATCACAGCAGGCTATGTTGACACTGTAGCTCCACTAATGTGCTGCTCACCTTTGCTGGCTCTGCCTACAGAAACATTGTATGTTGGCTCTCCTCCTTGACTCTTTGTCCGGATGTCCATTGTCCAGTCACCATCAATTTGGAGGCTGTCTCTGATAACAGAGCACTTTTTATTGCCTAAGGTCAACCCACAGGTGAAGAATCCCTCTCGGTCCTTTCCTACTAACACGTCAATTTCTTCAGGCTAAAAGAAATAAAAAGCAAAAAGTCAGGTATGTACATCTGCCCATCTTCATACAGAATCAGTCCATTTGTCTAAAGGAGGCTCCCAATTCTTCAGCTAGCTGTCAATTACAATTGGTATCTGTAGATGTAATGATCACAAATTAATACTGCCATAGATTTGGAAAAACATCAGTTCCCTTGTCCTTTTGCATAATGCCACACATCATATACAGTTAAAATACATCTAAACTGTTGTCTTAAAAATCATATAGTACATAAGGTTACAACAAGGCAATCATGCATTGTTAAAATGTAGGCCTCATAAACAATGAAAGTAGAACAAACAGGAACAGTCTATGTACCCAACACAGACAAAGAATCCATAAAAAAAAAATTAGGGCTGTGACAGTGAATCAATTACTAAGTTAAATATTTTTTAAAATTAAAACAAGCTCTCATTTTTCAGCTTAGCTGATAATTTCTTGTCTTTGTTTCGTATAAACAAAGAAATAATTTAAAAAAATATTTTTTGATTGAATCAATTGTGAACATCGTTACTTGCAGGACAATTAGAAAAATAGAAGAAAATACACACAAAAACTTGAAAAAACAAACATTTTTTCTTAAACTGAGGTGTCACCAGAGGAAGCCCCTTGGCTGACCTGGGAAAACTATGTATGGAAATACCTTGTGAAAGTGACTCATGCAGAACAAAAACACATTTGTAACGTGATAGTATGTTGAGGTGATATGCCTTCACATAAAAGAAATTCACTTGGTTGACTCTAAAATACAAGGACTCCAATTAATGGCCAAGTAAAAATAAAATCAGTGTCAGTTACGATTTTCATTAAGTGTTTTTACAGAACCGTTCACTGTGTGAGGCAAGTGGCAATTCTTTAAAAAAAGATGATCCATGCACACAGGGAACCTCCCAGATAAAGTAAAATGAACATTCAAGACACATGATCTCTAGACTAAATCAACCAAAAACATTGAGATCGGTTTAACAGTTTTAGGCCCTGTTCATGCAGAAATGGCATGAAATGTTAATAGTGTTTTTGAATCAGTTTTATGTAAAACATGACATTGTTTCAGGAAATGTCTTCTTACACATAAAACCCCAGGACTCTTAACGTTGTAGTACATATGCCAGACCTCTACATGGCACTGTAGTGCTACTAGACCAAAGTCACAGAAGATTAAGGGGAGCATATGCATAGTATGCAGTTTTTTTTGTTGTTTTTAAGACAAAGCTGTAGTTGAATAAGCATACATTAAAATGTACACAATCCAGAAACAAAAAAAAGGAGAAAGCCTGTCAACCAAGGAAAGACAAATAAGTAATCATTATACAAAGCAGACCAAACAATATCCAAACAAGAGGAAGATGACCAAAATACACAAGAGGTTGGATCATAACATGACTTGTTTCCCCAGTCGTGTATCGGTGGTCTACACAAAACGTGAGGAAGGCATTTGAGACCTGTTCTCAAAAAAATAAAATTGCATTTCGGGGGGGGTTAAAAACACCAGTACAATTAAAAAAGATTTTATACACATGTGTACATTCATTTGATACAATGTTTTAAAAGACAAACTACATATTTCTTTGCATTAATAACTTTACCTGTAACTCAAATGTGATTAAATTAGACAGATGATGTAAAATGTAGTTGTAATTTGTAGGCAATTCTGATGAGCCTCTAGACTATTTGTACACATTATGCATGTCTATGTAATTATATATGGGATACATATGTATATGTAAAGCAATATAACATTTACTGTACAGATAGCGGTTTAATGTAATGACCCATGTGATTTTTTATACCATCATGAAATCTCAGATCCACTGCAGGCTTAACCACAATAACCTGACCGCTACCGTTAACCCAGAATGTATACAAAAATCTAATTGCCTACACTAGTGTTATTAAAAACGGTTGCAGGACAGGCTTTCCATTTCTTTGAGCTGAAGGAGAACAAAAGGCGTCGCCCTTCAACTTGAGAAGTGCACAGTCATGGCACACACGAAACCATTCAGACAAAAAAGAGAAAACCCAGACTCATGCGTGCTCGGACAACGTTAGCATGGCGGCTAACGGAATGGCGGATCCCGGTTAGGTCAGTAAATCGACCAAGAGTTGCTCTTACGGATTATTTACCTCTAAACCTGAACCACAGTTACAATATCGCATACCGTGTGTTTAACCTGACTGCACAATATACACAGCCAGTTTTGCTAAAAAAAAATTGTTAGCCATCGGATTTGGACTAAACCGGGCCGGCTATCTTTTGATAGAAACGGTCTCGTATTTTCCCTTTGAGCAACTGCTATTAACATTTTTAAATTGTGCTCAAACGCGGGGATGCCGACACATGGCCCCATACTTAGTGCGGACACTCCCAAACGCCGTCAGTCAGCGGCGGTTCCCTTGTCCACAGGTCACTAATCTATGGCATGAATCGCCGTTCAGTTATGAAAATAAGATAATTCTGGTCTCATTCGCATAACCTTCGCATTCACAAAAATTTAAATCATTACATTATTTAACAAGACAAAATGGAGGCTCGTGGAATCGCCGGACACCCTTTCATTGTTTGTGAATTTACACCGTTTGTGAATTCAATTTACACGGAGACTGACACTAGTTTCGGGTCCATATATGTGGGCGCCTTTAAACCGGGACCGCTGAAGATGCACATGTTCACAGCGGCACGATGAGCGTCCGTGAGCGAAATGAATAAGAATCTGGGATTGTGTCCGCCATCTTGGAAAATACGGGGTGGTGTGATTCACAGAAACCAAATAAGAAAAAAACCCAAGGCGTAGAAAAGGCAGGTCCAGAAAGCGTGTGAGCGGGCACCGCTTCACTATGCGCCATTGGCGTTAACTCGGAATGAATTTGCAGCGGGTAACCGGCCTCATTTGAGCCAACCGTCCGCTATGTTTTAGTCATCAGTGATAATTTTGCAGCACTTTATCAACACGTTATGTACAAAAACTATTGCACAATGGAGTTGAAATTAATGGGTGGTTGAATTTGTAACGCATTCTGATCGATAAGCAAAGAGGGCGAGTGAACTCCGGCTAACCCGCTAGCGACGCTAAGATAGCACCGTTAGCTCCCGTTTTGGTACCGTAGGCTATACAGCTGGAATATATCCCGACTAATCTGGAGGCCTTCTCTAATGAAATGCAAGTGAGACTACCAGGCATGGTTTAAAAATATAACAAACATCTGATAAATTAAAATGCAGCGGTGCATACGTGCTACTGCATCCCGTGTGTATGTGTGTGTGCGGGAGACCACCGGATACCATGTGTACCACAGCGCTCGCCTTCTCATTCATCAAGGCCTGGCTATGCAGACAAACACCCCGGCATGCACAATGAACCCTGTGATAAGGTCCCTTTTTACATGAAACAGAAAGCGCATACTGACCGTTAAGTTGGCAAATGTACCGCCGACGAACGATGCCCAGACGTATTTGGCGTCCGTGTACCCAACAATGGCCGCGTCCTGGCAGCTGCCATCGGCCATCAGGTTGTCCACGTAGCTTTGCCAGGACATTTTTAGGAAATGAGTTCAAGGACGACAAGATGTGAAGTGGGGTACAAACGTCTCTCGAGCGATGAAGACACTGCGAGGAAAGCTGTATTTATCAATGGTTTAACGGGCCTCCAGCAAGCAAGTAACTCCCCCGGCTTCGTCACGTCCCGGCTTTCTTCTGGTCTGGGCAACGAAAAGAAGCCGCTGCAATCGAACAGGCTCTTGGGTGTAGTCCTCACCGTATCCCTCCGCCCGGCGCCGGGGTAGTTGTTTGCCTTGCTGTATAAATATATTACTCCGCGGAGGAATACATTATTGTTGATCCGAACAGTAATGTAAGACGGACTATTTTTTCTAGTGCACCAAGACTTGTTTTTCTCTTAACATTTTTTGAAATTTCATCAAAAGCATTGCTTTAATGATTTAATATATAATGTTTCTTCAACTTAAATCTGTCAGAACATCTCAGTACTAATAATGCCACGGATTTACACTCATGTGCGTTCCTAATATTTAATTTTGAAAGCAACAGGTTGAATATATATACCGTCATTAGAGGTGTAAAATAGTTTTGAAGACATTGGCTTTTAAAAAATCTTTGCGTAGCAGTAAATAAAGTGGATATATTTAAAACTTCAACGTGTTGAGGCTTTCAAGGGTGATATGGTGTATATTTAATGAGGTGTATCTTTACATGAGTACATTTCTTTGGGCAATGTTTGTGGGTTTTCAAGCTTAAATCCTGCTTCTTTATAATATAAAGGAAGTCTAGCTCTGTGATTTTAAAGAAACTGTCCTTTCCATTGTCTCTTAAAGGTATATTAAATATTAAGCAGCAGCATTTATTGAATAGCTGGCCATTGGCTTTTACCCCGTGATGATCACTGGTGACATATTATTCACACGTTTTGTTAAATAATGTCATTGACTTGCACTGCAATGCAGTTTCATTCATTTATTGATTTAAGATTCATTTGTCAGCCACAGGCTTTGTTCATCAGCTGGCCTTAAGTCTTTTGCCGTGGACACAGTCACCGCTTTTTAGCCACATTATTATTCATCATTGACTTATTTTGTCCGTCTTTTAATGAAATAGAGTGACATTTGTTTGCGTCACTGCATGCACTGACAATAAACAAGAGAGGGAATTAGCTAGGAAAAAAGGCAAATGATGAGTCATTTTAGATAAAGATAAAGCTGCAGTCATATCCATAAGATATCATAGACTTAGGCTGACTTAGACTTTATTAGGTGTACCTTTTGCTAAGTGGCTAAAATAGATTTTTTTTTTCTGGTGTCCTTCCTAGTAGCCATGTTTTTAGTGAGAGTGAACCTTCATGTCTCAGGTTGGTTCTCAGCCCAGGGGACAAGTCCCTTTTCAACCAAAATTGAGAAAATAAAGCAAAACAAAAAACACTTGAACTATCCCTTTAATTAAATTGTTTGAGGCTGCCATCCTCAACATTGTGCTGTAGAAAGAGGCTGAGTTTCCGTATTATGTGTGTAAGTTGACTTCTATCAGAATTCTGACTTTTTTCTCATAATTCTGTTTTGTTTCCAAACAATTTCCACATGTGGCCCAATCCTGTCCCTTAATAATCCACATACATTTGGTGTAATTTAATTTCCCAAATGTACCTCAAATTTAATCTGTGTTGTCACTCAACAGGTGAGTAAGTTTATGATTTGCATGGTGATGCGGTCTTACGGAAAACGTTTTAAAAAAAAAATCAGTTATACAGTTATAGACAGTTATTTTTATGCTTTATTGACTTTAAAAAAATAAAAGCATAACCTCAGATACTGATGCACAAATCTGGGTGTAAATACAATAAAGAATTAAACCTTTATTCAAATGAGAGGGAAAAAAAGCCCCCCGTTATAAGCAGTGATGTTAGTTAAACTTGTGTGAGTACACTAATTTGCTCACGTGGTCCTCCGTAGGACTCAGTGAATATTTTCTCTTATAGAATCAAACTTGTGATCTCCCTTTTATCACAACACAGGCCACCATGTCTGTATCCATGTTTTTGTTTGCTTCATGGAAACCATATCGCCTTTATATATATATATATATATATATATATATATATATATATATATATATATANNNNTTAATACTTTTTACAAGTTAAAAAGTGAGTGAAGAATTCATCATTGACTAATGATGACCTTGGTTTTGTGTATGACTTAGTACTTCCTTCAAACGCAGAGCACAGCCCTTTGCTGCACGTCATCTGTTAACTGCCTTGTCTCTCTCTACTCACTTTTGCTATCCAAATCCCTCTTTCTGACAGTTCATGCTTTCATACAGTAATGTCAGCTATTACAGATATGTTTATGAACTCAAAATTTTATGCTTCGTGTCTTCAGCTTCCGTCATCTGCGTCTTGAGGCCCTACATGTGACATCTTTATTCAGAAGCCTCCAGTGAATTCTCTCTCTATCGCTCTGCGAAAAAGTTACTAATTAACCCAGCTAAAGGAACTAGACAGGAACACTTAAGGAAGCCCAACCATATCCTTTTCACTCATTGGATGTATCCGTTGCCATGGCCACTTCTGTTTTGCATTTGCTCTGTCAAAATAGTAGCACACACAGCCTCTTAGCCTGCCCATGAATCATGGTGATAGAGTAAAGAACAAACTTGTTGCTTTAGAAAAGGCTTGGTTTCAAAACAAAGACGTCAACAGGGATTTTGTCACAGAAACAGCTGGATAACACAGATACTAACAAAGCAGGTGTTACCGCATCTTTCATGGGTGGCAGAAATAACTCCAAGTCTATGATTTTGAGTAAAAGCTAACCTGTTGAGCCTTAAAGTACTCAGTGCTGAGGAGAAAAGGTCAGTGAAGCACAAACTCAAACTGTAATCGCTTCAGTGTTCCACCCTGTTAGCTCAGCAGGCAGAGGGTTGTACCATGCACCTGCAACTGATTTACAGCTTGAGGTGTTGTCTTGTTTCCTTTAAGCACGTTCTTCTTCTTTTCCATCATTATTGCCTCTACATGCAGACATGTCTAATGCAGAGAAAATACTCTGCTCTGCAAGGAAGTAGAAGGTTTTGACAAATGCAGTATCAGTATCTTTACAATGAGGCGTCTGATAGCCAGTGCTGTTAATCTTTATGGCCTGTGACTCAATAAAACAAGACCTGCATACTTGTGAGTCCATGTCACAGCTGCGCATGCAGAGTGGTTAACAGTTTAACAAATACTTTCCACTTTTCAGGCCATTTCATTTCGAAAAAAAAATGCCTGTAGGACGACATGGGGCTGCAAACATTCATTCATTCTAATTGAAACCACCTTTTGAATAATCAAAAACAGGTCAGAAATATTTTGTTTGCAAAAAGGGCCAAATGATTTCCTAAAACAACTGGACCTTCCAGAAGATGTTTGTTGTTCTGTCATTCATATGCATTTGGTCATTATACTAATAATGGTGGTTTAGCAATGTTGCCTTTGCAGCAAGAAAAGCCGGGTTTAAGACCCGGTCCTAACAAGAACCATTCTATATGGTGTTTGCACGTTGTCCCTGTGTGTGCGTGGGGTCCAAAAATCATGCAGAAATTAATTGGACACTCTAAATTGAGCATAGGTGTGAATGTGAGAGTGAAAGGTTTTCTGTCTCTATGAGTTGGCCCTGTGACGGACTGGTGACCTGTCCAGGGTTTTCCCTGCCTTTCCCCGCCATGTCAGCTGGGATTGGCACCAGTTACATGTGAGCCTAATGTGGAGGATAAAATGGTAGACAATGAATGATAATAAAATTGAAGTTGACACAAAATACTCTGTACATTATTAAAAAGTATGAATAGTTGTAAAGTCACCCACTGCAAATGGGTGGTTCAATAATAGAATAATAGAACTATATAGCAGAGAAATATATGTGACATAGCTTTATGTTTCAAGGGTTTGAATGGGTTTGTTTTAAGGTAATGTATAATGTTATCCTATTAGGAAAATGACTTTTAGGCAAAAGTCAGTTTACATTTACCTGCAGATGCATTGTGACCTTTCTTTGCACTCTTTCTGTAAATTTAAGCTTGATACTAATAAATAATGACAACAAGAAAAGAATTATCTTTCATTCAGAGGTGGTCAGTATAAAAAGCAGCTAGTGTGAAAGAGGTCAAGAGGTCGGAGCCAGTAGCTAACGTTACTGAGGTTATTACCCAGCAGTCTTTAGTTCAGCCATGACTCTGCATGAGGCTCTGTTTTGCCTGAACACATTTTCTCCCTTTGACTGAGCAGTTATTAATCCCTGACTCTTATAGTTCACTCATAATCCTGTGTAGCAGAAGGTAAAGGTGACATATTTTAAACTTCATGTGACTCTCAAGGGTCGACATGGTGTATCTTTAATGAGGTGTATCTCAGCATGAATACTTTTTTTCAGGCAATGTTTGTGGGGTTTTTCATTTTAATTAAATTTGGACTCATTTCAGAGTGCTGAGTTCACTGTACCTAAAGAGGGCAAGGGATGGCAAAGTAATATGACAAAAAAAAATCAGAAGGAAATCTAGCTCTGTGCATTAGAGACAGACAAATGGTCAGCGGAGGTACTGCAACAAATCTCGGTGAAATGACAGTGATTTAAGAATCTGTGCTTTCTGTTGTCATTTTTTTTTTCCGCAGAAAGGGTGGATTAAATATTGAGCAGCAGCAGGTATTGAAGATGGAGCACTGGTGTTGCTCTCTTTTTAGAAAGTGAAAGGTAATCAATCAATAGTTAGCCATGGCAGTGGGGAAAACAAAAGATGCACACATTCTTGCAAAATATAAAAAAAAATAAAAATACCATGGCAACAAAACCCAAAGCTTTAACAGATGAGGCGTCACACTTTCCTCAGTTTATTACAGGACACGTGATGAGCGTCCCTTCAAGAATATTTATGAAGGGTATTTACTGAACAAGGTCATAGCAGAGCCTGAAAAATTTCATTATCATTTGATAACCTATCTCTTGTACATCGCAACTTTGGATGGAACATGTGATTATCAGTTTGCATGGCTGCTGCAACCTTTGCCCTTTGAATAAGGTCAACATGGGAGATCAAAGGTGGTCCATCTGCACAGCAGGCAGAGTCAGTCTGCATGTGTTAGACACGGTGGGACAAGTACAACATAAGGCAGTCTTTTCAGAAGCTTTTAGCCCTCTGTCAATACAACCATTGATCCTGCATCAAGCCCACTGTCACACTTATTAACTGTTGTTATTTACCTAATCTTCTTTTGTTCCTGCCATTTAGTGATCATTCATTCACCGGTGTTTCCACATCACTGACTGCTTAAATTGCTGATTCCGCTTACTCATTTCTTAATTTATGTTTGCAGTGAAACTCTTTGTTACAGTACTTTGTATGAGGAGCGATATGTAAGTAAAGTATGATTGGCTGGCTGATTGATTGATTGTTCAATCGATGACTACAGGTGGATGTCACCTACAAATATGTGTGCAAACCACACGTATTCCCTCATGTAAACAGGCTCATGCAGGTATGCAAATACTCATGACACATAGTTATGACAAACAATCACACAGAGGGTGAGTTTATGTAAAGTTAGGGCATGCTGAGGGCAGTGGGTTAGTTTGAATTTGAATAGCAACAAGGCGACCTGAAGGCCTTGTCTACAGATGTATAAATGAAGGAAAAAGCACCAAGAAGACACAC
Source organism: Brachirus orientalis (assembly GCA_016785285.1). NCBI lineage: Eukaryota > Metazoa > Chordata > Actinopteri > Pleuronectiformes > Soleidae > Brachirus > Brachirus orientalis. The sequence goes on along the minus strand of JAFBJR010000180.1, from coordinate 2,333,701 downwards.
ACCAGCAATTTGTTTTTCCTGGAGAAATTCAGTTCCTGCAAAAGGACAAATGTAAACATTTGATTTAAATTATGTGAAACTGAATTCTCTAAAACAGGTTTCTCAATCCCGGTCCTTGGAACACATTGCCCTGCTTGCTTTAGAAGTTCCCCTGCTCCAACACACCTGATTCAAATGGTCACCTCATCAGCAAGCACCTCAGATGCCTGATGACGACCCATTTATCTGAATCAGGTGTGATGGAGCAGCAAAACTTGCAAAACATGCAGGGCAGTGGGTCCTTGAGAAACCCTGCTCTAAACATTTCAAATCTCCTCTATTAAACAGGAATAAACCTTTTTGGAAATAACATTTGCATTTTAGTCCTTCAGGGAGCTGCTGTCGTTTTCTTTGCATCCTGTCTTACTCACACTGCCAGCATAGCATGAAGACATACAGAGATTAGATAAAGCCCCACTGTTCTCACAAATGAATAACCATGATTCATAGAGAAGGAGGAAGTGGCTCTGAATGGACATTTTTATTGTATGATCAGTTTCACTCACAAGTTACTCGTAACTTTAAAATGATAATCAATTATTGCCCCAGCATTAAAAAAACCCATCAAGATTCAAGTAAGAGGCACAGTGTGTTTCACTCAAGGCAGTCAGAGAAACTGATATTAAATTGATTTTTTTTTTTTTTGCTTTCCCTCAAACGTATAGAATCTTGTCAACCATAGGATAACTTTCTATAACACACACACAGTACGACAGTGGAATGTCCAAAGGAATGTATTTGGCCATGTGAGCAGTCTAAATTCTTCTGCTTTTGTCTCTGTCCTCACTGCTGGCTGCTCTGCACTGAACAGAGGAATGATCAATCTCTTGGCCAGACTATAACCTTTCAGTCCTAATGAATGCTGAATTTCCTGTAGGTGGTGCTGTTCACTTTGTCTTTTTGTGCTCACTGCCTGCTTCACCTTTGAACACTTACACCACTTTAGTGGCCCACTGTGGGATTGTTCCCAGGAAAGAATTACTGTATGCGATGTTCTACATAAGCAAGAGTAAAAGTCTTTCATGCTCCAATGCTGGACAGAGTGAATCACCATTCACTCGCCATGTCTGCCAGAGTTCAAGAGTAAAATGAATCTGGGTAACTGAACAAAACAAAATTAATCATTAACCATTATATTGTTAGTATTTTTTATTATTATTCCGTTTTGGGTTTCACACTTTCCTATACATTGTTGATTTTACTATGACAATTTTTAATGCCCTTCCTTATACAACCCCCTCCATGTGTCTGGGCCTGGAGTAAACCAGGAGCTGGATGTACCATGGAATTAGGGCTAAGGCGTCTGGCACATTTACAGTTTACCCTTTGGTAAAAAGTCTTTGTAAAGCATTTTTACACAGTTCTTACCTGCTCACCACACCTACACAGGTTAACTCTTAAGTCACCGACCTATCAAAATGTGTTATTTTGTGGTGGAGGTGTGACACTTAAAGGTTAAGTCAGTAAGTGTGATTAAGAAAAAAAGAAAACTGCTTTGTTTAATGATAAAAGAAATCCTGGGAGTCAAAACGGTGAGGCACAACTGTTGCATGCTTGTTGTGTTTATTTTACTACTTATTTGATTACTGCAGTGGTAAACGTACGTCCAAAGCTTTTTCCGTCTTAACTTTTACCACAGGGTGTCATTTAATAGGTGTGGGCAAACAGTTGGGCACCCAGTCAGACCTTTGACCGCCACACCTACTGATATGGACACGTGTTCACAGGACACATATGAAACAGCCAGAATCAAACATGTAACATGTTCACACACCCACCTGTCAACCACCACCCACATCTGCACACACACGCTCAATGACTTCCATTCGTTTAAGTCTAAACAAATTATCACTATTCTTCACCGCAGCATCTCAGCCTTAGCTGACTGTGATAAAGAACTTTAAACTGTAGAGGGCAGCATTACACCACTCAGTGTACAGCCTGCTGGAATTTATCAGAAGAAAAAGAAGGGTGCCTGGCTAAGTACCTGCAGTACTCTTTCATCACTCGGTAATGACATCTTGTGGTTTTGGCTGGTTACTACAGTTTTGATTGATTGATGGATGGATGTTATTATGGAGGTTCATGTAGATTTTTATTTTTTTTTTCCCCCATTTTTTTTTATTGTTATCTTTCAACTGTCTAGATAAGAAGTCAATGTGCTTTACTAAGATAATGAATTCACTTTGTATGAAAACAGCAGCAATAGTTGTTTTGAGAGACAAACACAATTGTGCGGATTCATTTAAAAACTTGGATTACATTGAAAACTGAAATTTACCGTACTGTTATAAAACGATTTTTCTTTAAGAGGTGAAGGCAGCTATGTTTGCAGTTTGTACTTTCTAACAAGTACATTTAAAGTACTGTTTTAAATGCAGTTGTTGAAAATAGGTACTGTACATGAGCCAGCAACTCAAGAGTCTCCATAAAGCATGGAGCTTCTTCAACGGGATTATGACAGGTCACACAAGAAAAAGCCCAGGTCATGTATCATGTATTACATCAAATTGTATCATATTGTAAATAATGCTTTTCAGTTTTCTCCTCTACATGGTACTTCACTGATTTGGATATTTAATTGATGGATGTAAAATAGACAGATCTGAAAATGTTCAAATCATAATGGGTGAAGCTCAAAAAAGGCTCTATCTGTTATGTATAGATGCACATGTTTAAGACCAAAATAAACACCTTTATTGTACGTCAAGGTAAATTATGGTTTCAAAAGTAAAATAAAAAAAAAACCCACAACGTTTAGTTAAACAGTAAATGTTGCATTTAGCAACACATCAGCTTCAGAGACCTGGTATGACAGCGGCTAACTTGTTTAGCTGTAATCACATGAAAAACTAAATTCTCCTAAATCAATTTCTTTCTTTTAAATCCTGTATCTCCAGTTGGCAACAAAACAGTCAAGCCATATGTGACATAACCCTTACAAATCTATTTTATCTCCCAAACCTAATGGGATTGCAGCTCCACAGCCACATATGACATTACACAACTGTTTCTCCAAGCTGTTGGAAAACAAAATACTTAACTTTCTTTTTTTTAAAAAAAAAAAAAAATTAAACATTTCAATTGATAACGTGAGGTATGCGCAATCTCACTTTCATGTAATTTATGTCAGTTTAAATTATTTTCAAAAGGGCAAAATTTAAAAATGCCTGTTAGGTGTAGATGTAAAGCAAACTAAACATA